>VZRL01002957.1:34352-68388 GCA_013397895.1 Origma solitaria
ACTGGATGGGATTTAAGGTCCCTTCCCACCCAACCCAGGCTGTGATTCCATGATATTGCAATCTCCTCCTGTACTTTCTGGCAAAAGACTAAAAGTTCAGAGTTAAACCTGGATCACCCCGGTGGTTCTTGGCCGTCGGAGCAGCTGGGTTTATTTTTCCTCCCTGGCTCTGGTGGGAGGCTGGGCTCCCTCCTGGATGCCTGCGTGGCATGGAGCCTGTGCTCGCAGCCTGCCAGCTCCAGCCTTGGCTCTCCTCTCTCCCGCTGGCCCCAATGGCATCCCTGGGTCCTCTCCTTCCCACAACATGAGTGAGGCAGCGAGGTGACATTAAAGCCCTGGAACGGCGGATAAAAGGCCCTGGCTGTATTTATTGAGTGTTACAGATAAGTAATCCACTCTGCTGTCAGTGTCTGGAGAAACAGCAAATAAAGTGTACATGCCCCTTGCTTTGATGTGATGAAATCTCCAGGGAACACTCACTTCAGTGGCACTCGCGGTGCAGCTGTAGCTGAGTCTTGCAGTGGAAAATACAGGATTTTCATGTCTTCCTGCATTGCTTTGAAAATACCACTATGGCTGTATGCTGGGCAGTTCTGTGTTCTGAAAGCTAGGGTTGGTTGTTTTCTTTTTTTTTTCCAAAATGTTATTAAAATCATCTTAGCCGTTTTTGTTGGAACAGGAAAAATTAATAGTTATTTTGTGGTTTCATACAGAGCGTTAAAACAACAGTCTGGTTTTCATTTAAACCAATAAAAGTATGGAAATTCAAAATGAAGGTTCTCTCCATGTCCTTAGATCAACTTGTTGGCCTTGCTGAAATGCATAATGGATGGAGCAGGGGAAAAACCTCAATCTTACAACTCTCAGCTTTGTTTTTGCATATAGCCTGGCTTTTTTTGTTGCTGGATTTCAAATTTGACGTCACTTTCTTGCCTGTCTTCTCAAGCTATAAAAACTTCCTTACTTTGGTAAATGTGCAGCTGCTAAAAACCCAGTGAACCACAGACATTATTTTTTTTTAAGAACCCAAGCAGTAGTGAAGAAAATCAGTTTGGTCCCCTCTCTGCTGTCAGCATCCATCCCCAGCACCCCTGACACCTTCTGAACCTTTACAGCTTGTGGAGGCAGCTCCAGAGCGACACGTCAGGTCTCAAACGAGGCACTTCAGAGCCAACTGGCCACCCCCCTGAACATTGTGAAGGCTGTACCTGCTCGAGGGCTCCGTGTCAGAAACCTGGAGCAAATTCCCGCCCTGAGGAGCCAGGCAGCTCAGCTCCATCGCGGGGAATTTGCTTCGCAGGCCGGAGGAGGCCTTGTTTATTTTCCTTTCCCCGAGGGAAAATGAGTTGTCAGAGTAACTTGGACAGAGAGCAGTGTTTGAGATGGGATGTCACGGCTTTGTGTTTGTTTGCTTGTTTGTGGGGCTTCCACGCTCCTCTGCAGCACAGCAGGAATGTGCAGTACACTGGACCATTTCCGATGGCGACCGCGGAGCCCAGCTGGGCACAGCTCCTCCCCGAGGGGGACAGGGGGTGTTTCTGGGGGGGATCTCTCCCCGCTGCTGTGTTCAAGGCGTTTAACAGCAGCTCTGTGCCCTGTCTGGGCTCCTGTGCTCTGCCAGGAGGAGCCGGGACAGGGAAATGGCCCACGCCGCTGTTCCCGCTTGGCAAAGAGCCCCGGGATGGTTCCCGGATGCTGGCACTGCTCTAAACTCACGGCTTGAGCAGGAACTTGGGCCAGGGAGCGTTTCCAGCAGGGAGGGATGCGCGAGGTGCTGTCCTGCTGGCATCCTTTCCTCCAGGAGCCTTGGCCGTGCAGTCAGCTGCGGGAAGAGAGACACGGACCCGAACTCTGCAATTAGCCGGGCTGCTGGATTGCTCTTTGGCATGGAATGGAATAGTATTTGAATGCACGCAGTGGGGCTAATGCTACTTTGTGCGGCTTTTTATGAAGATTATAAAACTGAGGCAAAAAGCAGATCTTACTGTAATTAGAAGATAGAAGAGTTAATCACAGGGAAGAATTAGGATTCATATTTGCTCTGAAATTTTCTAAACTGCTTGAAAATACCTTCAGCTGAGGGAGCTGAACTTCACTACAAGCCTTTTGTGTGCTGAAGTGCAGGGTTTTCTTCATTCATTTGAATTGCAGCACAGAAGTCACAGGGCTCTTTTCCCCAGAGAGTTGAGAGTCTCCGCGTTCTTTTTGTTGATATGTGAAGTCATTTCGGTGTTTGTCGTTCTATACAACTGTTCACTTGATGTCCTTGAGGCAACCCAAGCATTTTATTGTTATTTATTCACCCTCTCAGAAAAGATGTGGGAAAAAAAGTCATCGAAGTCATCGGAGTTTCGGAGTCAGAGGCAGCTAAGTGAGAGCTGGGAGATGAGCCCCCAGCAGCTGGGGGAGGGTTGTGTGCGAAGGGCACTCTCCACATAATGCACCATTAAAACTTCATGAAGAGGTGTCCCAGAAAAAAAAATATTACAAAGCACTAGGCTTAATATTAGATTCTTAGTTTTAGCAGTCTGGTCATTTTCAGGAAGGAATAATCAGCTTAACCGCAGCATTCCCATATTTAATGTTCTGCGAGGAGAGGGATTGTCTGATTTTCTATTCCCTTTTTTTTTTTTTTTTTTCCTTTTCACAGTAATTAATGAAAGTCAAAAGCAGCAACTGGAATGCGTGAGCTACTCATCCCGCTACGCCCTGGGACTGTTTTATGAGGCTGGGACAGGGCTTGCTGTCCCCTGGGCTGCTCAGTACATCGCCGATAATCCCTGCATACGCTTCATCTCCATCGATAACAAGAAGCGCAATATAGGTCAGTGCTCCCATTATTTCCCTCAAACACAGCCACAATGGAGGGTGTAGATCATGAGAAATGCTGTTTAATTGAGTGTTGCTGTTCTGAACAGAGCGAGCGTTTAACTCCAAGCCGCAGCGGATGGCGTTTAATGTCACTTTTGGCCTGTAATAAAACACACGAGCAGCGCGGGCCGGCCCGCAGAAAATCAGCGCCCAGCACATGGTTTACGTTACGGCGTTTATGAAACCAGCGTCAGGGGACTGCAGACATCAAAATGTTGCTATTCCAAGAAGGAGCTGGGGTTCCTTTGTTTGAGCACTGATTCATCCCTAGGCCGGCTTGTCTCCCATCGCTGTTGCTCTGCAGCTCCGGCTCTCTGCACCAGCCTTGGAACTGGGGATGAGTGGTGAGACTGGGGCTGAGCCCGGCTCAGAGCTGGCCAGGGTGCTTTTGGGATCAGGGACAGGCCCTGGAATGGCTGCGTGTGCTTGGGAAGGCTTGGAGAATGTCCCCCGAGACACCCTTCTCCTCTCCTTCTGGCAAGGTGGCAGTTGGGGAAGTGTGTGTTTTATTTATTAAATGTGTTTCATATGCCAGCAGTGTGGGGGCATGGAATAGCTCAAGAAAAACCAGACCGATCGAAGTCACAGAATCCCAGGATGGTTTGGGTTGCAAGGGACCTTAAAGATCCCAAGCTCCCCCCACCTTCCACCTGTCCAGCCTGGCCTGGGACACTGCCAGGGATCCAGGGGCAGCCACAGCTGCTCTGGGCACCTGTGCCAGGGCCTGCCCACCCTGCCAGGGAACAATTCCTAATTCCCAAGATCCCATCTGTCCCTGCCCTCTGGCACTGGGAAGCCATTCCCTGGCTCCTGTCCCTCCATCCCTTGTCCCCAGTCCCTCTCCAGCTCTCCTGGAGCCCCTTTAGTCCCTGGCAGGGGCTGTGAGGTCTCTCCAGAGCCTTCCTTTCTCCAGGCTGGACACCCTCAGCTCTTTCAGCTTTTCCTTGTAGGAGAAATTCTCCATCCCTCTGTGGAAGCACAGATTTTTTGTTTTCCCTAAGAATTTAGCCTAATGATTTGAAAAGAGCGAAAACAGAGCAGAAGAATGGCTGAACTGGCCAAAGTAAGGGTGCATCCACCCTGTGTGCTTTCCCCAGCAGGGACTGAACGGCGAATATGTAAAAAATGAGTGTGAGGGAAGCCAAATAGAGAGCGATCTTTTTTCTCTGGCATTGCCTCCTTGTTACTGACAGTGTTCAGCTGGAGATTTTCTTGCATGTGAGATTCTATTGCCATTGTTGTGTTCAAGGAAAAATACCTGATAGCTAACAGCACCTACTGATGTTATCCTTATCGGTGTCGAGGAGGAATTCACCCATACTTTCCCCACCTATTTGCACATGTGGTCTCAAAGCCCCAGCACCAAGAACAACAATACGGAGCTATAATGGAATTATCAAACAGGTTTGTTGTCTCCAGATGCAGTTTAACCAAGTACAGAGCACATTTTTTGGGGCATATTGTTAACAAATGCGTAGAAAGGACCAGAACGTCAGTGTTGACACATACCTTCCTCACTGAAATTTCCCTTGAATTGGGGGAGTTCTGTTTGTACGAGCAATTTTTTCCAAGAAGAACAAATTGTATGTGTCTCTTCCTAGGAGACAGACTTTAGACAGCACAGGCAAGGGAGACTGAGTGTAGAAATTAATTTACATGGGAAGTCCTGCAACCAAAACACATGAATAAAAAGTTCCTTTATGCTTGTTTTAGCACATATGCAAGTATTTTGCATCGGCATTTTTCTTCCCGTGCTTCTGACTGCCCTCCAGAACATTTCAGGGGGAGGCACAGCAGCACCTCGCTGTCCCTTTTAAATCCACTCCATGGAGTCATCATTCTTCCCATTCTTTCTTCAACTTTGATTGACTAAGATTCATCTGAAGAAGAGGATGGTGACAACCAAAAAATAAACATTCAGAGAAGGGAGAATTGCTGGGTGAGGCAGCTGAGATCTTCCAGGATAGTCATCATTCCCTGAAAGCCGTCACTTTCTCCAATTATTTCTTCGCTGGATGTGTCCACAGTTAATGGAGGTTTATCTAATTCTGACTGCCACCCCAAACAGTAGCTTTTCTGCTAAACAGTATTGAACAGTAGAGATCCAAGGAAAATAACTAGAGCTGATAGTTGTCCCCTGCAGGAGGTTTGCAATTGGATGATCTTCCACCTGTTCTGTGGTCCTGTGAGCTTTCTGCTAAGGGTCTCCCAAATACAACATCTCCCTAAAGCAGGCAGTCCAGCCCTCCAAGGCCAAAAGGCAAAGTCTGGCCCTCTCCGTGGAAGTCCAGACTGTCCCCGTCACTCGTCTGAGATGTGACAATCCCTGCTTTGAGTCAGCAGAGCAGAAGTGTCAGAAGTAAGCTCAGGTGCGTTTCGCATTTCACCAGTGAAGCACAGAGCAGCCTTGTTGCTCTCATCAATCCCACGGTGGGAGGGGTCGGATGAAGCAGTGCCACCAACTCCTGGTGTCATCAGGAGCCTCCGGGCGGGAAGGCTTTTTCCATCAGCTGAGGATCCCAGCTGCGGTTGGCAGAACCCCTCTCTGCCTGCAGAGGTGGAGTTACGTAAGGAAGAGCCCACAGGAAGCGTGTGCTGAATTCCCCGTGTGGTGTGCATGAATATTAAACACTTTGTGGGATTGGCTGCCTCGAACACCCCATCCATATTTATACCGGGTCGGGGGGACACTGGGAATTCTCCAGTATAAATTATTTCTGGAATACCGCAGTCTTTGCATCTCTCTGCATTCCAGGAGGACTAAAGATAGATGACACATAAAAGTGGAAGTGGTTCCTTTCTTTCGCTCCAGGAGGATTGCGGGGTTATGTAATTTAAAGGGAAGATCCGCCTTACAGGTTTTTTAGGATCGGTGTAATTCCTGAGTATCCTCTTTAATTTTAAAATATAAATTCCCTCCCTTCCTGAAGTAAGAATTTTTAGGAAGATGGAAGAGTTAAAGAACTATTTAAGTTTTTGCCTCATTACGCAGCCAATTGCGTTGTAATCCCCTGCCAGCCCTGCCTGCCTTTTAGAAAAATAATCAGAAACTGTTGGTAAGGCTAATGAAATGCTGGGTTTCTGAATATGAAAAAGTCAGTGCCATTCTTTCCATGACTCCTCCCAAATGTGCCTTGTCAGATAGAGTAGATTTTATTCCAGAGAGAATATAATTTTAAAAAATCAATAAAAGAGTTTATCAAGCTTGGTGCCTAACAGCCAGAATGGTGAGAAGGTGTTCAACTGCCTCTTGCTTTGTGGATTCCTCAGTCATAAAACACTCATTTGCTGAAACCTAAGTATTTTTCTAGGAATGTGCTAATTCAAACAAAGGTTTAACTGGGAAAGGCTTTCTGCTTCCAAAGGAGGGAGTTGCTGGGTAAGGGAGTGAGAGGGAATCACTGAATTGAACAACCAGCCCGGCTGAAATGCAGCATAGCCCAGGTCGTGTCCTTGCTCCATCCTGCTCGTTGGAACAGGCATGGCTCCCACCAGGATCTGCTGGGTCCTCATCCTGCCTTGGCACAGGGAAGTCCCTGAGCCCAAAAATCCCCTGTTGTAGGCAGTTTCTCTTGCTGCTGGTTGTTAGACCACGTCTGCGAGGTGACAAATGGGGACAGGAGTCAGGTGCTGCAGAGAACCCACAGCCAGCCCCAAATGCAACAAAGCCTGGCCCTGTCCGAGTCTGCTGGGGTGAGAATCAGCACTTCAACTGCGATTTCATGTTTAAAAGATGGGAACAAACTTTTGGGGTAGGACAGGGGGTGATGGTTTTAAACTGAGGGAGGATCGATTCAGACTTTATAAACAATTCTTTTTACAGTGACAGCAGGCAGGTATTAACGAGCAATCCTCCAAAAGTACCTCTCCTCTTTCTTTCTTTCTTCCAGAGTCTCCTGAAATCGGGCCCTCGGTCGTGGTCCACACGACGGTGACCTTTGGGAGTGAGCACCTGGACTCAGACCCTGCAGTGGTGCAGGAGTTAATTCTCGGTCACCTGCAGAGGATTGTGCCCTCCCTGCCTAAACCGAGCAGCATCAAGTGCCAGAAATGGAGATACTCCCAGGTACTCCCTGGCGGGAAAAGGGAAAGGGAATGGTGCTCAGGGTCCAAAATCCATTCCTTCACGGAGCTGTGGGCAGCATCCAGGGCTGGCCAACAAATCCAGGTCATTTTTAGCCATTTTTAGCTATTTTTTAGCGCGGTGGGCCTTGCTCAGCAGTGAGTTATGCAGCTCTCCTGGTAAGTAGGGGTAGGAGCAGCGTGCAGGAAGGAAGTAAATCCCACGTAATTTGGTGGGATTTTCACTGGTATTTAAAAAACATGACTCAATCCGCCCCTCTGCATGCAAAAGTATGTGGCATTATTAGCAAAATTCCCACCCCTACCACAGAAGAGCAGAAGTACAGACACACTAATTATTATTTGATTTGGCCCAGCTCAATTTAACAGAATGTTATGCGAAAAATATTTTAAAGTAAACTACCTAAGGGTAATAATAGCAAAATGTGTATATTTTGCAGTCTCCTTTTAAAAATCCGAGGAAATTGTTGGCGATTTCCTCAAGTATTGGAGTGTATCTCCATGTTTACCCAAAGCCTCTCAAGTTAAATTACATTGGTGAATTTGAACGTGGAGGTTGATGCAAAATATTTGCTTTTCAAGCAGTCCCCTAAAATTTTTTCCTTTTTTGAAGTTGCTGTGGATGGCTGTTGTGGAGTCTGCTCATACCCCTTGATCTGCGTCCAATTAGGGAACCTGGTCTCTTTGGACAGAGTTTATTTTTCTGCGAGTCAAGTATTGGTGGGATTGCAAAAGCGACCTTAGCACGGGTATTAATATTTATATAAAACCTATCAAAATCGTGGCATGTTTTATAAGTTCCTCTTCATCAGTTCAGGGGGATTTTTTGCCAAAAGCAGGTGTCACTGTTAAGGTTCCCTGGCTGTGACATCAGGTCTCTTCTCCTGCCTTACCTGCTGAGAGCTGCAGGTGGGAGTGGGGAGGAGACTTGGATCCAGCTCTGGAAAGAGTTCCCAAACCCCGTCCAGCCCTTGCCTCTGTTGCTGCTGCCAGCCAAGGCTCTGACTCCAGCAGCTGCTGGTGCCACAGCAGGAATTACCACCAGTCTGTAATTTGGTGGATGAATGTCAATATGTCTTGGGTTGCAAATAAGTCGGTGTAGGTCAGACCCGTTATCTCGATAAAGAGATCTCTAATGCCACCCTATAAAATAATCACTGCCTAAATTAAATATCTGGGACAGAGCTCCCTCTTTCTCCTAAAGCTCTCTTTACTTTCAATTATAATAAGCTGTTGCCCCAGAGGCCAAGGGGACTGGTGAGATGGGTGCATCTTTCCCCTGACTCTTTTAGATGGGATTTATCCTACTTGTTAATTAAATCCGGCTGTAACATCCTTCACATGGCCAAACACAATCCCGGGATTAAAATGCAGACATTACAATTATCCGTGGCCGATGAGGGATTAGGACTTCCAAAATTCTACTGACACTGCTTAGCAGCACAGCTGCAGTTCTGGATCCCCTTGCTCTAATTACGGTGAGGGCACCATTAGCATTCGGAGCCAGCAGCTTCCCAGCCCACCGCGTGTCGTTGGCAGAGTCGCTTTGTGTGGAATTGCTGAGGTTGGAAAACACCTCCCAGATCATCAGGTCCAACCTTTGACCAAGTGCCAGGAGGGGCAGGAGCTGTTTGGTGCAACCAGCATCAAATAAGCACTGGGTAGCCAAGAAAGAAGGACACTCAGAAAAGCCTTTTTCTGCCAAATCTTTCTGGGCTGTTTGTACTCAGCTCGATCTGTAAGAAAAATTCAGGAATAAATTGAGTACTGGCTTTAAACCAGTCTGAGGGAGGGTCTCTGGAGATTTGCCGTACCTGGGTAGACTTTTCTGCCAAGCTGAGTAAAGGCTAAGGGGTTGCAAGTGGTTATTTCAGCTGATTTCCTCCTTTGGGGAGATCCTAACACCCAGTAACACAGAATGCAGCCAGCAACATAAATGTGGAGGCTTTGTGGCTCATCCGTCCTTGGCCATGGCAGAGAATGGCTCAGCAGTGCCCAGCTGAGGGTACATTTGAATCAGTGGAAAAATTCCCTGGATTTAGCAAGGTTCCTTGGAAGCTGACAGTCCCTCCCACAAGGGGAGGGAATCCAAGAAATGATCAAAAGAAAATTGTACTCTCTGTATGATGCAGATTGGACATCAGCAGGAATTTCTGCATGGAAAGGGTGCTCAGGCCTTGGCAGGGCTGCCCAGGGAGCTCTGCAGTGCCCATCCCTGCAGGTGTCCAAGGAAGGGCTGGAGGTGGCACTCAGAGCTCTGGGCTGGGGACAAGGTGGGCATTGGGCACAGCTTGGGCTCAATGGGCTGGGAGGGCTTTTCCAGCCCCAGGGATCCTGGGATTCTGTGATCCTGGAGACAGCAGGTTCCCTTTCCTGTGTTGAACAGTCTGGAATTTTGCAAGCCTGGCTTTGCTGATGTGGGATCACCCTCACACCTTTTTAGATCTCTACACCACTGTCAGACAAGTCATTTCTGCTGAATGGGCTGAGAATAAAACAGAACAGGCTGTGAAGTTTCTAAATTTCCACACACGGGAAAGTTTTACTCTAAGTATTATCTCCCACACTATTTTACTGTGGTACTTTGATGGTTGATGCTTGGATCTGCGTTTTGGGATGGGAGGCCAGGCTGGACAGGGCTTGGAGCAACCTGGGATAGTGGAAAATGTTCCAGCCCAATGCAGGGGGTGGAATGAGTTGATGTTTAAGGTCCCCTCCAACCCAAACCATTCTGTGGCTCTGTGATGTTTCTCAAGAATACAGATCTTTCTGATGTGAAATTCAGGTAAATAAAATGCTTTCTCTTCCCACTCCCTTGATGTTTTTCAGGTTACAAGAGCTGTGCCCAATTGTCCAGGACACATGATTCTTCACACTCAGCCACTCCTGATCTGTGGGGGGGATGGATTCACTCGTTCCAACTTCGACGGCTGCATAGAGTCTGCCGTGAGCCTTGCAGAGGCTGTGAAGCCTCATCTGCAGCAATTTCAGACTCAAGCTGCTAAACCTCCTCTAGATTTGTTATGAACTCTGCTGTGATGGATTGAATTTAACATCAACATCATCTTGCAAAAAAATAGAGGAAGATGTACCGGTGCGCTGGCATAATTATTGGGATGGAATTAAATTGGATTTTCCAGGAACTGTGATGAGTGTGGTCACTTTGACTGAAGTAAGGCTTTCCCTGGCTCTGGGCAGAGGCACGGAGCTCCAGCGCTCTTGCCAGGTCTCCTGATACTTTTACAGCCCATGAAAATTATGTCAAGGAGAGGAGCCTGACTTGAAGCAGCACAAAAATCCATGAAGCTGCAGAGTTATTCCTTGTAAACTCCTTGTTTACTCCTTGTTCTAGTGACAGGACCCAGGGAATGGCTTCCCAGTGCCAGAGGGCAGGGCCAGATGGGATCTTGGGAATTAGGAATTGTTCCCTGGGAGGGTGGGCAGGCCCTGGCACAGGTGCCCAGAGCAGCTGTGGCTGCCCCTGGATCCCTGGCAGTGCCCAAGGCCAGGCTGGAGCAAGCTGGGATAGTGGGAGGTGTCCCTGACCGTGGCAGGGGTGACACTTGGAGGGGCTCAGAAATCACTCAGAAATTAACCAGGAAATCATTTATTTATTCTGAATTTGATTCTAACTTTCCCTTCCTCTCAAATCACATGTCACAAGTCTAGTACCTCTCTACCCCAGCACTAAAAATAACAAAATTTAGCAGACAGAATTTAAACCATTAGAGGAGCACAATCCAGCCTCTGTCTTTCTTTTTTTACCCTTGCATTTCCCCCAAATCTGACATCCTGCATCACAGCACCTGACCGCTGTGACTGCTGCCTTTAGCCATTCCTAGTGCAGTATTTTAAGTGACACTAAGAATTTAAGACTCGTTAATTTTAAAAGCAGGCGGAAAAACGAATGTGAGGCGTCTGTGACTCGACTCTCTTGTTCCTCTCAAGTGGTCGTTCCCTGAAGAGCTGTGATGCTCTTTCCGGGGGTTTCTATCAGCAGCAGCCTCTGATACCGCGAGTATCTGATCTGTCCAAGCAGTGCCCGATCCCCGCCTTGTCCCCAGCCCAGAGCACTGAGTGCCACATTGTCCCTTGAAACCCCTCCCAGTGCCTGACCACCCTTCCCAGGAAGAAATTCCTCCTGAAAATATCATGCCAGCCCATCAAAACGCCTCTGTCCTGTAGCTTCCTTCCAGATTAAGATGATTTAGATAAAAACTACTTGGGTTTTTTTTAAGGTGGAGTGGAGAAGTTGTTGGCTGTGCTCCTCTGGATGCTCTCCGGGCGCGGGAACGCTGGGAGCAGGGAGGTGTGGGATTCCCACGCGAGGCGGCTGACGGGGGGTGATGTTTCAAAGAGACCACTGTATGCAGAGGGGTGGCAACAGAAGAGACTTGTCTGGTTGATTTCCTGGGATTTCCCCTGATTTTTGATTAACTGGCAGATCCATCCATTCCCGCCGCCATCTCCTCGTTCCCAGGCGAGGGGGATGGCTGTGTCTGATCACATCTGTGCCACGAGCCACAGCCACTGCCTCAAGTGGGACTGGAGCCTTCCAGCTCCCAGACCACGGTGTTCTTGTCTTCCCTGTCACAAGGAAAGCCAGGGCTGTGGGTTCGCAAAGCCTTTCACCTCCTGGTTTTGGTGGCGTCCACCCAGGGAACATCACTCGGCAGGGCTGGCCCGTGGCATTGTGCAGCCACTGCTCTCACAGTAGGACCAGGGAATATGGGAACAAGGCTGGAATGGATGGATCTGCCAGTTAATCAAAAATCACGTCCATCCAGGGAAAATCCCCTGAAATCAACCAGGAGAATCTCTTCCGTCTCCAAAGACATGGGCTGTGTTTTTGTGCAAGCATACAAAAATAATTTAAGAGATTCATTTAGTTTTGGAGAGGGGTTTTTTTGTTGGTGGTTTTTTTGTTTGTTTGTTTTTCTTTTTTCTTTTTTTGGTTGTTTGGTTGGGATCTTTTTTTAAAATTTTTTTTTTTAATTTTAAAAAATAGCTGCAGATGGGAGGTGCTGCCCAGCTGCAAACACATGGTGGGTTTTCACAGTACTGAGCCGTGAAATTTCCCTGCGGTGAAAGCCACTGGGGCAAGCCTTGCTCTCCCAGGATTTCCTAGGGATCTCGCTGGCCTTGGATGCGCCAGAATTTTCTCTTCTGGCTCTCCTAGAAGGCACATGTGACAGAGCAGGAAGGTGTGGAGGTCTCTGGCCTGACCCACAGTTCCCAGCAGGAACAACACCACAGCTACAAGACGTTCTGGGAAAGCTGGAGCATCCCCATGCTCCCCTGTGACCACATTTCTTCTGGCTGGAGGGACAGCGTTGTGCTGGAGCTCCAAAACGGTGCCAGACTCAAAGCAGAGGTGGCTGAGCCGTGTCACCAGAGTGGGGTGTGACCCTGACAGAGGAGTTTCCTCCTTGAGCCAAGGCAGGGAAGAGGAGCCTGACCCAGGGGCACCCAAAGCAGTCGTGTCTGGGTCACCAGCCCGGCACCAAGGGCTCTGTGGCTTCCTGGGCAAGGGCAGCGCTGGCTCGGCTGCAAATTCCAGCGTGCCCAGCCCCGAGGGGCTGCTGCCAGGCCATGAGGAGGCTGTGCTGGAACCCAGAGCCACTCTCAGGGCACTCTCTGAGATGCCCAGCGAGCACCTTGAGCCCCTGTGCAGAGATTTCCCCGGAGCCAGAGCCGGTTTTGCCTCTAATCCAGCCTCTGGCTCAGCCGTGCCGTCCCTAAGCCGCTTTGCGCGGCAGAGCCGAAGCCCTGAAATCCCGGAGCCTTCTGCTGCCGCTGTGCCCGGCTCGCTGCGGCCGCTCCCTGTCAGCCTCCTTGGGATTTGCGCTTAATTCCCACATTCAGGTGGCACCTCGGGGATCAGCCGCTGGTGACACCCCACGGTGCCGCACGGCTGTGGCAGATGCAGCCCCTCAGGGCAGGGAACAGCCCCGGTGCCGAGGAGGAGGAGGGAGACGGGTTGGCTTTCTCTGTAGGGAGAGCCAAGAAAAATTCTCCCCTGGAGGTAAATAAATGGGAAGAGGTGAGGAAAAACTCCGGGAGAGTTACGGCTTAATGGCAGCGGAGAGATTTTGTGTTGAGCCAAGGGGTGCAGGGCAGGCTGCTGTCAGCTTGGAGGCTGTGGGGATGAAATGAAACCCACGGAGACCCTTGGAAAGCCTCGTGCCATTTCCCAGTTTTCATCCCACAACAGCTGAACATCACCAGGGAAAACCCCAGCCAGGTCCTTATGCACCACGCTGTGTGTGTGGCTGTCACCCTCCTCCCCGGCTGCTCCGAGCACCTGGGCAAGGGCTTTAATTCTGTGGGTTTAACACCGTCCAGGCCCACACGGGCCAGCAGACAGCCCCATCCCAGCCCTGCTGTGGGAAAGTGAGCCCGTTCCTCTGTGCCCGTGCCACCCGACCGCGGCTGCGGTCAGCCGCAGCTCGGCGCGACATTATCGGCGCTGCTCAGGGTTCCTGCCCGGCCGAGCGGCACCTCCTCCCTCACCTGTGCCGGCCCGGAGCATCCTTCCTTTCCTTCCTTTCCCAGCGCCCCGAGGTGCTCAAAGCAAAGCTTCCCTCGGCTCCTTTCTGCCCACGTTTGGCCATCCTTTTCCAGCCCGGATTGGGGGGGCAGGGGGGAGAAAGTTATTATAAAAAGTGGTGGGCAACCAGCGCTGGAATATAGGTCAGCCTCTGTCCCGGCAGCTGCTGCCTCGCCCAGAGCGCAGGGAAAGGGGATGAGCCGCAGGAGAGCAGGGGATCAGCCTCTCTCCTCCGCCACCTTCGCCGAGCGCGGAAAATCCCGGCTCGGCGCCGCGCGGCTTAGCGAGGCACGGCCGCCGCTCCCGCTCGGGGCCATGCCCCGGCACGGCAGGGATGGAGCGCCGGGAACGCGCCGGGACAAAGCGGGTTCTGCTCCCGGGCTGCTCGCAGATGTGTTGCTGCAATAGCCATCGGCTCCGCACGGGCTGTGCTCGTCACCGGGGCGAGTCTGGTCCGAGCCCTGGGTTATCACACCCTCCAGCCCGCTCCTTTGGGGTTTGCTGCCTCCCTCAGCGCACCTGCCGAGTGCAAATCTCACTTTCCTTTGATTTCAAACGCACTCCTGGGGGTCGGTTTGGGAATGCAGACCTCAAGCACAGCAGGACAGGAGCAAATGTAAACAAACCCTGTCACATATCACAGTTCCAGCAGTCCCCTGGCCCTTGCCGAAGGCTTTTCGAGCAGGACACAACAGCTCTGGGTTGGGTAGAAAACTGGGTTTTCTGCCCCAAATGCGCCTGGAGATGGTTCCCGGCTGTTTCTCCAGGTGAGAGAGCTCATCTTAGCTCCATCCCCAGCACCCTGTGCTGGAACTGGGAAGTGAAACAGCAAATGGAAGGAACCCATCTGCTCCTGGTCCTGGTCCTTGTCCTTGACTAACTCCCTTCATCAGCCTACTGCTCGGGGATGGATTTTCTGTTGGTGTGAAATGCTCCTGGATTTTCCATTAGAAATAAACTCACAGGTAGGATTGATGCAGAGCGAGCAGCTCCGCTCCAGAGAGAGGAATCTGATTGGGCAGGGGGAATTTCAGGAATAGTTCATGCTCCAGAGATCCTTGGCTGAGGAGGGGACACGATTTGAAGGAATGTATTTTCCTTCACTCAAATGTGCTTAAAAATGTATCAATTTTTCTTGTAGGACTTGCCTTCTTTTGTCCTTCTTGTCTGCAAGTACTGCTTTTTAATTTGGTCACTAAGAAAATTATCTTTTTTTGTATGGATAATTTAAGAAAAAACCATTTTTTGCTTTTGATTTTCCCTGGAGATCATAAGTGGAGATGAAAATCCCGAGCCATGGTCACTGATGTGGTGTCTACACAGAGGGCTTCAATTGGGGTGCTCAGCCTGGCCTGGGCCCAGGTAGTCATTTGGAGAGGAGTAAGATATCCAGCTCCTAAATTGAGAAAAACAGAGCTGGGACACTGTTAGACAGATTTTCTGCCTGCATCTCTGAGCACAGGGTGCTAAAGAAATCCCTGCTTCCAGAGGGTTAATTTTGGCTCCCTCTGCCTCACTTTATTCTTTGAATAATGAAATTAGTTGTTCCCAAGACTTTTGAAGGGCTGAGCTGAGCCTTCTTGCAGAACAATACACGCTGTGCTCTCGATGTGAGTGCCCTTATGGTGAACTTTGAGCTACACATCTGCTATAAAGAAGTAACTCTTATTCCCAGTTGGCCATGGCTAGGAAAGGATTCTGGCTCCATCCACGCCTCGGCACAGCTCTGTTTGCTCCATGGAAGCCTGGCCTCGGAGCAGAGGGGTAGGGAACCATTTGGAAACCTCGTTAAAACACCCCGGCACGTTCAGTGCTTTCCCCGGGCGAGGGAGAGCTGAAGACAAGTCCTGCAGGAGCTGAGCACGCGAGTGAGCTGCAGCCCATTCCCAGCAAAGCCCCCGAAATCTGGGCATTAACTTCCCAGCTGTGCCGGGAGGCTGTGCCAGGAATTTCCTTGGGATGCTTTCAGTTGGTGTCACCGATCCAAAAAAAGTGCTCCAGGCTGATTGTAGGGGATTTATAGAATCCCAGGATCCCCGAGGCTGGAAAAGCCCTCCCAGCCCATGGAGCCCAAGCTGTGCCCATGCCCACCTTGTCCCCAGCCCAGAGCACTGAGTGCCACCTCCAGCCCTTCCTTGGACACCTGCAGGGATGGGCACTGCAGAGCTCCCTGGGCAGCCCTGCCAAGGCCTGAGCGCCCTTTCCATGCAGAAATTCCTGCTGCTGTCCACCCTGAGCCTCCCCTGGCCCAGCCTGAGGCCGTTTCCCCTTGTCCTGTCCCTGTTCCCTGCGAGCACAGCCCGACCCCCCCGGCTGTCCCCTCCTGGCAGGAGCTGTGCAGAGCCACAAGGTCCCCCTGAGCCTCCTTTGCTGCAGGCTGAGCCCCCTCAGGTCCTCAGCAGCTCTGACTTTATGGCAAAGCTGGTCCTGCAGGCTTCCCGTGACCTGCTCACTTCCTCACCCTTGCTCTGCTGGGGCGGAGGGGTGCCCAGGATGGGACAGGGGGGAGGGTAGCGAGGGTGGGCAGGCCCTGGCACAGGTGCCCAGAGCAGCTGTGGCTGCCCCTGGATCCCTGGCAGTGCCCAAGGCCAGGCTGGACATTGGGGCTTGGAGCAGCCTGGGACAGTGGGAGGTGTCCCTGCCATGGCAGGGGTGGGATGGGATGGGCCCCTCATCTTTGCAAACCTGAAAAAGCAAGACAAAAGCGTAGGAAGGAGACTGAAATGGTGAGAGCACAATGTGCCGTGGCATCTCCCTGGAGACCCCGGCTCCGAAATGGACACGGCATTTGCTAATTATTGTAGGCAGCACCGATGGCATCAGTGAAAACCACCAGCGACAAAATTAGTGGCACGCTGTGAGTGTCACAGTGTCACCTTTAGCATTGCCAGGTGTCTGAGGGGGATGATTCATGCAGTCACAGTGGCTGGGTCACGCGGGGTGTTAGATCATATGGTTTCTCACATCATCTCATGGAGTTCAACATGAAAAGAGACAAATTCTGTTTCTTTTTCCTCCTTTGCCTTTAGGGTTGCTGTTGGCTGTGGATCAGGTTCGGCCCATTGGAAATGGTTTTCCCCTCACAAGCCTCACTTTTGCCCCTTGTCCTCTCATTTGCTCTTCTTGATGCTGGCGGCACCTCCATCCCACATCAACATCCCTCAACACCCGCGGTGGCAGGTGCTGTGCCCAAAACAAGGTCTGCTCTCCAAAACCAGCCCATGGCCACGTGCTTTTTATCCAAGCCTCTGCATTTGAACTCGTTGAGTGGAAGTCACAGGGAAGAGCACAGAAACACAGGACTTGGGGCAGTTCAGTCCTCCAGAATCAGGGACTGTTATATTTCCCCCATGAGCTGCAAGAGGAGCAGCTCGGGTTCATCCCAGGATGCTGAGAAATGGTAAAACTACGATTTCCAGCAGTGCTGGATTCATTCCTGTGTCCTTTTCCTAACGGGACCGACTGCAGCTTGAAGCAGCAGGACTTGACAGGCCTTTTGTCCCTGCCCTGAGGAGCCCATCGGAACGCAGTAATTCCCTCTTCAACACACGGCGAGGAAACTGCTTCATAATCTTCTTTTCCAAAGCAATATAGGCCAAGCATCTTGATCCTTTCCTTTTCAGCCAGGATCACGGCAGAGGTGCTGGGCACGGTTGCAGGATCCTGTAATCCCCTGGGATGTCCGGGAGCGTTCACCCTCTGCTCTGCAGGGCTCGGATCCGTGCGCAGCTCAGGATCCTGCTGCAGCTCCTGGGTTTGAAGGGCAGCATCGGAAGGGGGTCCAGGAGCCAAGTGAGTCCAGTTTGGGCAAAGCAACCAAGCAGGGTCTCGTTCCCCGGTGGAAAAACCACTGGAGATGGCCGCCATGGAGAAGCGGAGTTATTGCCAAACACGGAAATGTTTCCTGCTCTGTTTACTAATATTTGGTGCTCCTTTCTGGACGGTGTTCAAACTGAAATCCAACCACACGCGTCAGCAACTTCCTGCCCTCCTCCTCGGCCTCGGCTCCTGCACCCGGGGGAGAGGCAGGGCTGGGAAGAGCTGGTGAGAGGCGAGGAGGGAATTGGGTTGTTGTTCTCATCTGGCAGGAGGCGTCCCAGGGATGCTGGCGCCAGGCTCTGCTCGGAGGGGCACGGGGACAGAGCAGAGGGGTTTGTTGAGCACAGCGGTCCCCGGACGGGCAGCGGCCGGGTCGTGGCAGGAGGGCACGGACGGGCTCTGCCTGCCCAGCCCCTCGGGCAACCCTGGCCCGTGCCAGGCCGGCTCCTCATGGGAAATAAATAGGATCTTACAATTGTGTCTTTATGGTGGGGATGTTTACAGCTGTCCCAGGCTGTGGGGGAGGGATGGGAGGGACAGCGAGTTACTGCAGCTCCCAAAAGGTCAGCGCGGCACACGGGGTACCGTAACCCTCCGACTACGCCAGGCCCTGGGCTGCCCGCTGCACCAGCCATGCCCAGCCCAGATTTAACAACGTTCAATGTGCCTGCTGGTCTTTGCTGAGAGCAGGAGTTATGCTAAAACCAGGGCTTTTTGGCTTTTGCTTTCATCGCAGGTTCTCCAGTGTGTGAGGTTTCACCATTGTCCTATCTGGTCATGAAGCAATGGGATCTGGGGATTTTATCTTCCCTGCTCTGCATGAATTGTAGAATTACAGATTAAGAGAATGGCTTGGGGGGGAAGGGACCTTCAAGACCCCAGGTTGCACCCCCTACCCATGGCAGGGACACCTCCCACTGCCCCAGGCTGCTCCAAGCCCCAATGTCCAGCCTGGCCTTGGGCACTGCCAGGGATCCAGGGGCAGCCACAGCTGCTCTGGGCACCTGTGCCAGGGCCTGCCCACCCTCCCAGGGAACAATTCCTGCCCAATATCCCATCTGTCCCTGCCCGCTGGCAGTGGGAAGCCATTCCCTGGCTCCTGTCCCTCCAGTTACTGATGAAATCCCTCTCCAGCTTCCCTGCAGCCCCTCCAGATCCTGGAAGGTCTGTGAGGTCTCCACACAACCCTCTCCCAGCCCCAGCTCTCCCAGCCTGGCTCCAAAGGGGATGTGCTCCAGTCGCCTCAGCAAATTGGTGCCTCCTCTGGATCTGCTCCAACAGTTCCATGTCCTTCTTTCCTTGGGACACCAGAGCAGGAATTTCCCTGCCCATTCAACACTCCTCAAGGGAGCCGCTGGCTCCAGGGCCCATCTGAAAACCCACCTTGAGCGCTGGTCAGGAGGGCACACACCCTTCTCAAGTTCAAGTCTGCGCAGATCCATCCTAATCCAAGCTGTCCCTGCCTGCAAGATGAGCAAAAGCAGCATTTTACAGGGGACACTCATTGCTCCATTGGTATCAACACTTCCAGTGCAGCTCCCAGTTCCAATGGCTTTAGGTCTCTGTTTAATAACTTAAACTCACTGTGTTCATCTCACAGTGTTTATTTGTGGCTGAAATCAGCACTGAGTCTCCACAGAAATTGTTTACTTTGCTGTTGTCAATAGAAACTGAAGGTCAAACAATCAGAGCTGAGCCCATGGTTCTAACTCAGTATCTGTTTATATTTTTGCTGATGAGTATTAATAAAAATATTTCCTTGGCCAAGGAGGCTTCACGGTGAAAACAAAGGTGGCCATGTAGTTGCAAAGTGGGGGAAAATGAGCCAAGGCTCCCCTCAGCAGAAAGCACAGGGTGAGGGAGGCTTCACAAGTGCGGCCACCTCGTAAATCCATCCACACTGATCAAGGTGTGTATTTTCCCCTACAGCTGCAGCCCAGCCAGGCTGAGGCACCACAGCCCTCACAGCAGTGTCTCCTGATCCCTCCAGCTCCTTATCCAACTCTTTACACCTTTCGAGACACACGGGTGCAGGGCGCATTGTAACTTTTTAATGACAGGAGGGCAAAGGAATGCACTTGGGGAGTGTGAAAATAGCCTTATCTGGCACAACAAACACTTTTGTCTGACTTCCAAACTCTCCCTTTACAACAGTTTTGGATACATGGCTTGAGCAAGACTTTAGGTTTCTTTCCTTTGCTCTCTTGTGTCAGGTTCTAGTTTCCCTGGGGAAGAAGTGGAAGGAGGGGAGGAAAAAGCACCTATGGAGTCAAAAGAGGCTTGTACTTTTTAGCTGCTTGAGCCCTCTCCCTCCACCTTGTCCCATCTCTGCCAGACCATGCACTGAGGCATTCCGCACCAAAGCCTCTTCCTTCCTTGTATGAGCTGGATTAGAAAAGACAGGCTCTGGTATTTTGGAAATGAATTTGTGATGCCCGGGTGATGGTTAAGAGCTCTGTATCATCAATAATTAAATCCCACTTGTCCCTTCCCAGTGAGAAGCTGAGATTGTTTTGCTGAGTCTCAATCGATATCAGCCACGAGCAAACCAGTGTGTCTGAAACAAGGAGTCACTGGAATAAAACCTGCCTCAAACTGGGGGAAAAAGGAGTGTGGAGGTCTCATATTGATTTCATCTTCTCAGCACCTCTTAGGGTTCAAAGGGGACAAAGCTGTGCGGTACTCCAAGGGCATCACAAGATCTGTTCACCCGGGGCTGTGAGTAATTCCGAAACCCTCACCTCTGAGGTCCCAATGACACCGAGTGAATCACCCAGAAACCGAGCCCCCCTTTCTACCGGCACAAGAAGCCACCAACACGTGGCGAGTGGCACAGGCTTCTCTGCTTATTCAGCGTTTCAGGTCGCTCGGCTTTTATCCTGCCAATATTGCTCAGCAGTGGGGGGCTGAGACAGCCCCGAGTCCTGTGACTCGGAGAGCTGGCAACGCAGGTGTTCTGAACCAGAATGGTTTGGGGGTTTAGATTTTTTCCATTGCCCTGCAGCCTCTGAACTCTGGGCTTCATCGTTAGGTGCTCAGCTTGAGTGAGGATGTGAAGCAGAAATCACTTGCTCATCACATCCGTCTTCACAAGGGAAGGTCTCTTTGATTTCCTGTGGCAGGGGAACATGAAAATGTCTGTGCTGGAGCAAATCCCCCGAGCCCAGGATCCCATCTTAAGCTCTGCCCAAAAACCCGTAGAAAGGTGTAAGAACAAGGAAAACAGGCAGGGAAATTTCGCCTGGGGGCTCTCACGGCTTCTGGTAGTTTGCTGCTCAGGGATTTTATGAAATGGGTCATTTTGGAAGCTGGCGGTACCCTGGGAGGAATTCCTCATTCATTAACTCGTTCATCACCCTTTTAAACTCACAAGTACCCCTCACATCCCCAAAACCGGGGGACTCTGCAGGGGAAACGTCCTGAGAGCAGCACCCTCCTCCTGCCCAACCTGAGCCTGCCTCCAGCTGAAGTTGGTGCCACCCTAATTTCTTGTAGCAGGACCTGTCACGTGCAACCGGACAGGTCCGGCTTAAAAAGCTCCTCCTACAGAAGCCATCCCAGTTCTTTCATCCATCCCAAAGTTTCACAGCTCTTTTACATCCCTTCTGAGATGGGAAGGCTTAAACTGCCCCCAGCAGTACCCAAGACACAGGGGTGTGGTGGGTTTGTGCTGCAGCATCGTGGTGCTCTCCCTTCCTTTGCTGGCAATTCCTTGTGGCATTTTGGGGGTTTTTTTGGATGGTGCTGAGCAATGGACTGGCTTTTTCATGAGACCATCGATCAGAATGTCGGGATTTCATTCTGGAGGGCTAGTATCAGTCACACCATCACCTCACTGGTGGCATTTGTGTTATTTCCCCTTTGTGAATCACTTAGCACCCGGATAATGGATTAATTCCTTCGCATTATCCCTCAGCGTTACCATCCTTCACATCCCTTTTTCCCCAGGTAGCCAAGGAATGTGCCGGAAAGCCTGGATTTCACTAATCTGGGGGTTCCCATGCTGCAGCTTGTGCCGGTGAATCTGAGGCTCTGGCTGCGCCCCTCTGAGCTGATTCCAGATCCTAAATCCCTCCAGAATTACCTACACCCTGCCCTGAGCCACATCCACCCCGGCACCAGAGCCTCCTGGCATCCCCAGGGCGTGGCAGAGACACGCCTGGAAATGGGGATGGAAACGGCGATGGAAATGGCGATGGAAATGGGGATGGAAATGGGGATGGAAACGGCGATGGAAATGGCGATGGTGGCACCTGCAGCTGTGCTCTGAGCATTGCCTAAGTCCTGAGGGATGAGCCTGGAGCTCCGAAAATCTGCATTGACAAGGAACTCTCTTGGTTTGCCTTTTCACAGGGGCCTCGAGCCAGGGGTTTGCCCTGGTTGATGAGCTGAAGTGCTGATGAAGGAAATATCCTCATTGGTGTAGGATTTTTTTCTGTTTTACATCAGGGACTGTTTGGTCTCTGTCCCTCAGAGCAATATAAGAGTAAAATAACAGAGGGAGCATCGGTCCAAGGAGATGAAGGCAATATTTTACAGCCAGTGGAGGTGTCCTCGTATCCAGCCTTGGACAGGGGGACACTCGTGGCAGCTCCCGTGGGTTTAACCACTCTCTCACTGCGCTGCTCCAGGAGCATGCCTGGGGAGATGCTGGAGTTGAGCAACTGGGAGCTGAAATTCCAGCACCTTGTTCCTGCGTTAGCCACCGCTCTGTGCTCAAGGGGAGAGGTTTTTGCAGAGACACTTTTAGAAAACCCCAGAAAAAGCGAACGCTTTTCTCACACACAGTTACACAGAATATTTCCTTACACAAAAGATCTGCTGGACTTCTGTTCAGCTTGAGCTCTGCTCACCATTTTTGAGGTCCCAGGAGGTCCTGACATCTCCAGTGGCATCATCAGAGATTCTCCTGCCTCCTCTGGCAGGCCCCATGTGCCAGCCCTCTTCCCTTTGGTGGGATTCCCACCCATTCCCACTTTTTCCCAACCATATATTCCTTTCTCCAGTCCCACCTGCCCTGCCTGGGGGCTTGGACAGCTGGAGGGAGAGGAAGGATTGGGCCGGGCTGCCCCTACTTCAAAGGGCTGATGCGGGGATTTCCTAATTAACCTTACACCCCACTTAAGCAATGTGAAACAACGTGAGAGCACCGAGGCTGTTCCCCACGGAGGCACAGCTGGTTTGTGTAGGATATTGTTTCTTTTTCAAGTATGGACATATGGGCTGCGTTAACATTTTGGCACGTGGCAAGAAGTGCAGGGAGGTTTCTTCCTTCTGCCTCTTTCTGCTGGTGCTGACTCGGAGCATCTCTTCTATGGCTCTGCTGGGTGGGGACTGTCCATAGGTTTAAAAGGGGAAGGTGAGACCTCAGGCCAGCTCACTCCATGGTTGTGTTTTGCACTGGGAATTAAGCCCTTGGGATGCAGTGGGAGAGTAGCCCTGGGAAGGAGGGAGGGATGCGTCTGGGAATGAGCAGCTCTCTCTCCTGTGCCATGCTTTACTCGGGCTGGATTGCACCTGGGCGTGCGTGGACACACCTTAGAGCAAAAATCCTCACTGCAATGCCCTGCATTGAACAGCGAGAGGGCAGCTTAGAGCCCAGATCTGGGTGCTCCTGTGTTTGTTCCTTGGAGAAACTTCCTAGAAGAATTGCAAAAGGGAAATAATCATGGAATCCCAGGATGGTTTGGGTTGGAAGGGACCTTAAAGCCCATCCAGTGCCACCCCTGCCAGGGCAGGGACACCTCCCACTGTCCCAGGCTGCTCCAAGCCCCAATGTCCAGCCTGGCCTGGGACACTGCCAGGGATCCAGGGGCAGCCACAGCTGCTCTGGGCACCTGTGCCAGGGCCTGCCCACTCTCCCAGGGAACAATTCCTAATTCCCAATCTCCCATCTGGCCCTGCCCTCTGGCACTGGGAAGCCATTCCCTGGCTCCTGTCCCTCCATCCCTTGTCCCCAGTCCCTCTCCATGTTTCCTGTCAGCTCCTTCAGGCCACACTGAGCTCACCCCAGAGCTTCTCCTGTCCAGGCTGAACAATCGCAGCTCTCACAGCCTTCCCTCCCAGCAGAGCTGCTCCATGCCTCTGCTCATGCTGGAGCCTCCTCTGGGCTCTCTGCAGCAGCTCCAGGTCCCTCCTGGGCTGGCCCAGGGCTGGGGCAGCTCTGCAGGTGAGCTCTCACTGAGCACAGGGCACAGTCCCCCCCTCCCCTGCTGCCCACGCTGGGGGCTCAGCCCAGGGCTTGGGGGGCTCTGGGTCCCAGTTCTCACCCACAGCACCCCAGCTGCTTCTCCAGGGCTGCTCCTGCTGCTCATCCTCAGCCTGGACTGATCCCAGGGATTGCCCCAACCCAGCACTCGAAACCTCATGAAATATCCCTTTTTTTAATGCCAAGGTCTCCCCTGACAGGTCAGTGTTGCTCCCACTGCAGCCCAAAGGAAAGAACTCATTCAGAAATGAATAAATAGACTTCCCTGGTGCTGTTACTCTCACATTTGCTCAGCTGAGGGTTCCTCGCCCCGGCCGGCGGTGCCCGTGGTGCTCTGCAGCTGTGGTTTGCGCTGTTCCTGTGTCAGGGGTGAAAGGAGCAGAGCCTCCCTGCTGCCGCCCCCTCCTCTCTGTGAATGCTCCCTGCTCGGACTGATTACCAAATTTGGGGTCATGACGCAGGTGTGTTCAAGAAAGCCTTTCAAGTGGTCAGGGGTGAGGCAAAGCAAAACCTGGGGCGTGCTGGATCAGCAAGCTGTGACCTCGGCTCCAAGGCGAGCAGGCCACGGAGAGGAGTCAGGACTAGAGCACAACGTTTAGAAGAAGACTGCTCCGTTCAGGCAAGAAAGATGACTCTGTAAAACTAAACCAACGAGCAATGGAAACTAAGCTTCAGCTTTTTGGGTACCCACGCTTCATAAAATACATCTGGGTTGGGGGGTGATGGTTTGTGAGGATGGAGAGATTCTCCCCGTCACCCACTGCTTGCCAGGGAGGAATTTCAGTGCCCTTTACTGAAACACAGCCCAGAGTCAGCGAGGGCAGGTGCAGCTTCCCCAGGAGGAGGTCTGGCACCATCAGCCGTGGGGGTTTGTAGTAATTCACAGATGGATCTTACAGATTGGACCACTCACCACTTTGCTCTGCAGTCTGGACCTGCTTCCTTCATCTATGTTTTCTTCTGCTGGTGCTGAACAGGACTCCAACTCTAAATCAAAACCCCCTTGATTTATGGCCACGGAGTCTTCCTGACAGGAATCTTTTAGCTCACCTGTATCCTCTTTAGATGTGGTATCTGTGCTTTGAGACATTCAGAGGATCAGGACAGGCACTGTTGGTGGGACAGTGTCCACACGCATTCTCTACTAGGTCACTTCTAATTAAAAACAATTCATTTTGAGTGTTTCCAGAGAAAAAAAACCAGACCTACTCTGACTTATAACGGGATGATACTCAACAGTTCACCCACCCAGATAAGCAGAGTGAAAAAAAATAATAGATCAATAGATATTTTGAGAGATGGCGAAGGCTGGCAACCCTCAGATCACAGGGTGAAGGCAACCTTGGCTTGTGCCATAAATCTCCATCCCTGGGTGGAACTGGGCTTTCCCTTTGGAAAACAAAAGTGTCGCTCCTTTTAGCTGGTAGTGATGGCATCTCCGGTTGTAGTTTAAATCCAGTTTTGCAGGCAAACTTACCTGTGCATGCACCTCTGGGATCTTTTCCCAGCCCGAGCTGGGAGTTAACCCCCTGACGACATTCATCCTTTCACCCCTGTGCTTTTGCTTCTCTCCTGTCCCCACAATGACAGCGTTTTCTGTGATTCCAGGGCAGGGGAAATGTGAGGTGACATTCATGGCCCTGGACACGTGTCCAGGTGCCTGAGGAATGAGCTCCGCTCCAGCCAGCAGAGCTGATGTTGACACTGGTGAGACATTCCCAGCGCTTGGTCTGGGTTTATTCTTCTACCAAACAGTTACTTTTAATTAAAAAAAAAAGAGCCTTTTTTTCTCTCTTACAGGATCTGTGAATGCCTCATATGGTCAAGAAACGGAGATTCTTCCTCACCATAAACACCACATAGGATTTCTGCTCATTGTAACCCTGACCAGATGCTGTGTGCCCATGGAAATCAGGCACTCTCCTCTTCCCAGCCTCTGCAAGAACCTCAGCACTCTGACTCACAATGGAGGGGGGTAGGAAAAAAAAAAAAAAGACTGGAAGGAACGCAAGGATTTTATTTCTCATAGTATTTTATTTCTCCTGGATCTAGTGAGCGGGAAGGAGAACTTCGGGGCTGAAGACAATAGAGGTCTAATAGTGATGCTGAAGTGTTATTTCTTCTTGAACAACACTGGGATTTTCCTGCTCCTCCTTCTCTTTTCAGCAAGCAGGAGTCTGTGGTTTTGGTTCAAGCAACAGTTGGGAGGAGCCCCGAAAGCCAAACAAGTGAAAGGAGGAATAAAAGCCAGAGGTGAAGGTTCCTTTGGAAACCAAAGAAGTCTCTCTAGATTTCAGCTCTCAAAAATTTGCCAGAGCTTAAAGCACAAGGGACAGGTTGGTTTCTGCAGGGCCGTGTCCACAAAGAGCCCAAACACCTCCCTGAAAGTACAGAAGATCAGTGAAAGATCACCTCATTCTAAATCCCTGCTGGGAATAGGGACCCCTTCCAATAAGCCAAGCTTCCAATAAACTGTCCAGCCTGGCCTTGGGCACCGCCAGGGATCCAGGGGCAGCCACAGCTGCTCTGGGCACCTGTGCCAGGGCCTGCCCACCCTCCCAGGGAACAATTTTTTCCTAATTTCAGCTCTAGACCGCCTCTCTTTCAGTGTGAAGCCACTCCCGCTTGTCCTTTTCCACACATCCTTGTAAATAGCCTCTCTCCATTCGTGTGGTCTCCACTCCAGGCACCCCAAACCACGAACTGCTGATCCTTCAGGTGTAATTTGGATCGGCACAAATCCCTGGTGCAGGCAGGCTGCTCTTCCATCAGCTCCAAGAAAAACGCCCGAGCATCACCTCTCTGCTGATCGAGAATTTGGGATCGAAGAGTCCCAGTCTGGAAATCAGACCCAGGGGGGCGGCGATGGCTGCCCAGGGCCGTCAGCAGCAGCAGTAGGCACGGAGTGCTCCAGGAAAGCTCCTGAGCGTCGGCCAAGCAGGATGGGTTCCAAGCTCCTCACGCACCGCCCGGAACCCTTCGGTGTGCCGGGAAAGGTAGCTCGCCCTCCCCGAGCCAAAACTGGAAAGGATTAGCACATTTTTCACGCCCCAGAGGGAACAGGAGACTGCTTTACCTCTGGAAAATGGGTTGCAGTCGCTGACTGCTTCCTGGGGGATTACACGGCGTGCCTTGCCCAGAAGTCCATCCGAGGGCTTTTTGGTAGGGATCCCCATCCGAGCTCTCCATGAAGGATTTCCCAAACGCACACAGCAATCCTGCCCCCAGCACTTTGAGCATGCAGCGTTTTGTCTGGAAACACAGCGCTGGAGAGCTGATAGCTTGTCCTGGGCTCTCCCCAGCTCCCAACGAGGGGCTGTTCACAGCCAAGGCTGTGAGAAGCGGCTGGCACAGGGCATGGCACAGCGGCTCCGGCTCCCGAGGGCATCTCCAGGGCTCATTTCCTTGCTCCTTCCTCAGCCGCGCCTTCTGTGCCGCTCCAGGATCACAGCTCCCAAGGAGAGGTTGGGAGCCTGGGCGAAGTTCAGGCTAAATGACCTCCGCAAGCACAAGGGAGGTGGAAATTCCAACAGCAAACCCAGGCATGGGGCAGGCAGGGAGTATTGCCCCCTTTCCATTGCTTGCTCTCTGCCCTCAGCTTTTGTTGATGTTTTTGAGTTTTTAAATATCAGCTGTTCCAAAGCCCCACACGGAAGAATTTTCCCCCTATTTAAAAACCACCCCCGAGTGCAAAAAGCTGAAATTTGGCAGGGAAACTGCGAGAAGTTCCTTGGAGTAGCTTCTTGGGAAAGGCTTGGTGCTTCAAAGGTTTCACAGCACATTTTGCACCTATTTTGTTTCAAAAGGCCCATAAAGGACCTGCCCTGGAAGATTTCTCAGGACATGATCAGTGCTTAGAGACCTGAGGTTTGTGGGTGTTTCTCACCCTTCGGGCAGAGAAGGCAGGGTTTGCCAAATTTCCCTGGAAAGCACTGTGGCCACTCAAGAACCTGCACCAGGGAAGTTTGCACTGATATTTCACATCTCATGTCCCCAGCCGTGCAATCGGGAGCAGGTACAAGCTCCTAAAATCCCATGAACGGGAAAATCCTCAAAAGTGAAGCTCTAACCAAGAGTCCTCGGAGATCCCAATGGCTCAGCCCCAAAGAAGAGAAGGTCTGGGGTCTTTTCTGGCTTGGGTTGGGGTTGGTTTTATGCTGGGTTTTAGCCTTGCCTGTAGGCCTTGCGTAATCAGAAATAGAACTGTAAATTCATCAGCTGCTTTGTTCTGTGCAAGTAATTCTCTATTCACAGCTCACCCTCATCCTGCAGAGCAACTCACATGCTCTGGTTTGTTACGCCAGCATAGTCTAATTCCAGAGATCACAAAAATAATATTCCCAGTTTAATCCCAAAGAAAGGATTACCAGGGATCAAATCCATTATTTCACAATAAATCCCTTTTCTGTATTTTCTTTTTTTTTCCCATCAGCGATCAAAGCAAGTGGATTTCAGCTCTAAAATGCTGCTGCTGTGCAGCAGAAGAGATCCTTGCTCAAGGCACAAGGCTTAACATTTACTTGCTTTTTTTTTTTTTTTTTTGCACAGTATCAAAGGAGATTTATTTTTTCCCCCTTGCCAAAAATAAAGTCTGGTCTAGATTCTCAGCTGCAGCTGAGAGCACTGGGAAAGAAAGTAGCTACAGCCCATTTTTGCAGCTTCCTAATCTTGTAGGACAGTTTCTAATCTTCTCAAATCGTCAGCAGTCCATCGGGGCTGTTTCTTCCTTTGAGAGTCCAAGCTGAAGAGAGGAGCTCTGGCTGCAGCGAGGGAAGATTTAGAGACCACCAACCAAAGGGTTTTTTTTCACCCCTAAATACAAGGGCAGGCTTAGCTCACCCATTGCAGTGCTTTTATCATTGGTGTTGCCCCAGTTTGGTGTTAAAAAATGACACAGGGGCCTTCAGCACCCCAGCACCCAGGGGTGGCACACTGCAGCTCTGATCCCACAGTTTGCCATAAAACACAGCCGGAGCCACCAGCCCCAGCATCCCAGATCTGCTGGCCCTGCCGATGGGGGTGGAAACTCCCCTTTCCCACCTGCTTCCCTTGCGTCTCACCCCGCGGGGGAGAATCCAACCCAAACCGCGTCAGCCCGCGCCGTGCGCCGCGCGGAAATAAACAGCGCAAACTGGGCTGTGCCTCCTCACGGCTCCTCTGCTAACTGGACCGTATTTTCAGTCCTTGTCTCAGTCTGCTGGAATTAGCTCCGCCGAAGCCGACAGAATGATACGGGTCAGATCAATTATTGTGAAAAATTCAATGATGATGGCGCCATATGCAGCGCTATAAAAAGGACTGAGCTGTACATATGGCTGGAGAGGAAAAAACAGCACAAGTGCCCCCACACTGCGATGCCCTTTAGTCTTTCAGCGCTTTCTACACGGGCCACGATGAGAGGAGGAGAAGTGCCATCACTTATCCTTTTAAAAAATTGCCAGCCTTCAAATGTCCCTCTCCACCAGCCTCCAAAAGACCAGGAATCATCTCCTCGTGGAGGCTGCTTGGAACACTGAGAGCCTTTGAGAAGGTGGAGCTGGTCGCGCTCATGGCATGAGAATTTCCACCGAAAATTACAGAATCGTGGAGGTTGGAAAAGAGCTTTGAGATCATCCAGGGCAACCATCAACCCAGAACCACCAGCATTATTTAAAAAAAACCCAGATTTCCCCAGCATTTCCTAAAAACAAAAATAAAATATCTGCCTTGTTGCCCTAGGGATGCCTCAAGTCCAGGGCTGGGACTTGAACACCTTAGCGCACAAGCTAAGAACAGGAATGCTGTGCTGGAGATTCTTCCCTTTTCCCAGGAATGTGGGCAAATTCCTGCTCCTTTGGGAAGCAGCGCTGAAGCAAACGCTGCTGATTAATGCATCAATCCTCAGGCCGCTGACCCAGAGGAATCGCCACTCCCAGCTGGAGTTTCAGCCCAAAAATCTCAGGCAAATCAGCTGGCACAGCACAGCAGAGCGTGGCCCCTCGGCAGCCCTGCAAAGCTCAGGGGAGCTCTTGGTGCCAGCCATAGGCTGCTCCCAGGGAGAAACAGCGTGTCCCAGAATTCCCTCTCAGCCTGCCATGGAATAACCAGCGCCGCAACACGCAGCAAAAGCCTCTGAGAAGTTGCCATCGGCTCGTCACAAAAAAGAACGATAAAAAAAGCCCTCCGTGGATTGACCAGTGTTCAAAAATACATCCAAAGGATGCTCCAGCACGTCAGCCTGCTCTGGCACGCTCCTTCTGCACAGGCTTCCAGATGGTCCATCTCTTTAGCCCTTCCTTTATTTTAAGCGGACAGCCTGAGGCACAGCAGGACCGTAGCACTGCTTTATTTGTGAGCAGGGAAAATGCAAGTTCTCCCAGCAAAAAGAAATTATTTTTTTCTAAAAGCAATTAAAAGAGAAATGATTCTCGGATTTCCATTTGTTCTTCTTATTCTTCCCCACACAAACTCAGAGTTTTTAGAGAGCCCAGCTCAGCAGAGATATAAAGGAGCCTCTTGATGGTTGATAGCCGCTGTATTGCAGTCACTGGTTCACTGATTAATTTATTTTTCAAGTCTAAGTCATGCACTCCATGCTGGACAATTTCAAGTGCAGCAAGAGAAAGCCTATACATTTTAAATCTATTTCTTACGCAGTTTTCAAGGTTTTCCAAAAGGAACCTGTTACAGTGATTTCACAGCCTCTCTTTCAGTAAGAAAAAAAAGAAATTAATTTCTCAGGGTTTGCTGTGGAACCAACTGACTTCAGGAGGCAAACCTTAAATGCTGATAACTATGATTAATATTAATATTAAGCTTCAGCACATACCCAATGAGTCCTACACCCCCAAAATGAAAGAGTCTGTAGGTTTGGGGACCCGAACTGAGGCACAGTCCCTCCCTCACATCTGACCCTCCCTTGTGCCTCTTGCCCCTCCATCGAGAGCTCATCCTTGGGAGATGCCAAGGGGAGCACCGCGAGTCAATCAGAAACACAAAGCCACTCGGCCTCCAAAAAAGCCCCTGGATGGGAGTCAAACAATACAAGTTCTGAGAATTATTTTAGGCTAAATTCTTCCTCAGGACATGATCTCCAAGGGTGAAAGCTCGGCCCCACCGAGGCCAAGAGCAAAACTCCTGCAGACCTCAGCAGGACCTGGCTCCCACCCAAAGCAAACTTTTCAAGTCTCAGTCAAGCTCTTCAGCTGCAGACATTCATGTCTATTATTTCTGCAGCCTTTTTGTCTCACCAAAGGGATCCTTCCGCAGTGGCCATCCAAAAGCCAGTGACAAGACAGAAGAAATTTAATTTGCAGCTGAAAAAGAAGTCTGTAAATTTCTTTTTTTTTTTGTTTTCCCAATTAGAACCCGTATGACTGTGACACGGTCTCCAAGTGTGGTGGTGTCAGCCTGGCCGGTGGAGGAGCCTTCCATCCCTCAAACCCTTTGGGGTTTTGCCCCCTGAGATTCCTGCACAGCCCCTCACCCTCAGGACCCCGCGTCTGCCACGGGAGCCTTCCAGGGACCGTGGTAAAAGCAATTACAAACACGAGCATTTTGATTTCAGCCTTGTTGTCTCTCCCTGTGCCAGCATTGTTTGTCGTTCCCAGCAGACCCGAGGCGTTTTCTCCTCGCAGGGAAAAGCACTGTGACAATGATGCTGGAAGCGCTCGCAGCTTTGACATTTGGGGCCTCGGTAACGAGGCAAACACGAAGCCTCCATTTTACAACAAACTCCGTGACTTCTGATGATTTGTTTTAAAGCTCCTGGAAACCAGAACTTGCACCAGCCTCCATTCTTGCAGTCAGAAGGAAACATCCACGTGGCCACGGGGGACGGCTCAAAAACGCGGTGCCAAAAAGCTGGGAAACAAAGGACAGCCCACGCTGGACCGGTTTTGTTCTTGGAGATCACCCTGGTGACCAGCCAGACTCATCTCACACCAGCTCCGAGGCTTGTGACCGCACGAGCAGAGGCAGCCGCAGCCCCTGCCCAAGGACAGACACCCTGCACCCAAAAAATCAGCGCCAGCAACCACAGCCAGCCTCTCTTCCCGCTGCTCCTTGCATTAAAATGCCAAAAAATTCTGCCGCGAGAGGGATTCCCCACCCCGAACGCCGCAGGTGCAGACCCCAACTCTCTACCAGTACCCTGAAATTTTCCCCATTTGCCAGCAATCGTGGAATCATTCTCAGCAACCAGAAACACGGCAGGCTTTGGGAGGAGGGAAGATAAATTGGGTCTTGCTTCCACCTTGGTCTCCTCTCCACAGGCTCTGGCATTTTTTGTGCGACGGGAGCGGGGCCGCACCCTCCTCGTTCCTATAGATGCCAAGTTGGTGCCTTGCCACGTTATTGGAGCCCACAAACCTTGGGCTTTGTCCAAGGAAGGAAGTCAGGCTCCAGCAGAGGCAACTGCACTGAACTTGCTCAAACATGCAGATTTCCAGAGCTCTCGGCTCCCACAGGACATTGCAACACCATCCCGAGAGCCTGACGTGCCGAAGCGGGCGCTGACGTCCAGGTTGGATCCAAGGCACTGCAGGAAGGTGGGAATTTTAGACCCCACAAAATGAAAGGCTGCATGAACCTCTAGAATCTCCAGAGCTTTTCCCTCTGGACCTTCCCTCAGGGAAATCTTGAGCTTTCATGTCATTTCCTTCACCCACATTTTTCAATTATCGTTCCTGGAAAAATTTAGGTTTATTAAAACTGAAGCTCTTCATAGAAGCCTGTAAGAACAAGCACCTGGTCACCTTGATGGCTTGGAGCACGCTTTTCTTTGACCTGCTACCAGTAATTAATTCCTTTTCACCCAGCCCAGGTTATAAATTGTGTTTCTGATCCCACCCCGAGCCTTTGTGGTTTTTCTGGTGGTGGAATTTGCCCATTGTGCGTCAAACACAGCAGCGTTGTGCCCCGAGCATGTTAGAGAAGGTTTGGCAAGCTTTTATTTCCACATTTCTTGGCCAGGGCACGAATTCTGGTTTGTGGTTTCAGGTTAGGTCTCCAGCATGTGATGTGTGCAGGCAACACCCACGCTGCTCTTCCAGCAGAGTACTGATGGAAATTCCAGAATGGTTTGGGTTGGGAGGGACCTTAAACTCATCCAGTGCCACCCCAGCCATGGCAGGGACACCTCCCACTGTCCCAGGCTGCTCCAAGCCCCAATGTCCAGCCTGGCCTGGGACACTGCCAGGGATCCAGGGGCAGCCACAGCTGCTCTGGGCACCTGTGCCAGGGCCTGCCCACCCTCCACATTTCGGATCAATCACTGCAACTTTTGTTCAAGTATTAAACACAGAAGGCAGTGAAGCCCATGGAACTGTCTCATCAGTGCACACGTTTCAGTTCCCCTCCAGATCACAGTCTCAACCTGGAACTCTGCACCCATCTCTTCTTTGGAGATTGCAGTTGAGCGAAAAGCAAAGCTCTAAATAACGCGTGTTCAACCTGGAAATCATTTTGCACTTACAGTGTGCAGGAGCTGCAACTGTCCCAAAACCAAGTGAGAGCCACAGTGGAGCATCTGCTCTGCTGCTGGACGAGGGTTCAGCAGGAGACCCCACTGGGGGCTTGAGCAGCTGGTGACAGCATCCTGCAGCCTCTGTCTGTCCCCATGCTCTGCCCAGTGCAGCAGAGCGCCAGGTCCCTGTCAGAAGATGCTCCCACACTCAGCCTGGAGCTGGAGCTGTCCTGCCTGGTGGCTTCCTGCAGCTCCCAAGGTGTGCTCACCCTGCTCTGGCCAGCAGGGAATTCCTTCTTCCCCTAAACCCACAGGCAAATGACATCTTTCCCTGCCATTTAATCCAGCCTGCACAGGCGGCAGCAAATTCCAGCCTGGGAGCCCCGAGACGGCCTTGGGCAGCCTCCCCATCGCCAGAGCCTGCTCCTGGCGCAGCACCTGAGCAGCTGTGGCCTTTTTTCTGCCCTGGCATTTTCTGCCCCGGCATTTTCTGCCCATTTTCTGTGGCATTTTCTGCCCATTTTTCTTCCCCTAGCTCTGTGGGTGACCTGTGCCAGGGCCCTGAGCTCTGTGCCCACCTTTTCCCCGCGGGCAGCTCGAGCTCTCCAGGTCTGTTCTCCATGCCCACCAAGAGGTGGAAGCAGAGCCCCCTGACCCTGCGGGACTCGTGCCAAAAAATACCTCAAATAAAAAATACCTCAGGGTCTCTCCGTTGAGATGCAATTACAGTGTTTGCCTCCACGAGGCTTCCCCACACTCTGATGTCTGAGGGGTTTCTTTTGCAGGATGCCAAGCGCAGCCTTTACTTGCACCCTCCAAACCCTCACGCTGGAAGGATGGGCAAGACTGTTCCCTGAGAATTATTAACAATATTGAGCTAATTTCTTTTCCTCAGTGAGTGATCTTGAAATGAGAGCTTGCCTACCACAGGTACTTAGACAAACAAAGCAAGAGAATTCAAGAAAAAAACCAGGGCCAGCCCAGCTCCCTGTCATTGCTCCACGTTTTTGCTCAGAATGCTTTGTTTTCCTTGCAAAAAAAAAAAAAAAAATTAAAGAAA
>VZRL01002957.1:68397-132217 GCA_013397895.1 Origma solitaria
AAATTAAAGAAAAAAAAAAAAAACCCCAGACAATTCCCATGCCACACAAAGCCGTTTTTCAGAGCCTGTTGGAGGAAGAGAGTGGGTCTGTTTTACTCAGCCTAGGAATTAACAGCAGGCTGTTACTACAGCTTTGCACGCAGGGCTGAGGCTGCAAAACACACCTTTAAAAAAAATATATCGTGTAAGTCATATAAAAAAAAATAAGAAGCGTTGAGTTACCACCGAACACTGAAGCTGCAAAAGTTTCAGTTATGCAAGCACACATTTCCTGGGTGTGAACATCTGACAAGCAGTAAATGAGGTGGAGAAGGAAGTTAATAAATGAGCACAACCAGCACAGTTGGAAAGTAAGTGGATTTGAAACTTTCTAAATAAAATCAGTCATTCAAAGCTCCGCGCTCGGCGTCAGCCCACGAGGCATCTCGGCTCCACAGCTGGGCACAAATGCTTGCCAGCACCTCTGCAGGACATGGCAGAGGGGAAAAAAAAGGGAAATGCAGGTTCCTTGGATTTGTGGAGGAGAAATGGGTGTTGCAGGGAGGGTTTCCTTGTGTCCCTTTCAAAACACTGTGCCTTTTACCTGAAAATTTAATTTACTCTTGCCTTGAAAGAAAACCCTGGGCTGCTTTCCCTCTTCCCCATTCTGCACTGGACTTGCCCCAAATTCCCTCTGAGACACAACATTTCAGTGTGTTGGGTCAGGTATCAAACCACACCGAAGTTCTGAGCATCTCAATTTGGTCCTTGTTAGCAAATTCAGGGAGGAAAAAACCCAACACAGATCTCCATGGCCAAACTTGCTCAAGAAAAAGCGACAACAAACCGAGCGACAGGAACTCCCCATCCCAAAATAACCACATGTCCAGCATCAGTGGTTTGGTTGCTCGTAGGGAATCACAGTTCAGCAAGGTCGTGCTCTGTTGGTCTGTGGGCAGGATTTGATTTCTCCAAGGGAGAACAGATATAAGCAAGGCTTAGGTTTATATAATAAAACATAAACCGCAAATTGAAGTGCTGACAGTGCTGCTCCTTGATTTATTATTACCTGGGTGCATTAAGCCCTGACGGGGAAGGAGGGATTTTCCCTGGGTGAGGGGACATCCCTAGAAGGGTTCTCCCAGCAGAGAGGGATCTCCATCCTCAGGGATGCCAGGACTCCTCTGGGTGTGGCCCCAGCGACCTGCTGGGGATCCAGGTCAGCCCTAGGCACCTCCAGGGGCACCTCCCTGCCCAAGCTTTCCCATCAATACAATCTATCCAGGCTGATGCCATGGCAGATGCTGCTTTTTTCCCTTATTTTGGCTCACCCAAAAATGCCTTTCAGTGTCCATTTAAAGCCGATGAGAGGGTGGGACGAGGCCCGAACAAGCCCCACGTGGAAGTGCAGCTGAGGTCACCCATGCCACCACAGCGGCTTTTCCCTTTTCCCTGCCCAGAGCTGGTTCCCAGCCCCAGGGCAGGGGGTGGCTGAACACCAGGGTTTGTCCCATGGGAGGTTTCTCCAGGAGTTTTGCAGCCCAGGAGGTGCCTGTGACAGCAGGAGCTGCAGCCTGGGCCTTCCTCCCCACCATGGTGCAGCCACAGCCATCGGCAGATGTTGGATCCTGGCGTGCCTGCTTTTCCTTTTCTTCTTTTTTTTTTTTTTTCCATTTTTCCCCTCTTTATTTTAGGAATAGCATCTGGTTGGCTTTCTCCCAAGGCTGTTATTCAGCTCCCCAGCAGTGGCAGCTGACAAACTAGGCGGCTTCAGCAGCATCTCCCCAAATTCTGAGTTGCTCACCTTTTCCGAGCACTATCTTAATATTATTCACGTGCAACCTCTTATTTACATGCCTGCTTCCATCAAGCCTTTTTGTTTTTTTCTTTTTTCTCAAATTTTAGAGGACCTCTTGCCAAAGTGATGTAAAATAGAAGCAACAACAAACCCCAGGAGTTGTGCAATGGGATGACCGAGCACCCACAAGGCCGGGCTGGACACAGCCCCGAACAGCACTTCTGCCACGGGACTGGGACCAGCACTGGGAAGAGCTCAGCACCACAAAGAAAGTCCATAAAAACAGGACAGCGATGCTGCCAAGGCTTTTCTCCCCACCCAGAGCAGCACAGAAGTGTAATGCAGATACCACCGAAATTTTTTATGCCTTTTAATTTTTTTTAATAAAAAGAGCACATGGCCAAGACTCAACCCACACACCAGGGACACCTCCCACTGTCCCAGGCTGCTCCAAGCCCCAATGTCCAGCCTGGCCTTGGACACTGCCAGGGATCCAGGGGCAGCCACAGCTGCTCTGGGCACCTGTGCCAGGGCCTGCCCACCCTGCCAGGGGAGGATTCATTCTTATCCCGAAGCAGTTCCTCTCCTAAGGTCTAACCCCACTGACATCCAGTGCTCCCTGTTGCTATTTCCATCTCTTGCAGGCTGTTCCAAGGCTTGCTGTGGTCAAGCTCTGCTGTCTTCCCCTCCACACCAACCCAGCTTTTTCTGCCGGCACAGCCTTCCTGAGCAGGCTTTGGACCATCCACTCAAACATCCTTGAGCAATTCCCCATGAACCGAGCCCAAAGAGCAGCCAATTCCTGCAGCGATGCCCAGATCTATTTGGTGCCGAGCCCTTGCTTAATGGGTTTCATTTGCACCGGGAGACTTTCCGAGATGGAATTGCTGTCTGTAACATTTAGCAATTCCAAGAATATTTTATAATTCTGACAGCCTGCATCACCCTGGAGCCTGCCATGGTAAACACTCTCTCCCTTTCCCTGTCCTGCAGATGGCAATTTACGCAGTCGGGGAGGCTTCGTGTATGTTCTCCAGCGTGAGCCAAACTCTATGATTCCCTATTTTTTTTTTTTCCTGGAAGGACATTGACCTGCAGGCATTGGAAAGGATTTCCCCCCCTCCCCGTGCACATTTCCATTGGTTTGGTGACAGACACTGCTTGCAGGAGGCAGGATCCTGGAGGCCAAGCGCCTTTCTGGGCAGGGCTTTGAACCCGGCGGTCGGACATCCCAGGAAAGCCATCCCACCTTGTTGGTTTAGATTTTCCAATATTCGTGGGATTTACAGAAGCTGGCAGAGAAGGTAGGCAGGAGAACCCAAGATGGCGAAAAGAGAACTTTATTTACAGAAACTTCTTTATATATCCATTAATAATCTATCAACCATTGGTCAGCAGAGAATCCACCTCCCAAAGGTATTGATCACAGCCCTACAACACCTAATACCAAACACAGAGATTAAGAAAGTACAAAAAATGCAGCTTATCTCTATTCTCCGTGAGAAAGAAGAGAAGGATTTCTAAAACAGTGCAACTACACCACCTGATCCCAGAAATGCCACTGGAAAGCAGAGCCTCGCAGCACCGGCACAGAGCAGCTTCACCGCTGGCACGGCGTTGGATGCAGTCGGGCTAGAGACCCCCAGAAGTCTCTTCTGACCTCAATTATTCTCTGATCCTAAGCCCTGTCCTCTCTCCTCCACTGGACACTTCACCAGATTATTCCTTCCTCTTCTCTCCCCTCACAGGGGGTGTGCCAAGGTTCCTCGATAATTTAAAAACCATCTGAGCACAATTGGCTTTCTAGAGATTTAGAGGGCCACGGATCTGCGGCACTGGGTGAGAAAAAAATGTTTTTAAAGGTGCAAAAGATTCACAAAAGGTGCAAAACAATCACAGAAGATTGTTTATGTGAAGAAACAACCGCAGTTAGACTTTGACAATGTCCTTTTCTTTCCAGGAAGACAAGCATTTTGCAAACTCTGACAGACATTGCTTTTCCACGACAGGACAAAGCAGTGCAGATCCCTGCAAAGCACAAACAGCGCAGCGAGGAGAGCTCATAATTAATGCTAATGAAGAGCAGGTTCAAAGGCTGCAGAGGCAGCAGTGGTGACTCCCGTGAGGTGATCGGCTCCAAGGGGTTCCACCTTCCTGCCTTTCCCCCATTCCCTGCAGGGCCATGGCTGGAGCCCATCCGGAGCCATCCATAGCACTTGGAAGGGCAGCATCGATTTTCACCGCCGAAAGAAGCAGCTCTTTCAAGAGTTACCCTGCACCAGGCAGCAGAAAGAGACACCCCGTTCCTCCCACAGCCTTTGCCTGACCATCCCCTTGGTTCCTGCATCCAGCGCAGGAGATGGCTCAGGAGCGCTTCATTTCCCAAACGTAATTAACGCCAGTCCCGCAGCCCGGCTCCGGCACGCGATGGACGAGGTGTGAGGATTTATGGCTCCAGGAATAACTGTGCTGCATCCAGCAGCCAGGCAGCGAGAGCCTGCCTCTTCCAGGGGGGATTTGTGCCTCACTGAAGTGGCTCCAGAGAAGTTAAGTCAGTGCTGAGCGACTTCAAAGTGCTACGGCTGCTGGAGAAAATGGGAGGAAAGTAAGGGGAGAACTGGATTTGGGGTTTAGAGGTGCAGGGGCACTAAATAAGGTCTGCTCAGGAGGCGATCCCAGCTCCAGGGGGAGCAAGGAGGAATCTTGCCAGGGCTGGGATTGTGTGCTTCTCACACCCTGGCCATTCACACACACCCCTGCCCATGCTGTGCCGCCACAGCCCCATCCCGCCTGAGCTCCCAGGCTGGGGAAGGAAATTGTCCCTAATCCATGGCAGCCACGGCGTGGGCTGGGGGCCAGGGCAGCAGAGGCACCAATGGGCATGGCAGATGCTGCTCCAGCGGCCGCAGAAGGAGGGCCCAGGGCCAGTGGGGAGCAGGAGTGGGAAAAAGAGAGCCTCGGGAGGTGACCCGGGGTGGAATTTGTCCTCCAGCATTTTCCTAAAAGCTCCCACAAAGCCCAAGGAGGAGGAGCAAGGAGCAATGGGGAAGCCTGGGTATCTCCCCTACTGCCGCGATGGAGTGAGTCACGGCTTTCAGTGCCACCGTGTGACCCCACAGGTGTGCATCCCCCAGTTCTGGGTCCCACCGTGTGACCCCACAGATGTGCATCCCCCAGTTCTGGGTCCCACCGTGTGACCCCACAGATGTGCATCCCCCAATTTTGAGTCCCACCATGTGACCCCACAGATGTGCATCCCCCAATTTTGGGTCCCACCGTGTGACCCCACAGATGTGCATCTCCCAATTTTATGTCCCACCATGTGACCCACAGATGTGCATCCCCCAATTTTAGGTGCAATGCGCTGAGCTGAAAGAGGTGGGAAGCTGGAAAATCCCCTTCTTTTGCTTCGCTTTATTTGTTTGGCTCTCTACAGGTGCCAAAATAATTCCATTTTTCTTTGGAACTCCATACCCAGACATTGGCCTTGCCTGAGACAAAGCCAACGTGGGCAGCCTGTGACTGAGGGAAGTGACCTGGGATAGTGGAAGGTGTCCCTGCCCATGGCAGGGGTGGAGTGGGATGGGCTTTAAGGTCCTTCCAACCCAAACCATTCCCTGATTATATGATTTTATGATTTAGAAAGAAAAAAAGATAACAAACATAACAAAAACCAAGGTGTAAGAATAAAGATCAACCAAAAGCCAAGAAAGGAGGATAAAGGTTACAACTGCAGTGAGGAAAAGCTTGGGAAGAGCCATTTATTTCCCATGACATTTCACATTGCCTAAATCAACCATTAATCACCACAGCAAAAGAGTTCACTTGAGGGTTCTCCCCCAAGAGGGTGGACCAAGGGGGTCAAAACCTCAGATTTTGGGCTCTACAGAGGTTCATCACCGGGAGGAGACAGCTTGAACTTCTTCACTGCAATGATTTCATTTTAAAATATCCTGGGAAGTCACTTAGATGCGAACAAGCCATGGAAAATGTTAGCCTGCTGGAGGACTTGGGAGAAAGAAAACTGAAAACAGAAGTGAGAAACGGGGAACTTTTAGACTGTGGCTGCAACACCACAGCATCAAGGGATTTCTTTTTTTAAAAATATTATTATTTTTACTACTTAAAAAAGAATTTTACAGGCCGCAGTCAATAAGGTTTGGCTATTTTATTTTCCCAAATGCCTGCGAAAGCGAGTTTGAGCTCTCGGGAAAGAAAAGAAGCAGCCATGCCATGACACATGGAGGAATTTTGGTAGGGGCAGCATGGACTTTCAAGAGCATGAAGTGAACCACGCTCTCGCTGCTCGAGCTGCCTCCCCAGCAGCTGTTAAAACACGCTGGAAGATATCAAAGCAGCTCTAATTAACTTCCTGCTTCGCTCCTACTTCAAAGTCTTTCTGAGAGTTCTCAAACCAGAGCTTGCGCGGGGCGGTTTCTGGAGGAAAGCGTTTGGGGCTCGTTCGCCGTCGACTCCAAACGCGCTCGAGATTCTCCAGTCGCTGTTTTTGTTTAAAAAGTGGGAGGAAAAGGCTTCATCCATACAACACTTTAACACAGGGCATGGCTTATCACAGGGGAGGAAAGCAGCAAAACACCAAAATCCTTCTCTAAGCCATCACCTGCTAATGGATGACCTGGTCTGGTCCTTCTCGGGAGTGCTACCCCGGGGTTCCAGCTCTGTCCTACCTGCAGAGCTTAAAGCAATTTGGGGTTTGGACCGACCAGGCTCACAGAATCCCGGGGTGGTGCGGGTTGGACCCAAAGTTCCACCCAACGCCATGGGCAGGGAGATTCCACTATCCCAGGCTGATCCAAGCCCCATCCAGCCTGGCCTTGGACACTGCCAGGGGTCCAGCCACAATTCCTTGCGGTGTCTGTGCTCACCCAGGGCCACCTCAAGCTCTGGAATGACGCTGGGTTTTGATCCAATCTCATTTTTCCCCCCCAGCCTTGAGACATATGCTCCTCTGTTTATTTACCCGTCTGTTTTGATCTTTTTTTTCTGCTCCAAGAGACATTTTCCCACATATCCACGTCTGCCTCCGCTCTGACACGCCAGGATCTCCATCACCATCCACTTAAACTGCAAGGAGAGCAGTAATAGTTTCCTTCTGTCCCTGCCTGAAGCTCTGCCTCGCTCCAGCCCCATCCCACACCACTCAGACCTACACAAACCCGTGCCATGCTTTGTTTGAGACTTTTTATTCCCAGAAAAAAAGAAAAAAAAAAAAAATAGAAAAAAAAATAGTTGTCACGGCCAAAAATAGAACATTTTTCCGCTCTGAGGAACAAGCAGCAGCATTCCTGGGAATTCAGACAAATAGCATTGGTCAGGAGATGTCTCCCAGACACCAGCGACATCCCAGAGCTGCTCCGGTGCCCTGTGAAGCAGGAAAGTGTTTGGGATCCCTCCTCCTCCTCCCACTCTGCGGGATGAAATCACAAGTGATGACCCTGCTCCGTGAGGAAGGGCGGCTGCTCTCCAGAGGGGCTTGTTTTATTTATTTATTTTTTGTTTGTTTTAAAAAGAAAATATCTCCTGACTAAAATCTGATGCTCTTTAGAGCACAAGCCCTCAGTCAGCACCATAATCAACTGTGATACTTTTACCAAGGTCTACATTTTGGTTTTTCTATTAGAAGATATACAGTATTTATTTTCTATTAGAAGATATACAGTATTTATTTTCTATTAGAAGATATACAGTATTTCACCTGGCTGGATGCAACAGAAGTTACCTCTAATAGTGATCGTATATATAATAGTGAATAAAATTGCATACAATTATGAAACCCTGTTCAGCTGAGGAAAAGTTTGTGGAGAGGGGACATTCAGGGGAAATTTTCAGAGAGCTTAAAATACCCAATTTGATCATTGTAGGCCCGTTCCAGCTGAAAATATCTGATGGATTTAATTCCCAAATGATCTCCTGCTGCATCAGCTCCCAGCCCTTTGGCTGGAGACGTTGCTGTACCTGCCTGCACACCCTGAATTTGGAATAAAAATTGTACTAGCATCCCTCTTTGGGAGGCGAAAATATCTCCAAATACCTGCTGAAAATGTCTCCATTTATTGGGGGAGAAAACAATTTCCTATTCTATTCAATAGACCTGTGGGCAGATTTTACACCACAGCCTGGAGGCTCTCACTGCTGTTAAACTGAACAGGTGAGGAACCTTTCCAGCTCAAGGTTTTGGGTTGGTTTGTTTTTTGTTTTGGGGGTTCGGATTTTTTTTTTGTTTGTTTGTCTTTTTTGTTATCGTTTTTTTGGCGGTTTTTTTGTTTATTTGGTTTCATTTTGTTTTGCTTTGGTTTTGATTGCTTTTTTTCCTGTTTTCGTTTTGGGTTTGGGGTTTGGGGTTTTTTTCTTTTTTTTTCCTTTTTTTTCTTTCTTTTATTTGTTTTTGGTTTTTTGATGGGGAAAAAAAAAATCACTGATTTGGCAACAGTTTCTCATGGGAAAACATCCATTTGAACGGGGATTTTCTGTGCAAGCAGCAGGGTCACTGACAGCGTGTCACAGGGAGAGACGGGCAGGACGGAGAGGAAAAAAATCCAGCTCAGGGCACTTACTTAGGGTCTAACTCATGAAATCATTAATAATTACGTGCTAGCAGGAACCCAGCTAAATCAGAAAAACTGCAAAGGAAGAAGGCCAAAGCCTGAGCTCAGCAGGCACAGCCATGGAGGAGAGAGCCAGGCTGTTGGCATTCCCCACGGATTTAGGATTTGCTGTGGATCCGCACAGGGTTGAGGTCCACAGGTACTAAATTCAGCCTCAAGCTTCGGAGGAGGCTCCTGCCATGAGAGCTCTTGGATGAAACCCAGGCTGGAATGGCCCAATATCAGCATATTTTGCCTTGGGAAAAGAGGAAAAAAAAATCTTTAAGAAGATGCTACAGCTCAAGCTGAGGATGCAGCTCCAGCTGGGGGAGGTCAGATCGCAGGGGTGCAGCTGATTCTAGCCCCAAAGAGAGAAATATCGACATAAGGATGGCACCAAATGGCTCCGCTTTTATTTATTTATGCTACAAAGGAAAACAGGCTCTGGGAGACCACAGCCCAACGTGCACCGAGCGTGGCACAAATCAGAGCCGGGACCACATCAGCTCGCGGTGAAAGACCACAGATCAGATAAAAAATCAGCTTTTGGCAGCAAATGGAACAGGAACACAAGCTGCAGCCCTGGGAGACCAGAGCGTCCAGAGATTTTAGCTCGTGCACGTCACATTCGCGAGGGCACGGGGCACCTGTGCGGGCACAGAGTGTAAAGCCGTCATTTTTGGGCTTTGCAGGAGCACAAAGATCACCCCTGTTTTACACACCCCATCGTGGGGGGAGGATTAACCCTTCCCCAGCCACCTGCACAGCACCACAGCTGCACCTTGGGACCAGGACACAGGCAGCCAGTGGCCCCAAGAAAACATGGGGAATAAAAGCCTGGGTCACCTCCCAAATGTGGCAAAGAGGGAGAAAAACAAGTGAGGGCCAACTCTCACGTGAGGTAAAAAATCATGATGAGGCATCAGCACTGCCAAAGCAGCTCATTAATTCCAAATGCTTATTCAGGAGCACCCGTCTCCCAATTAAACTGCTTAATGGGCTTCAATTACAAAGAAAAGGAAACACGTGCTGGAGACGCTCGAGATAGAAAGTGCTGACTTTGATCTCATGATTTGAAATTCGAGAGAGGAAAAGCACTCCGGCAGCGAGTGCCAGCAGCCGGGGCACACTCGGGGACACAGGCACCTGTGGCAGTGGCCCGTGCGGGGCTCGTGCACCTGAAAACCCCTGGGAGAGCCATCCTGGCCTGTGCCACCAGCAAACCTCGAGTCACAAGGACGGGGACGCCAAGCCGAGCAGTCTCCTGCGGGATGCAAACCACGCACGGGTCCGGCGGCCGCAGCGGTGCCACGGGGGGAAAAACACCTGTGCTCCTAAAAAGGGGAGTCTGCCATGGCAGAACTCTGGAGATGTGTTTCCTCTGGAGGCATCGCATCCCAGCCTGGAGAATTCAGCCTGGAGGTTGCACAGTTACACGGGTGTACATCCAAAACTGCGATTCTTGTATTTTAAGGCTTTACAGCCTTCAATAAAACCACAAAACCAACCACCAGTCAGCAAAGGGCCATTCAATTCCTCTCTCTCAGGTTTTCCTTTGGACACTGTTTTGGGGACATTCAGCTCCTTTTACCTCCCTCGCACCTCCTTGTGCACACTTCTCACCACTCCCTGTGCCTTCCCTCCTCCCTGCACTTGAGCCAAGCTTGCTTTGTCCGAAGGACTTCGAGTCTCGGGAAAGTCAGAAGGCATTAATCAAACGCTCTATTGTGCAACTATTTCCATCACTGAGTTGCATCTGGTCCCTGAGGTCTCTTAATTCTTCATTAAGAAAGTGCTCCATGTGGAAAGAGGCGAGAGAGGACTTGGACAGCACTTCACAGGCTGTGCTGCGCACGGTTCTGCTCCAGCCCCACAAACAGATGTGCGAGCGAGCCCAGCGCCCAGGGCTTGTCAGGAGCAAGAGAGACAAGCAGCAGCAGGGCCACTCCTGAGTCATCTGGGATGGACAGAAGTGCCCCAGAGCTGCAGGGACAGAGCTCCAACAGAGAGCAAGGGGAGGTGTGTGACCCCCGAGCGCCGTTCTGGGTCGGGAGCAGGGCTGCAGGAAGCGTGCTGGCTTGTGAGCAGCTCAGCTGCGTGAGCTGGGCACAGTGCTCACCCCAAAAAGGTCCTGAACTGTGTCAGGAGGGTGCACCCTGCAAGGGAAGGCAGGTCCTGAGCAGAGGACGGCAGGGCACGGCCACCCCATGGCAAAAGCAGCCCTGAACAGGAGCAGGGAGTGGGGGTTTTGGGCAGCACTTCTCGGCCAGCTCATGCCACGGCATCTGGATGAAGGTGACGGCACTGCCACAGGGTCCCAGCTGCTCTCAGCAGACTGTCCTGTGCTTCACAGGTCCCCAGACCATTTCCTTTCCCAGCCACGGCGCTTAACTCAGCCCCTCTTGGGCCAGTGGAGGTGACTCTAGGGCACATCCATCTCCTCATGCCACATCTTCCACCTCCTTGCCACCCCCGGGGGTGCCTGAGACTGTGTCCACCCATCCACCTCCTGCTGCTGTGAGCAGGATGTCAAATCCTTAAAAAACAAGCCCTACGTTCCCAGAGGGGCCTGAAGGGCTGCCCTTGCACTGCTCTCCACCGAAGTGATAAAACTTCCTACTCCCGAGGCTTTTTTGCTATGAGGGCAGGGAGGAAGAGGGATGAGGATGAATGGAGTGGGAAAACCTCTGCAAAGCATGCAAACCTGAGCAAGATCCTGAGCCCAGGCTGGGACCCTCACCAAGGACACAAAGGTGACATTAACAACGGGCTGGATTAGGGCAATTCGTACTCCCTCCACCAGCATCCAACTGCCTCCCAGAGAGTGGTCAGGAGATGCTTTGCCAAAGCTCAGATTTTTGTCAAACAGGTAGAGTTTTATCCCATGTGAATGTCAGAGTTTGGCAGATCTGATCATATTCCTCTACAAGAAACTCTTCAGACCTCACTCTCCGGGAATGAAGCTTGTCAGAGGGAGCTGACAAGGAGATGAAGGTGGCAAAGTGAGTTCTTTGCACGATCTTTCTTCTGTGCTTGAGCCTTCAGGGGAAGCCAGAGCATTCCCTGGAGTGCTGCAGCACAGACCCCACCCCCAGGAAAGGACAGACGCGTTGGGTGCCATCCCTTCTCCTTCTTCAAGGCGCAAACACACGAGCTGCGAGTTCTCGTGCAAAGCTTTTCCTTCCTTCTGTCACAAAAGAGGCAAATTCAAAGCCAGGAGGATGAACCAAGCCCTCCCCACACGCCTCAGCTGCAGATTGGTTCGAAGGTTGCCCACCTGAGTGAGGGCTGAGCACCACTGACCCTCGAGACACCCAAAAACCACGGACCAGAGCTGCTTTTCTGTACGCTCAGCCATCAGGAAAGAGCCATGTCCTTCCTGAGCGCTGATATTCAGGGAAGGGGAAGAACTCCTTTCTGCGCTGGTGAGTGGATGTTATCAGTCTCCTCTCACTGCTGCGTGATCTTTACCATCCTCCAACGCAAATTCCAACGTTTTCCTAAGCTGGTTGCGGTCCCAGCTCCAGTCTGGAGCTGTCAGCCCTCCTGTTTCCATAGTTTCAAACACTTTTTAAAGCAAAGGCTCCCCAAGCCAACCTCTCAAACGCATCTCCCGCCCTCCAGATGCCTCTCAGACACCTCTCATCGGCTGTTTCATCCCATCCTTGCAAAACCCCAGCAAATCTGTATAAACATGTGCCATCACCCCTTTCCTCACAAGTTCCATGCCTCCACCCACGAGGTTTCTCTCTCCCATTACCAAATCCTGCTTTACATTAAAGCCTTTGCCGCCTTCTCCTCCAAACTCATTAATTTCCATTTAAAACGCTCATTCCTGCCCAGATTATTTCCATGACAGAATCCTTCCCCTTTTCTTCTGCCATTTTCCTCCTGCCACAGAAACGTTCCAGAGGATGGGGCAGCCCTGATCTCTCTGTCCAGGCTGCTGGAATTCCTCAATCCAGCATTTCCCAGCTGCTTTCAGCCTCTTGCAAGCCCCACATAACCTCAACACTACAATTATTTTGTCAAAGACCAAAAAAAAACCACCAGTAGGGCCTGAAGCAGCCTGAATTCTACAAAGGGTATTTTAAAGCACAAGACTCAGCCTCTGGAATATCACCTTTTCTCAACTTTAAACTCCTCCATGAACATGGAATCGTGAAGGCAAAGTGCCACCTGTTTCAGGGCTCAGTGATGGGACACAAAGTAAATTACCAAGCACAGGAGCCCCCAAAAAGTAAAAATAAACCCATTTTTTACATTGCTGCAGCCAGTGCAGCCCAGATAGAGACATTTCCAGCTGGAGAGATTAGCCCAGCAGTTCCTTACCAAGGTTTTTTACTCAGGTTGCATCACAAGTCCAACCCATGTGCTCATCGCTCCCATTAGGTCGGATAAACACATTCAGCTTTGCGCAGAGCACCAGGAGCTCACCGAGGCAAACACTTCTGCTGAACCTGCACAGCCCCAATGTTTCTCAGAGCTGTTCTTTTTTTATTAAAAAGGCAACCTAAAAACGATTCTCCTTGCTATGCCTTCAGAATATACCTTGGTAGACAAAAAAAAAAAAAAAAAAAGAAAAAAAAGAAAAAAAAAAAAAAAAAAAAAGGAAAAAAAGAAAAAGAAAAAGAAATAATAAACAGGCAGAAAATAATTACCTGTCCTACATTGCAACACACAGCAGTGGCTGAAAAGTCTGAAAGCACAGAAGTAGAGAAAAAGAAGAAACACGTGGAAAAACAGTGAAATGCCATAAAAAAAAGCTCAACTAGAAAAAGTCTCAAAGCAAAGGGAGCAAAAGGCAAAGAAACAAGTAAGGGTCTTCATTTTAGTGAGCCCATCAGTTCAAAATAAAAGGATTTTCTCATCTGCCTAGCACAGGATTGTATGGGGAAAAAAAGGAGCAGAATAGATGTGGAAAGATGGGGTTTGAGAAGATATCAAAGAATGAGTGTGAGAAGAAGCCAAAGAAGCAATTCATGTTCTGTTTTTGAGAAGATGCTGAGCTGAGTCAGTATTTGACCTCCCTCCCTTTGTATCAAGTCTCAGTCTATAGGAATGGTTTGTTGGGCTTCTTTTCAGTCCAGCTCCCACTGCACCCAGGCCACCTCAGGGAAGGCGGTCAGACCCTCACAAACATCATCACGTGCCAGCGCTCATTTCAGAGCCAACCAACTGCAGAAAAAGCAGCTCAAAATTCTCCTACCAACATCATTCCTGCTTAGAAGAGCTCAATTTATAACTCTGCTGCAGCTTTAAAAGAAGACACAATTAATTATTAACCACCCCTCCGTGGCTGCCTGGAAAGGGAACTGAACCAACTGAGCTGCTGTTCCCTGCTGATGCCAGAGGTTGGGAAAGCTCAGCTGGAGCTGGAGAGGGGTCAGAGGACATGGAAACCGCAGGAGTGGGGACAGGGCACATGGGATCAGCCTCTGTGCAGGCACCCAGCACCTCCCTGGGAGTGCCAGCACCACATCAGTCACCAGAGTGGAAAAAATGAGCATTTTTGCCTAGAAACCACTTGAAGCTGCTGAGGGCTGGGCCATGGCACTTTTACTCAACAAGAGTGTAAAATTCAAACACAATCCTCTACCCACAGCACTTCTCACCTGTCTGCAGAGCAGAATCTCCTCATACAGAGAGATTTCTGTATTTGTAGAAGTTACTCAGCACGTTGAACACTCTTCAGACTACTCTCCTTAAAGCTTCCTCTGCATCTCCCCACCCTAGTTTGGTTTTTGGATGCAAACCAAGCTCACCTGAGCAGAAGGCACGTGTGTGATCAGCCTGGGTGGCACCACGTGCTGCCCCTGTGTCACTCGGCTGGCAGGGGCAGACCCACCTGGCAAACACTGCACCCCACAAAGCACCAAACCCTGCGTTTTCCAAACAGAACAGGCCACGGCACCAAACCCCCGCTTGAGCTTTTTGGAGATGCTCAGCCAAATGTGGGCCAGGGCTGGCATTGCCACCAGTGGGAAGAGAGGAGTAACAAGTGCTACCAAAATGCAGCCAATTTGGGGGTGCAGCAGAGCACCCTGGTGCCTTCCCATCCCTCTCACACTCCTACAGGCCCAGGGGTAGCCCTGGGAACAGGGAACACCACCTAGGATTGAAATGCCTCTTTGAAGTCTGGCTTGAAAACAGCCAAGCAACCAGAACCCCAAAATGACCTCCTTGATCTATGTCCTGAGCGTGGACTCGACGACCTCAAAAGTCCTTTCCAACCTTAATGATGCTATGATTCTGCAGGGAAACACAGATCTCATTGTCAGCATAAAGCTGCTTTAGGCAAAGGCTGCTCAGGTGGGACTCACATCTCACTGCACAGGAGATGCAACAGTACCCTGTTTTTAAGGTGCATTTTGAAATAAGTTCTCTGGGAGACTAAACAGAGAATCCCAGAATGGTTTGGGTGGGAAGGGACCTCAAATCCCCCCCAGTGCCACCCCTGCCATGGCAGGGACACCTCCCACTGTCCCAGGCTGCTCCAAGCCCCAATGTCCAGCCTGGCCTGGGACACTGCCAGGGATCCAGGGGCAGCCACAGCTTCTCTGGGCACCTGTGCTAGGGCCTGCCCACCCTCCCGGGGAACAATTCCTTCCCAATATCCCATCTGGCCCTGCCCTCTGGCACTGGGAAGCCATTCCCTGGGTCCTGTCCCTCCATCCCTTGGAAAAAGCCTCTCTCCATCTTCAGGTCCTGGGAACAGGAGCTTCCCATGTGGTTTAATGGCCCAGGAGGTGCCCCTGCCCCTCAGGACACCAAGGGGAAGGGTTTGACATCCCTGCACACATCTGCACTGGGTCACACCTCTGGAACACACCAGGCTTCGAAGCTGCAGCTCCCTTCAAATCCCTGGATGCACAAGGAGCACCCTTGGCTCCAAGCACCACGCTCAGAATTCCACAGCTTTACAAGCACAACATCCCAGCTGACTGCTTGCCATGCTCGGAACACTGCAATAAAACACCCACACAGTGACAAGAATGAGACTTTAATCAGTTTTAAGTGGAGTTTTAACACTAAGAGATAAAGGGTTGTTAAACACAATAACAAACGGACATCTGATTTGTATGAGGCATTATCCTGTACATGTCATACTTGGTTTTTGTGTATTCTCAGTTACACACAGAGCCACTGTTGCACAGCACAATAGTATTTGAAGAGGCTGAATCAGAGTAAGGCTGCTTAACAGACTGATTTTTTTTTTTCTTTTAGTATCTATATATATATATGCTATATGAAAACAGACTGGAAATTTGAAGAGGCAGAGAAAGGCAGCTCTGCCAAAACGCTGCAGTTGGAGCCCCTTTTAGTGCACAGTCCCACCCCACCCATCTGCATGCACGACACTTTCCACCAGTATTGAGAAGGTAAACGAGGCACTTCGTGGCAACCACAGGCATCGTTAACGTATTGCACACATTTGCTAGGACTAAACATGGAACTTGCACACCAGCATCCTCTTTTTCGATCATTTGAAGGTGTTGTTGGTTTTCGTTAATTTGGAAAGCTGATTTTGATGCTGCATGTAAACTCCACTTCAGCTTACAATGTGTGCCCCACGGGGAGGAATCTGGAGGCTGATGTGGACAGCTGCCTTGGAGGAGCTGTGGCAAAGATTTCGACCGGGGCTACCCAAGCCCAGGGGATGCTTCAGGGCCTAACAGTGAAGCTCTTACCAAAGTGATGCCTTCAAGTAGTTTCAGACATGTAAGCTCTTGCACATCCCAAAAGGCTGAAGCGTACAGTCCGGAAACTCAAGGAAAGATTACCTACAGAATGCAGCTCAAGCTAATGATGAATACTGTCATAAATAAAGTTTTAATAAGGACTCAAAAACCTTTCAGTCATAGCAATTCTTGTCATCTTCTATGGGGGTGGTAACTGAAATAAAGTATAGGAGAGTATGTATAATATATATTTATATATATAATATATATATATAATGCCATTTTTCCATTTCCAATGACTACACCATAAAATGTAAGCAAGGCTTCTCNCCTCATTCCAACCTTCACATTCCAAAGGAAAAATAACAGTGCAAAAGCCCATCCTTGCGTCCTGATTCCCGATCCGGCGTCACCGACTGGAACTGCACCATCCAATCCTGATTATCCAAAGCGGGACACGCAGCAGTGCCAAGATCCCAATGCTATCCGAGCACGAACAGTTGGGTTTATTAAGCCAACACAACTTTCAACTGTTATAAACCAGACAGGGTGAAACACGATTGGAAGGGGAAGAGTTAAAATTCCTGTTCCCAAGGGAAAAACCACCTCCTGCTCGCCACAATGAGCACTGAACCTTGATCCATTAAAGTCTAATTAAACCTGTAAGTCAGAATGTATTTACCAGCTTTGTTAGAATCATGAATCTGAGGAGCAAAACTGACCAACAGAAACCAGGCAAGGAAAAAAATAATTAAGAAAAAAAGCCCTTTACACCTTGGTTTACCAATTGTAATTGCTGAAGTCCTGCCTTGTCTCATTCAAATTCCAACCATTAATGCTGCTGTACAGGGCTCTGACAGATCCCCTGCGTAACTCTGGGTGAGAACACAGCTCGTGAACTTCCATGTCAGCACCAAGAAGGGAATTAAGGAGGGGGATGTGTGTATTACATCCAAAAAAAAAGCATCAGTTTGGGGGCAGCTCTTCAAGGCCTACTTAGAGGGGCCCATTTTGGCAGTGACTTCACATCTGGATGCAACAGCAGCTGGACTCTCGAGTCACCTCAGCCTGGGCATGACAACTGTACACTAGAACCAACCCCGAGCCCTACCCTCGGCCGTGTCCCTGTGAACAAATAATCCAACGCTGCCAGCTGGTTCACAAAACCAATTTGATGGGTGGTTGGTGGGTTTGCTTTTTATAGGAAACGATGTATTTGGGCCAAGTTCTGCTTTTTAATCTTCATTTACAGCGTTGACTTTACTGCAACACTGCTTTCCTCTCTCTGGTGTGTAATGTCTGTTTTTTAAACATTGCAGGTAATGAGTATTCAAGTAAAATTCCCTAACAGTTAATGACTTTTTTTTTTTTAAAAAAAAAAAGTGTGCAAAACTGCAAAACTCATTGTAATAGAATGTGTAAGGTCAAAGGGGTGGAACGGCTGACAGAGGCTTGATTGAATCAATGCATCAGAAATCTTCAAAACAAACACTAACCTGGAGAATCTCCAATGACATTTCCTGTGCACCATTACAAAATCTTTTTATATTCATGAGAGGGGAAAAAAAAAAAGCTTGCAAGGCAGCACATGAAGTATTCACAGCAGGAGTATGATTGAAAAACTACTAATATAAATGTAAGATGCTGACTGATGTTTTTGCAATAAGAGCATCTGACTTTTAGCACTGGCCTTGATTACACAGGAGATGGAGCAGCCATTACAATTCTGAAAAACACCCAATAAATCATTGTCAAATTTTGTAACCATTTGTTTCAAGCTCTTACTTGAGTTGATAGCCTCCACATTTGTATGGTTAAGTCATTGTTGCTGTGTTTCCTTTTGTTTTGTTTTCTGTGACCCCAATTCCTTGTCTCCCTTCATTTCGCGGGTCTCGTGAAGGTTCATTCCTGTACCCCTAGACAGAATCACTCCCTCTAGCTGCCTTTTCTAGCACCATTACACTTAAAAAAAATGAAAAATGCACAAACAACAAGCAGTGACAGCGGCGACTCCTCATCCATTGTCCCGGATGAATTAGGGCAGCATGCTAAGGAAAGGTGCATGGAACAGCCGGATATGGTACACAGGCCACGCTCCCTTCCGAGCATCACCTTCCAGCCCCCATCCAAAAAACATGCATTAGAATGTAGGAAAAACCTTCTAGAAACATCTCTTAGCCAACTGCAGACTTTTCTGTTGCCACACAAGTGCAAAAAAAGGGGCAGGATGTGAACCTGTAAATTCTTTTTTTTTTTTTTTCGGTTTTTGAAACTTCGTTTGGTGACAGAACACAAAAGGAAAAATTCCTACGCATACACATTAGGTCTGTCTCCACTTTTATAAAACTGGAATAAAATGGGAAAGTGCCATGTTTATAGTTCCTAATTGAAGTTTTAATGTCCTTTGACACAAAAAGGTATATACATATAAGAGCTACGTAACCTTTCTTTTTCCCCCCCGACTGGACAAGTGTCAAACCCTGTAGATTTATAGGGCAAAACAAGATTGGTCAGGAAAGAATTGTTCCTATAATTGGTAATCTGACACTATGTCCTTCTGCCATTTAGAAAGGTCCTTTTTTTTCAGTTTATTCAAGTTTGTCTCTCTTCATGGTTGTTTTTTTTGTATGGTTTTTTTTATCTCTGATAAAAAAAATATTCAGACTTTTGTAATCTGCGTATGCTGATCTTCATCAAAAGGTTCATTCTCTGGATCAGAGTCAGTGGTGTCAGAGTATCTATAATGATCAGGTTCATTGTCACTAACATCTGGTGTTACAGAAGTTGAACTGCTAGCCTCTGGGTTTGATGGCTCTTCTACTGTTTTTGTGAAAAATAGCTTCACCTGGGGAAGGAAAAAAACAACATTTAAAAAGGGAACCTGGACTTCAATGGAGCACAGGCAACAAAGCAATTTTTAACAGCACAGCTCCTTTGCTCTGCTGAGTCACACAGCGCTCCTCTCTCCAGGGAGAGCTTTGCCAGCCTCTCAACACCACCCCTGGCGAAGCAGCAGCATTTTCCAGCCCAGCTGCAGGAGCTGTGGCTGCCTGGGCGCTCAGGTGCTCCAGCCCCAGGACATGCCACCCCACCAGGCCATGCCACCACCCTCCTGCCTTCCACAGGAGATTGCAGTAACGGTGCACAGCATGAACAGAAAACCCTCTAATGGGCAACTCCTGTGTGGAAAGTTGGATCCAAGCAATATTCAAAGACCATTACCTTCAAATGAGCACTGCTGGTATTTCAGGAGCTGGTTAGAAAATACTAAAATTCTTACAAATGCCTTTTTCACGTTTAAACCATTGCTGGCAATGGCTCATATTCATTAAGCTGAACTCCCAGGCTAAGGTATTCCCAGAATCACAGAATAGCTGGGCTTGGAAGGGACCTCAGGAGATGATCCAGTCCAACCTCCTGGCCAGGCAGGGTCACCTGGAGCAGGTGACACAAGAGCACTTCCAGGTGGGTTTGAGACGTCCCCAGAGAGGGAGACTGCACACCCTCCTGGGCAGCTGTTCCAGTGCTCTGCTGCCCTCATGGAAGGAAGTTCTTCCTCATGCTGGGGTGGAACTTGTGTTTTACTTCATGGCCACTCCTCCTTGTCCTGTCACTGGCACCCCTGAACAGTCTGGCACCTTCCTCTGGCACCCCCTGGAGATGTTTGTATGGATTGTTGGGATCCCCCCTCAGCCTTCCCTTCTCCAGACCGACCAGGCCCAGCTCCCACAGCTTCTCCTCATCAGAGAGATGCTCCAGATCCCAAATCATCCTCGTGGCCCCTCTGCTTCGCATGGATCAGGCACGGCTGCAAATCAGCTCAGGAATGAAATGTGTCCAGCCCAGAGCAATGCAGCTGCAACAGGGAAGATGCCACCTGGTCACTGGCTCTCCTACACCTCTGATGGCTTTGATAAGCCTGGAACAACCTGAAGACTTCAACCCCAACCTCTCAACATCCAACAGCTCCCCAAAAAGCAGATAAAGTACAAAGCTAAAAGCTTTGCTAAGTGATGGCAATACCAACACACAAACTCAGCTTCTACACAGCAGTTTCGCATGGTCCCTCCAAGGGCAAGACAAACAAATCATGCAGCTTTTCAGCTTTGTTCACACATAAAAGATACTGACCTTGAAGTTTGGAGAGAAATATCTGTTGGCTTTGTCTTTATTTGCTTTGTCTAGATCGTTTTTTGTTAATGTAAGGATTAAATATTCCTTATCATTATCTGAGCGCTCTGTACTGAAAATACCATCAAGTTCCTGATCTGCAACTAGACTTCCATTTTCTACTTTGTCTGAATTTTCATCCAGTCCTATGAAGAATGTATTTACCCAAAAGTGAAACATTTTGTCCTGGGGAAGAAAGAACACAGAAAACAAGCTTGCTTTAGTATTCACTAATGGCACATTAATTAGACTGATATCAGCATCTGGTCAAAAACAAATCTGTAGTATCAGGCAAAACTTGTTTGGACAACAGTACAGCATTTGTTCCATTGCGTGCAAAGACATTTTCAACACATCTCCTGGACAACACACAAAAATCTGCATTCATCAAGCTCAGTTTTAACCAATTAAGCCTTCAGAAGTCACTCATCGAAAGCTGGGTTTAAAACAGTCATACCTACAATAAAAGCAGATGATAATAAACTTCAATAAACTAAAACTTGCAATCACAAGGCATAAACAGATTTTTTTTTTTTTTTTGCTCACACCTTGCCAAGCAATCCCTAAACCCAACACAGACAAGACCGGGGTGAACCAGCTGAGGTAATATTGAATCTCCCCTGTAACAGAAAGCTTTCCTTATTTTTATACCGAAATAGCTACAATTGAGCAAAACCACCTACAAATCCACTACTACAGTAATGGATTCGTTGCTGCTTTCAGCCAGTCAGACATTGCTGAGCAGCACTGAGAGGAAGGCAGGCAGACCCAGTGCCTGCTGTCCTGCCACTCAGCAGGAAGGTTTGAAGGAGAAGCCGAGGCAGTGGCCGCTGAAGGATATTCAGCTTGAGCAGAACTTGACAGATGAGCATCAGCAGCTTGATTATCGCCCCTGCCACAGCTACGCCTGCACCAAGAGGCAGGACATTCCTGCACGGGAGATCCTGAAGGCTCTGCAGAAGCAGCTTTCTGCCAGCCAAGAGCTGATGTTTCCAAGGTCAGCTCTCCTGGGCAGGTTGGTCCTGTCTCGCACACCAAGCACTTCTCCCTCTGACACTGAGCTCCATCTACTTGGTCTTTACAAATGGAATCTTCTGTCTGACTCTGATTTGGCTTTTTCAGGCCAAAGATCCAAGATGCAAATGGCCAGTTTTTCCCACGAAGGTCAGTATTCCTGGTGAAGCTGCAGGGCAAGTGACCCATTCCAGAATCCAACATTCCTTGGTATTACACAGGACCAGAACACAAACTCACTCCTCCCGAGCCAAGTTACATTTTTTTGGTTTAGCAGGGAGATCTAATTCCAATTTCTTACTGGAAAATCCAGGTCCTGCCCTATCTTCCTATTCATCTCTGCTGGTAAGGAGGCGGGGATGAAATCAGAGGTGGAACAGAAGTGGTTCCAGTGTGTGTGACATGAGCAGGCCTCCTGCTGAAGGCAATTTGGCACCATCAAAATACCACAGCACTTTCCTGAGCCAGTGAGAAGGGGGCAGGGAAGAGCTGGACTACTGCTTAACTCACATTCCTCCTCCTAACAGATGAATAAAAACAAGATACTGGGAATTCACAAGTGTCCCTCTCCACTGAAGGTCAGCAGGCTCGTTTTCAGTACTTTAGGTAAAGCCTACAAAACCACTTCGAGCTTGACTGCATTTCTGTAAGAACCTGAGAGACCCCCAACCTGTAAGAAAGGGCAACAACCAAGACAGAAGTTAAAAATCCAGCCAGGAACACTTCTGGTAGGTGAGCTCTCCACCACATGCCTCTCTGCAGCACTCTGGGAATCAAGTTCACCTAGCAAATGAACATGCTGTAATTAGAGTTCTTTGGGGACTCTGACAGATGTTTGCCACTGCCACTGAATCCCTTCAAGCCATCCTATCTCTGAAGAAACCTTGTTGGAGGCCATCTATGGGAGGCAGCAGTTGGCAGGTTCTTGCAGGATCAAACTACTTATACATTTCACAGCCTCCTCTTTCCCCAGGAACAGCCTTAGAAATGCCCAGCCTGGGTCTGCAAGTAGAGGGTGAACATCCTGGGTTCTCTCTGCTGATGTCTCTCTCTCAAAGCAAGGGAAAGCAGGGAAATTCCCTATGAAGAGATCCTCAGGATACCCCGATCCAGGCTCCTCCTCAACCACACAGAGTCCCTCAAAAGAGACTCCAAGGAGGTCTTGATTCCTGCCCAAACCAAAGGACCTGCTCAGGTCACAAGAGAGATAAGCATCAGATTTCTGTTGAAAACCACTCTGGTGCTGATCTCCAGTGCCACCCATGTCACCTCCGGGGGGGAGGACACACTGCAGGGGATGGATGGATGAGAACGGCTCCTGCCACCAGTGGGGGAATGCAGTGCCAAAGAAAAAGAGGCCACCAGATTGGAATCGATGCCAGCAGAAGGCACAGTTTTGTTGTGCCTCACCTTCGACTCCATGATGTGGAGAACCTGAAGGATTTAGTTGGCACTTTAGGGCCTGGGGGGACTCAGCTTCACTGACAGGGGCTGACAGACAACAAACCTCTCACAAGACAGCTTTTAATCTGTGTTCCTTGGGATAAACTCTGAGAGGTCTTCAGGGACTCAAACTAAACAATACAACTCAGCTGAGCTGGTCATTTCTCCTTTTATCTCCCTCCAGCTTTTTAAAGCATCAAGTTATTTTCCTTTCCTTCCCACTACACAACTTAATTAGCCTAATAAACTGAGTTCATGGGTCTTGGAACATGGCATGGCCACTGAAATTAAGGGAAGACTTGCACATGTTTTTTGGAATTAGCTCTTAAGGCTGATAACTGTGTCACTGTTTTCACTGAAGAGCAAATCCATTATTCAAAGTGAGGACTCAGCTAAAGCATCAGGATCCAAGATATTTCATAGGAGACAAGGAAGAAAGATGATGTAATATGGGCCAAAGATAGGAATTTTAAAAATCAAGACATGAACTGAACTTTGGCTTTATATAGCAAATCAAAATACCAGACCAAGTGCTCACATAACACAAGTTAATGAATAGACTTAGAAAAAAAAAAGTATTAGAGACTGTTTTTCAATGTGTTTTGCTTCACTTCCAGTTACATCACAGACATCTGTCTTAAAAAAAAATAAACCACAGATGTACTTCTTCCCATAACCAAATCTGTGCCATAAATCTCCAGTGCAGTATCAGATGAGACAGAGGCTGATTTAATCCCACAATTTTGACAAACAGTGCTTGTCCCTACCTCATGCACTTTCTCAGACTGACAGAAAAACACTGTCCACTCTAGAGCTGGTCTCTAACTGCAGACGGAGATCCAAATCCAAGATTTAAGGCATCAATCGGGAGCTGCACTGATGCAGAGAGATCTCCAGGCACCCGCAGTTCCTGTGCAGCACCCGCTGAGGGCTTTGGAGATGCTCTCCAAGAGATGGGGATCGTGGTTCAGCCTGTTCCCCAGGCCTGGCTGATGGAACTTCCTGTACCATTTGCACATCAACACTGAGTCTTCTGACATTTTCAGAGTTCATTCCTCAGTGTTTGGTAAACAGCAACTGCCCAAAGTCTTGTTGAACTCTGCAGCAAAACTTATCTCTAGACTAGAGAGATGAAATGCAACTGCTCAAACAATGCTGTCAGCCCTCCTACGCTGGAGTCTGGGGATAAAACACCACTGACTCCTGCAAATTAAACCCACATCAACATCTCCCTCTCATCTGTACTGGGAGGACTCCCAAAAAAAGGTCTCCTTCACCCCCAGGCTCTGGAGGAAGGAAGATGAGGAGATTTCTGCATTATTTTTAAACAGACTCTCACTGAACCGAGTGATCTAAGGATACTCTGAAATACTTTCAGATTATCATGTCAACATCAATAACTGGAAGAAAAAGGCTTTGCAGAGATCCATGGAAGCAAAACTAGAGTGACTACAGCAGCAGTCTGAGATGGAAGAACAGTCAAGCTACAACAAAAAGCCATTCTCAAAAAAAACCCCCCAAATTACTAACTTCTGTCCATCAGACATTCATACACAGTCACTGCACTCGAGCCTCAAGCCATTCTGTTCTTATGTAGGCATGGCATTTCGTTCTTGAAAGGAAGTAGCTACAGCTCACTGAAGAAATAGTCTGAGAATAAAGTAAACAACTTGATTAGACAAGAAAAGACCAAGAGCTGTGGACTTCCTAACTGAAGCCAGGTGGCAGAAACTATGGAAGGGCTGAAATTTTTCCAAGGCAGTCAGCCCATTACCAACATCCTAGTGGCACCAATGATCCTGCGGCTGAGGTCACCTCCCAAAAGCCACTGAATTTGCTTAAATTAACTTTTGTCATTAAAAGAAAGACACGTGGCTGCTTTAAATCTCACACTGACTATGCTACATTAAGTGTTTAAAGCCATTTGGTCATCCAGGTTTGGTCTGCTTTATGCACAGTAATTCTATCCAAAATGAGCCTGAGCAAAACTGAGGAGGGCCCTCCCTATAGAGAGCTCTGCAGATAACTCTGTTCTTCAAAGTATTAGGAAATCTGGAAGCAAGAGCAGGTGAGGGAATCTGGGGAGCTGAGAGCAGTGTTAATCAAACACCAAACCAGAGCCAGGGCAAAGAAGTTTTCTTCATCTCCAGAGATGATACAGCCATTCTCCAGCCTGAGGCCCAGAATAAAACAGGAATTACACTTTTAATTAATCTTATTAGGTTTTTTGTTATGTTAAAGTTAAAATGCAGACTAGTAAATACATGATGTCTTTAAGACTTGTTTAGTTACCTATAAATGTGCCAACAGAAAACCCTGGAAGAACAAGAACCATGACAGGCAACAGGCTTATAATCCCACTTATCATAAAGCTGGTGAATAAACCAGAATTTCTGAAAGATAAGATGTTGTTATTGCTAATTACGCTGTTCCTCATGAATTAGCTGATCACCACATAAAGGGATCTTTAAAATACGAGTCTCCCCAGTGGAAAGCCTTCATTTTTGGGGTTGTGAGAAAAAGCTGTGTAGTCAACGAACAGGCACAGATGGGAAACACTTGGACAGAGAAATGTGTTCAGTTTGAGCCAAGGTTCTTCTGACACCAATATTCCCTTTTGCCCTGTTCTCACCTTATCCACTTCATGCAACAACCTGTCCTAGGACCATGTGGAAGGATCCACTCCTGTCTGTGTTTCCAGCAGCACTAAGAGAGGCGATCTTACCCGAACTGTGGAACATCTCACACCTTTTTCCTCTCTCCTCCATTCATACTGAAAGCTGAGGCAATTAAACACTTGACTCAACAGATATTTCAGAGAGATTATCAAGGTGGTTTTTTAACTGGCTGATAAAGGGGCAGTTTCCATCTCAGAAAAGTTTGCAGATGTGAGAAGAACCACCTTCACCATTTCTTTGGCTCTACCAGGCCAAAAACACTGAGAAAATGAGCACCTCTGCACTATCTGTAATCCACAGAACCCAATAATTCAGGTATTTGATAAGAATAGACAAAGAGGAAAGAAAAAAGGTGTCAAGCAGCTACTCAGAAACTACAAAGATTCTTAAGAAATGAAACCAGAATCTGACACTCTGAACTGAAACTCCAGCACAGTAACACTCCTGCACACCCAAATTTATACCGCAGAAATCGTATGTGCTCGTGAGGGGCTCTCACTTATGCTGTCTCTGGATCTCGGTGCTCTCTCCAGAGCTAAAACAAATACAGATGTTTGCTGCTGAGGCTCCAGAGCCAAGATGCAGCACCTGACCTGCACACTGGCATTTCAGGGACGGGCAGGGCAGCACAGCCCTTCCCATCAGGTCTGTCTGCAGTCCATGTGTTACTGGAGATGGCAAAGAAACAACAAACGCACAGAAAGGAGAGAGAGCAGATAAAACAGGACCTTATCTCAGATGTTTGGGCTTTGCATCATCTCCTCCCTGCATGCCTCGTGTTTAGCCCACAGCACTCATCCCAGTGCTCCTTTCAAAGCCTCTTCTCAACACTGGCTGCTGTGTGTTGCTGCTTTCAATGTCAATAATCTTGGCTTTAAAGTAGCATTTCTACTTTTCCAATGCTTTTTTTTTAACAGTCTCTGTACTGCACATAACTGCAGTGACCAACCAAAACATCTCATTGAACAGGCAGAGAAGGAAAACAGTCCCACCAAGAAACTGCCCAGAAGCTTCTGCAGACACCAGCACATGAATTAAACTCGTCCACAGCACCTGAGCAAGCCCACACAGCAGTGTGCATGTGGATTCACACTCAGCCAGAAGGTACAACCTGTGTGCACAGCTGGAAGTGACGTTACCTCATCCCTTCTTTGTCTCCTGATCCACTCTCAGCGTTTCTGATTATTATGACTTCACTCACTGAATGCTTGCAAGTTTTCTAACCTCCATTCAATAGTGAGTAACTACTGATGAAGAGTTTCAAGTAGCCTTTAATCAGCACAGTCTCAACCTCACCTTTCACTCTGGTAGATCCAAAGTGGCTCCACAAGCACCAGAACTAAAGAAACTCAGGGATTCAGCTTTAAGAACCCGCTCATTTTGGTTTCAAAGTAAGTCCTAGATTAATTTTTTTTCCACAACTGAGACCCTGATAAAATCCTCAGCTCTGAGGGAATTCTCTAAACCTCTCACGTCAAGGCACTGCAGCTGGGAACAGAGAGGTGATGGAAGAGATTGCAGAGATACTTTTACAAAGTGCGTGGGAACTCAATTATCTCAGAAATTCAGCTAAATTTGACAGATGGGTACAAATCAGTCAACAGCACAGACAGGATCTTCTATGCCTGCTCAAACCTCAGGAAAATTTAGCGAAGAAAACAGCTGGAGTTAACTTGCTCAGTATGCAAGTCTATTTTTAGCAGGTGAATGTTTCTTCCTCAATTAGATTACTCACTACTACCCAAACGACTGCAGTACAGATCCAGGAGCATTTTTACCCAACCTTTGTACTTAATCTCACCAACTCCCAAAACATTCAGCTTTCATTTTGTGGTAGAGTGGCTCCTTGGGAATATCAGACATCAAAGAATTAAATGCTGTGATTACACATCCCTGAAGAATAACCAACATCCCAACCCTGCATCAGGGGCTGGCTCGACAACATTTTTCAGAAAAAGCAAGGAAACCAACCTTTTTCAACATCTTGTTCTGTTTGTGGAAAAACTCCACTTTGATGTCACCGCACACCGGCAAAGGTTGAGGGAATTCGAAGTACATGTACTTGTCTTCACGTCGGGAGGGTCCTGAAGGGGAGGTGAATATCTTTACCTTGAGCTGGTACACCACAAACTGAGGATCTGTGTGACAAAACAAGAGCGGCACTTTGTGAGAAAAGCCTCCAAAGTGTCAAAAAGCACAATATTGCTAGCAGAAACAAAATCGTGAGCTACGATATTTTCAAAGTAAAAGACATTTCTGTTAAGGGTTTAACACCACAGGGGATCAAACTTTGCCAGATGCTACTGGAAACAACCTTAGAGATTTCTGTCCTTCATGACAATTCTTTCAGGCAACTAAGGAGTTCCTAAAAAGTGATTTCTTTTTAATGTAACGACTATAAAAAGTGACAACTACTTGGCTGTTCCTTGCATTTTGCCTCTCCTCTCTATTGCACAGACCTAAGTGAGGGGTTTTGCTCTTCCTCACCTCTTCTTCCAATTGTAGAGTGGCTGGTCACGTCAGCATGAACTGACTTCTACTCTTGCACAAACGAGCAAAAACAAGGACAAAATGGAACATTAATAACTGAAAACAAACCAGCACCAACAGAGCCTAAGCTGGTCCTGCAAATCCCCATCACCAGAGAAGTGCCAGCCATGGCATAACTTCCCCAGTGAAATCTGCAGGGGTAGCACTGAAGGGTAGCATATGAGGGGTTTTGGTCTGGTTTAAGCAGAGCTGCTTTGGGAATGGCCAGACAGCCCTGCAGAGCTGCGGCAGTCCCTAACTGAGCACACCTCACCGTCCTGCTGAAGGGCCCAGCTGTGAAACTGCTGCTTGCAGGCTCAGAGAATCCCGGAACGGTTTGGGCTGGAAGGGACCTTAAATCCCATCCAGTGCCACCCCCCTGCCATGGCAGGGACACCTCCCACTGTCCCAGGCTGCTCCAAGCCCCAATGTCCAGCCTGGCCTTGGACACTGCCAGGGATCCAGGGGCAGCCACAGCTGCTCTGGGCACCTGTGCCAGGGCCTGCCCACCCTCCCAGGGAACAATTACTTCTGTATCTCTCACCTAAATTTCCCCTCTGGCAGTGGGAAGTCATTCCCCTTTGTCCTATCACCACAGTTCCTGATGAACAGTCCCTCTCCAGCTTCCCTGGAGCCCCCTGAGACCCTGGAAGGTGCTGTGAGGTCTCCACACAACCTTCTCTTTTCTCCCCTTATCTCCCTGGAATCCTCAGAGCTGTGAAACTCTCTCCTCCCTTCATTCTGCCCTAGAGGCAAGACTCTGCTCTGTCAAGGACTTTAAAGCAGCAGAATGATAACAAGGCAGGCAGATTTAAAGCTGTTGTGTTGGTGAAATTACTCCCACCACAGCTGACAAGACGACAAAAGAAACAACATAGACCATCGATTTCACATTCTGAAAAATCACTGAGAACTCCACAGAAACTTAAAATATTCCAGTATACAACTGCTGAGCTTGATAGTCTTTATCTTCTCAGGTGCTTGGCCAATCTCTTGCTCATCCCAACATCCTCCTGTGAAAACCCCGCACCACTGGCCTGCCACGGACACACAAATCAGAGCTCACTCGAGCACTTCAGACTCACAAGTACAGCACAGTTCACCCAAAACATTCAATAAGTGGTAACTGCAGAAATCTGTAACCTCCACACCTCTTCCCTAAGGCACAGGGGTTTTGGCAGAGGCTTCTCCTTCCCTCCCTCCTCCTGTACAGACAGACAGCCCGACAAGCTGCTTGATTGTTTCTCGTGTGTGTTACATGTTCAGGTAGTGTCTCACAACAATATTAACACGGCAATTTTAATCAAAGCCACAAGAGGCACTGGAATTAATTACACATTGCTGTAATCCCCATAGCAAAACCATCAGATTTTTTCCACCAACAAAAAACGAACACGCAACACAAGGCAGTCACTGCCCTGTAACACAGCCCACAGGACAGAGCCGAGTTTGTTTTTGTATTTCAAAGCTTCAAGAATTCTGCTGTTCCTCACTAACACAGTGTATCAGCAGATTAGATTAATCATTTACAGGTGTATTAATGCTTTAGAAACCGCCACATAAAGGAAAGTTTATTGCACAGTTAATTAGATATTTACGCAGTTGAACTGATTATTTTTTCTGAACATCATGGGAAGAATGATGTTGCTGCATTTGAAGCCAACATGCCATTAGGCAAATGTTTTTCAGCAATTCATGTTTCCCAAGAGTTACTGTGTTTAAAGAAAAGAAAAAGGTTTTTCATAAAAATAAGGAGCAAAGACACAAACATCCATAGAGGGAGTGGTGGAGGCCCCATCCCTGCAGGTGTCCAAGGAATGAGCAGATGTGGCACTCAATGCTCTGGTCTGGGTGACAAGGTGGGGACTGGTCACAGGTTGTACACAGTCTTGGAGGTCTTTTCCAGCCTCAATGATTCTACATATGGAATCACTTATCTTCAAACCTTTAAAACACTTCCCAATTTAAAACTGTAGTAAAACAATCCTGAGTCCTTCACAGACTACACCTGGGAGGATCCCAGTGCATGGAGCCCACTAAGGCAGCAGATTTTGGATTGTGAGGTGCTCAAATGGGACCTTCTCCAGATGTGCAGCTCCTGGTGCCATCACCACACCCAAAATGCCAAGCTGTTTCCTAGCAGAGGTGAAGGGGTGCTGGTACTTACTGCAAGTTCCGCTGCTGAACATGGGAATTGTTTCAAACATCATCTTGTGGAACAGCAGTGCCACTGGTCTGTAATCCAGGTGATTCTTTAACAGGTAGCTATAGTAGTACACGTAGCGTCTCTGACTGGGAATTGTCACTCCCTAAACAGAGGGAAAACAAGGGGCAAAAACCTTGGATCAGCATCACTGACAGAGATCCTGCCCATCACCTCGAGCTGAAGGCAGACCAACCCCACAGGAACAGGTCATTCACTACTGAGCAGCCCCCAGCACACTGCAAGCAGGGCACTGGTTTGCCAGATACTTCAGTACATCCCAGAGGGATGGAGCACCTCTCCCACCAGGAAAGGCTGAGGGAACTGGGATTGTTCAGCCTGGAGAAGAGAAGGTTTGGGGTGACCTCAGTGTGGCCCTTCCAGTACCTGAAGGGGTCAACAAGAAACACAGAGAGGGGGCCTGGGACTGACAGGACAAGGGCAGTGGCTTCCCATTGCCAGAGGGCAGGACCAGATGGGATACTGGGAATTAGGAATTGTTCCCTGGGAGGGTGGGCAGGCCCTGGCACAGGTGCCCAGAGCAGCTGTGGCTGCCCCTGGATCCCTGGCAGTGCCCAAGGCCAGGCTGGACATTGGGGCTTGGAGCAGCCTGGGACAGTGGGAGGTGTCCCTGCCATGGCACGGGGGTGGAACTATGTGGCTTTTACGGTCCCTTCCAACCCAAACCATTCCATGATTCTGAGCTCTCCAAACATCCATCTCCAGCAATGAAGCAAAGAATGCAGATTTTTCCCATTTCTTATAAACAAACACCACAGACACCCTGAGGGTCATGTCAAAAATCGTCTCATGCTGCTGCTTTTTTTTGGGATGGAGAGTGTTAAATGGTAAACAGGAGGTGCCTTGGACGTACTCTAAGTTTTATGCACCACTACATTTGGGAATTCTAAAATCTACTGCTACAGGAATTACATTTTGACAGCACTTGAAGTCAGAAGACTCTAATGTGCTAATACCACTGTACTCAAGACTGATGCTGCTTTCTCTTACAAAACATCCTGGAATAATTTCCCAAAAAGAAGTGGAAAGTTTCATTAAAATAGGCCCAACAGCCCAAAGTGTTCAGTGAAAGACTTCAGTTGAGTTTACAATTCTGAAGTAAACATTTGCTTTGAGAGCATAAAACCTAAGAATGTTTTTATTACTGATTTTCAATCAGCTTAAAGCTTCAAATAAGGAAAGAGTTTTAAAGTTCTTTGAGACAATATTTTCAAGTAAAATTGATAAAGATGAAAACTTGTTTAATTTCCCAAAAAATACATTGCATGGTTTAGAACAACCTGTTATTGCAGACTTTCAACAGCATCAGTAAGGAATCTTTCTGCTTACAACTTAATGTGGAATTGGAATAAACTGGAGATAAACAAAAAGTTTTCATACAAGTCTGTGAGCATTTGTTCACAAAACCTACACCCCATATTTCTATAAACTTTTAGTTTCACCTGTTTCACCTCACAACAACCATGAGCTGAGTGGCCAGAGTGCTTTTAAATTTAGTAAAACTCTATTCTGCACACATGAAAATAGGCACTTCCTGCCATTATTAAAAAAAATGTTGATAATTATGTCTCCTTATCACTGAAGCTGCTTCTAAATTACACAAAAGACCTTTCCCTGCAGCACTTGCACAATGACCTTCCCGAGCAGCCTTGTACACTGGCTGTGGTTTTGGCTCAGATGTCGCCACTGCTTATCACACCCACTCCTTAAGGGAGCTTTAAAGTTCTCTTTCCCGGGATCTGAGCTTCAGGACTGAGCAAATCCCAGCCTCAGAGCAAGCCAGCAAAGCTGGCCAGTGCTGCCAGGCAGGAGGAAACCACAGAGGTGAGGAGAACACATCCTTCCCTGCCCAGAGCTTCCTCGGGCCATAATGGATGTGTTCTATGGAAAAGCCCCAGGACACCTGGGCAGGACCAGAACCATGGAAACACTTTCACACTGATAGTTAATCCCACAGCAAAGCCAGTTCTTTCCAACAGGGCAGTTTTATCCCTCCAGACAGAGATTTACTCCCTGGAGACACAGCCCTTATATCCTGAGACCCTAGAAACAGTCCCACTGAAGCAGAACTCAGAGCTCTCCATTTCCCAAGGTCTGGATTCCAAGCAGAAGATGTTCATAACAAACTATTAATATTCCAAGGGGTGCAATCAATCACCACTCATTTTTACTCCAGAAGAATAAGGACAGGAAAGTAGTTAAAGCTTGTATTTCCCATCCATCACCACCACCCCTTTTAAATGGCTGAGAGATAAGCTCCTCTGGTCCCCATGTCAGAGCTTGCCAGGGCACCACAAAAATTCTCAGGTGTTGCTCCTGGTTCTCCCCTCAATGTAGCACAGGCAGTATTATGAAGAATAAATATTTTGGAAACAATATTCTGACATTCCCTTTAGGAACATGCCCTACTGAGAGCGAAGCTGCAGCCTCAAAGCAGGCTGAGGGCACCAGGTTTAGCAGAGTTTGGAACCTGAGCATGTCCAATAGAGACACCACACCTGATGAGCTCTGATATCAGACACAGGATCTCTGCGCTGCTCAGAAGGTCATTCTGAGACTTCCTCACACAAAAGAATCGGTTTTCACTTCCTGTTCAGTTATACCAATACCACAGAAACACAGGATGGTTTGGGTTGGGAGGGACCTTAAAGCCCATCCAGTGCCCCCCCTGCCATGGGCAGGGACACCTCCCACTGTCCCAGGCTGCTCCAAGCCCCAATGTCCAGCCTGGCCTTGGGCACTGCCAGGGATCCAGGGGCAGCCACAGCTGCTCTGGGCACCTGTGCCAGGGCCTGCCCACCCTCCCAGGGAACAATTCCTTCCCAATATCCCATATAACCTTACTCCCTATCAGCATGAAGCCACTCCCCTTGTCCTGTCCCTCCAGGCCCTTGTAAAGTCTCTGTCCATCTTTCTTGTCAGCTCCTTCAGGCACTGGAAGGCCATAATTAGGGTCACCCCAGAGCTGCTCTTCTCCAGGCTGAACAATCCAAATTCTCTCAGTCTTTTCCCATAGGAGAACTCTTAGGAGCCACCTTTGAAAATACAACAGGTATGGTGCTCAAAGAATGCTCTTGAGTGGATCATCTCCAGCTCCTGCACTTGAATAGCTGATGCCTATCCACTGAACTTCCTTCCAAGCATAATCCTCACCACAAAACCCTCCAAGGCAGAAGCAGGAATAAATAAAGACCTTCTCCAGCTGTAGGAAGGTAAGCTGCCAGTCTTTGTCACTACAGTAGTGTGTCAGTATCCATCTTATGGAAAAAAATGGGATAAACTAATCACTTCAAACAGTGAGAGCAGCAGCTTCTTTAGAGGACTTTTTGGGGAATTACTTCTGGACAATTACAGTTCTTTACCACATTTTGGAAAAGTTTGTCTCCTTTGGTTCAATGGGAAAATAAAAATCACTCCTGTTCTACAGCGGTGGAGACCGACAGCCACAGCCATGCAGACAATACTTTCTAATCTTCATCGCTCCCTTCTTCTGACAAAGCTCCCCCCACCACAATGAGTTTCAGAAGTCAAAAGCAGCAGCTTGTAGAGGAAATAGAAAACCCCACGAGAGGGTTTGGTCAGAGACAGCCTGGGCTCTGCAGTGACTTGTTGCCCAGCCCATGAACAGCCTGTGCAGCAACTCAGCCTCACCTCCAACAACTCTCACTTGATGGTGCAAAGGCCTCCCTGGAGCTGCTTCTCCCGGCAGGCACTTGGGAAAAGCTGGCTCCAGAAGTACTCAGGGCTGTGCTCTTGACCAATTAGTCACACTTCCTCTTGCAATTAGACTCACACTTCCTGCCAGCATGGGCTGAGCCCTCGGAGCAGCCCTTTGCCATGAGCATTAATGGCAGCAAGGATTATAACTGGGCTGTTCTCAGCAGCTACGTGCAAAGTGGGCACCTTGTCCTTGCTTTAAACCAACAACATGCGGTACCTATTAAAGCCAGTTTTCCTTTATCATAACTATGTTGGCCCAAAAAGAAAGAAAAGAGGCATTTGCTTGTCCCTTTGTGCAAACAGCTCTTTTGATGCCTCATTGACTTTGAATTGAGGAAGTCACTTACACAAAGGTGTGGGGAAATATCAAATCAGAGAGCAGCACTTGACATAACACTGAAATATGGGCCACAAGGGAAGAAAAGGCTCCAGAAACCTGCACTGGAATACCTGTTTATAAACACTACTGAAGGATTATGGGAATCACATGCTGCCCACTGGCCACATCAAGATAACGAGGCTCAAGTGGAGCCGGGAAGAAAAAAAAGTCAACTCTTGCAGTAAAGACACTGAAACCAAAATAAGTTGCTGGTTACAGAGAACATTTACAGTGAAGTAAACAAGGCTCTCACTACTCCTGTTTACTGAGTTCTCCCTCCCCTCCAAGATGCCTAAGGTACCCTTGGGATAAGCACCCAACTGACCTTGCCCTCAACTTGCAGAAATACAACCTTCTTTGCACAAAAGAGAAACTGAGGCACAACACTTCGCTGTGTATTTGTTCAGTTTTGTAGTTTTCATGACGCTTTAGCCAGCTCTGAAGATAATCTTTATCAGCAGGGGTCATCTATTCTGTTTATTCAGCACACTGCTCATTCCTAGTCTCTCTTACCAAAACCCTCAAAGTTTTGATGGGAAACCTTGATTTTGTATCCACTCCAGTATTACACCACAACCAACTCAGCAGTACATGGAATAACAGCTCCACCTTGTCAGAAGAGCGAACCAAGGAGTAACTTGCTCCTTCCAAGGAATTAACAGCCAAATTCTAAAATTCCTTATGTGACACTTCTGCTCTCAAGAGCCTTCAGACACGAAGCTCTTCTTATTAGAGACCAACACACTGTGAAATTAATACTTTGTGCAAATATTCCAGGAACAGAGAGAGCTCTATATGCTTGAGGAGGCTGAAACTGGCTTGCCAGGATGATCCCCTTGGGATGCTCAACCAACACACTCAGGAAAATGATGGAAGATGAGCAGAGAAACTTGCTAAAATGACCTTAAAAGTCATAGCTTATCTTTGGAGATTTCAAATAAGGAAGTTAAATTCTCATTAATGAGGCCTAACCCTGCCAGAAAGGTCCTTAACTAGCCTTTACCGACAAGGGGCATCCAACAATAAGGGTCCTTCAGTTGGGATATTCCCCTATGCACCTCCAAACCCCACCACAGCAGTTAAGGGAACCTGAGGAGATGAACAACTCATCCATTCAGGCAAAATAAGCTGGAACAATCCTCTCATTTGGGCTGAAAATGCTGAATGAAAAGGTTCAGTGGCACTCTGATGCACCACACAGCAGAACAGTGCTGAAAAGGCCATTTAAAATCAACTGTCCAGGTCTTCTTGAACAGGACATGTTAAAACCAGGCTGGTTTAATGTTGTGATTAATGGCTACTGCTGCTTAGGAAAGCTTTTCCATTTACAGCCGCACTGATCCAACCCTCCTGAAGCTCAATCAGACATTGCAACTGATGGAATGGAATTCTTAAGGGATTTGAGCATCAAGTGGACCTCAAGGAGGAAAAGTTAGAAGTAGGGGGAACAGAAGGACAGGGAACAGCTCACCTTCTTGTCTCTGGTCCTTACTTCCCCATAGAAATCTAGGGCTTCTTGAGCCCTTAAAAACTTGCCTCGATGCAACAAATATGCACAAATCATTACACCAGTTCGTCCCTTTCCAGCTTTACAGTGGATTGCTGCCACATGATTGTCATCTTCACTTAGCCACTGGTCAAGATCTTCACAAAAAGGTTTGATGAGCTCCAGCTGTGGTGGGTTATGGTCTTCAAAAGGGTACTGTGCAACTGCAGGGAGAAGGAGGAGTTCATCAGAATCTTGAAAGGTAAAGGAGGTGCAAAGCTTTACAAGCATGGAAAAATTAAGTTAATCAATATACCCCCCATCTTACATAGAGATAAACATTTTTAATTGCAGTATTATTCAGCATGTCATAAGCACTGCAAACATTTCTCCAGTAATCCATAAGGAAGCATCCTGCTCCATGAAGCAACTACTTCACACCTCTATTGAACTGAGTGGCACAGGCTCTGTAACATGAATTTTCTAGAATTTAAGAGCACGCTGGCACACAGAATAACCTTGTGAAAAGCCATTACTCCAGCAATAACTAAACTGCCTGCTGAGAGAGAACAAGGCCAGACCTCAGTCACTGAGCAGACAACAGGAATTTTGCTGAGAAACTGCTGAACACAGTTGGGTCTGCATTGGGAACAAACTCTCAGAATTTGCTCAAAGGCACTGTGAAACAAAAACCTGTCACTTCCATATTTCAAAAATGGTAATTGGGAGAGAATTCTCAGGTAAGGCCCTGGCAATACTTATGGGGCACTGAACAACATTGTCCTTTCTTACACAGGTGTATTCACACGTTTTTTTCCATCTGGAGATGGTAAAACTTTTGAGCGATGCAGGAAGTGGAAGGAAACTCAAGAGAGCAAGTAAGCAGAGAGAAGCACCCAAAGCTCTCCCACCTCAGATCAGACGAGGGACAGCGTCACCCTGACCAGCAGAACTACAAACAACGTTCTGCTTTCAGCAGAACTGCACTCGACGGAGTGTACCCCAATTCCCCACTGACAGCCTTGGGATTTGATCAACACAACTCTGGTTCACTTCAAAATTCTCAGCTAGAAACACCATTTCCTTTTCTGGGCTAAAAATGAATACATTTCATTTTTTGGCAAGGGTCTGTATTGGTTTCGTAAGCACTACTCTGTAGTCACACACGCAAAGCTCCTTTTGATGAATCCCCAAGGACTCCAAGAGCAGAAGTGAGGGATGAGGTTACGGAACTGCTAAAGGACTGCAGCACAAGTCCAGAGCCTTTTGGAGGGATCCACAAGGACAGTTTATTCACTCACAGTACAGGCTGCCCACTTAATTTCCCAGAACAAACAGGGAAGCTGATAAATGGAATAATCTTTGCTTAAAGAGGCAACAAAGGTTCAAAAATATGAACACACAGTAATAAACTCTTCCATATGGAAGATCCAGAGGCTCCCCAAATGATCCCTGAAGTTTTATGTGAACTTAAAGATGGAATTTATTTAGAAATCCCTAAGAAAAGAAGCTGCAAAAATGCTGCAAATTTGCCTGTACAGCTTTGAGTCGATCACAACTACAGCCAGCAAGGTCCCCATCAAAAGGGGAGCAAAGAAGTCCTGAAAGAACAGCCTGAAAAATCCCAAGTAGTCACAGGATGCTGAAGATGCTCTCCAAGCTTTGGAATCAAAGGCAAACCTTGTGGTAATTTCTTCAAAGCTGGAATGAGAAGATGAAATGGGTGCCCTGGGATGGCGTGAGGGATTTAGAGGGAGGGAACATTAAGCTGCACGGTTTTGAGCAGGTCCTCGAGAAAGTGCATTTCCTCCATGGATTTTGATTCCTTACACTGGAGCACACAACACAGAGAATGGTCCTGACTCCTCTCTCCAAGTCCCTATGTGTTCCAAGAAAAATCCCATAGCACACAGAACAGTTAAAACAAAACGGAAAGTCTGTGGCAGCGCAGAAGGCAATTCCAGCATGGAAGGACTTCAGAAACTGGAAAAACCCTGAACACAAAGCCTGAAGATGAAGAACTTTCAGTGTTTGGGGTTCAATGGGATGGAGGATCACCCTGGGTGAACAATTAACTACTCTGGTGTTTCATGCTCAGTGTACATATCGGAAGCTCCCTTCGCAATCAGTTCACCTCAGGAGATTTTCAAGTAGAACTTTTGTTCCTCTGCTAAGGGAAGTCCTGAGTCACTGATTTGGTTATCTGAGGTTAATTAATTCGGGGATGAAAATTAAGAAATGCAACATGTCTTGTGCAGAGGAGCTGTGAAAGGTGCTGTCACAAACAGCATTTGGGGCTGGGACTGACAGCGCAGGGAGCTGAGCACCCCCGTATCAAAAAGCAGAAATTAAAGCAAACATATGTTCTGGCCATATTAGAACACGTCCTCTTCTCTCCTTACCCAAAGCACTGCTCAAGCAGATCCTAAAATACTTTCTTTCTGGCTGGTGTGTATGGAATGAGGTTTCAGGGCACTGTCATTCAGCATCATAAGAGCAAATCAGAAGCGGTGACACCTTCAACAAGACAATTTCAGTCTTTCTATATTCAGACATTAAAGCAGCCAATTACATTTTGGTCACGTTCTAAACCCCTCTTCATAACTAGAAGGATGGTTTAAAATAATAATAATGAAAAATAGAAGTTGAACCACTGCTATGATGCAGAATAACTCAGTGAGTCAAAAATGTGTTCATCTCCTACAATCAATAGGCACAAGGACTCCTCTTGTGCCCTCATCTGAAGCATAGGAACTACAAGCTCTACTACTGAGCAGGAGAAGCTCCTCCACCCAAAGAACAAAGGTAAATCTGCATTTATTTATTTATTACCTGGGGAGGCAATACTGACACAATGGGTACATCAGTATCCACTCACTGAGGACCTGGTCAAAAGGCACCCCTGAAAGTTTCCCTGCTGATTTTGGTAGCTCTACGAAGTCTCTATGACCCAAGACATCTCTAAGAGGCATCACATGGGAATTAGTTTGGTTTTTTTAGCATCTGAAGGTTCTCCCAGATCTTCCGAAAGTTGCTTTATACCCATAGTGATAGTGGCCTAAGTGTTCTCCATTTTCATCCTTCATAAAGACCAGACTCCTCTGAGCCTCACATGTAAATTGTACAAGAAGTCTGCACCTCACTGAATTGAACTGAAACTTCAGTGAAACCCATTCTGCAGAAATTTTTGCAACTGTAGACTTTTTATTAGATCTTGATCTTTAACTGTCAGGAACACATTTTTTGAAAGCACCAAGAATATAGCAAATTTTTCCAGTGACTCAAAGCAATCTGACATCATTCCTTGTGCCCAAATCTCCTACATGACTATTCATCAGCTGCTCCTTTAGGCCTTCATTCAGAGACGTTTAAAGAGAACATGCATTAGGCAGTAAAAACGTACCTCTGCAGTTAAATTTGGCGGTGTCATAATGTCTTTCAGCACATCTGAAAAAGAAAAATAGACAGGAGTTCAAGACAAGTCTCTGAGGCACTCCCAGCATCTGTCACACCCAGGAAAATCATGCATGCCCATCACCTTTTTGATTTAAAACTAGAGGTTACACACAGAAAAACTGTTTTGCTGCAGATTGCTCACTAAAATATGAGTTATTTTACTGAAAGGCAAATACTTACCCTCTGGTAATTGTAGTCCATTGCTATGTTTTAGTCAGTGTGACTCAATTCATGCAAGTAATGCAATGTATTATTACTTTCTAACCCTGTGCATGAACAGCCCAGCCACTGGAGCAGATTTCTGTTCCCAAACAGAAGGAGAGGAGACAGCTGTGACCTTCATCCAAGGGATTCTGAACTCAGAACACAGGTCAAGGTACCTCAGCAGCAATGTGGCTGCTCGGAGCGATGGGGCTCACAGGGACATTGCAGGACCACCACAAGCCCCACTGAATACTAGCACAAACTTCTATCAAGCAGAGATTGTGACACTGCTCTGCCATTTGGCACTGATTCCTGAATTTCAGTGAACCCTGAAGGCTAGTTGGCCACTTTCCCCTTCCCAGACCTAGAAAATGGCACATTTCTGAAGCCTCCTGAGTTGCGTCAGTCTCTCAGCACTCAGAGACCCTCTCCAGCTCGACAGGAACACAGCAAACCACACTGGGTTTGCCTTGCCCAGGGATAAACACCAGTGCCAGATAAAAACAACCCCTCAGCTAGGCTCTGAACCAGCCAAAACAGCACACTAAGGAACAACCAGCTCACATCTTGGGGTAAGGGGAAAGAAGGCAGGAGTAGATACCCTCTAGAATTTTCCTTGGAGCTGCTCCCTGCAGGGAAGATGATGTGAGTGAAGTGCCGTTCAGAAAGGAAAACTGAGAACAATCCTGCCTCGAATCCTGCCAACATCAGCTTGGATGGGGACCTGAGCAACCTGATCTAGTGAATGGCATCCCTGCCCACGGCAGTGGGTTGGAACAGGATGATTTTTAAGGTCCTTCCAACCCAAACCATTTTGGGATTCTATGAAAGAGGACACCAGGTTGAAACCCAACTACTGGAGTCATTTCAGTGGACAAATCACACCTAGATCTTCAGTTCTGATTACAGCCTGCTCTCTTCCCAGGATTCCAATACCCACACCAGTTTCAGGACTGGTATGAACTCATCTCTCCTTACCAGGTATGTTATGACTGCAGCCTTTGGAGCCACATGGAGCTTAGTTGACACTTTGAGCCACGCAAACTTTGGGGCTGCTCCTTGTGTGAGTGTAACAGGAGCCTCTCAGGGCTGCGCTGAGCTCAGCCCAGGACACAGCCACAGGCAGGTCTGCTGGGGCTGCACATGCTCTCAGTGCTTCCCTTTCCCTGAATTCCAGAGCCTTCTCAGCTCTACCCTCTGCTAGGGAAAAGCCTGGCAGCTTTCACAGCGCCAGTCACATTGCTGACACTTTCTCTGGGTCAGAAGTGACCAGGTGAAGCTGGCAGAGGGGACTCACAAAAACATGATGTGCACTTGAGCGTTTGAGAAGAAAGGATGAAGACGCAGGATGTACATCCAAAGGGGATGGAGCAGCCATGGGCACAGGAACTTTGGAAGCTGCTAGGAAGCAAAGCAGTGAACACAAAGCATCTTAGCCAGGAAAATTTCCTGCTTCCTTTTAAAGAAACACCCAGCTCAAATCGGGAGTAAGAGATGAAAGCCTTCAAAATATTTTTAAAATCCACATATGGGCAGAAAAAACATCAAATTTTGAACTTTGAGAGAGTATCAAGTAGAATACCACGAGGGATAAAAAAAATAGTTTTGTGATACCAAGGATAGAAATTGAGCACAAAACATAGTCATGTCCCTCTCTGTGCCCTCTTCTGGGAGCTGAACACAACCAGTGCAGAGCTCCAGCCTCAGTTGCACTGAATTTATGTGTATTTGCAGCAGAAATCCCACCAACACACACTTAACACTTCAAATGCTTTTGTGGGGTTTTTAAACACTACTGTAGCTGGAATAGAGTAAGATCTCCAGATGAAACCCTAATATTGTTTTGCATTTTGGGGGTAACAAGTGGCTTGGCCTGTACTAGTAATCCTCTCTAGGATTAAATTTCAATTGTTTAAATTTAGGAGAATACTGAAGTAATGGCAAAGGGCTAAAGGAACTCAGGAGAGAAGCAACACAAACAAGAAGCAAAATGAAACTGCTCAAACTGCTGGGAAGTTAAAAGCCAAGATGTGAGGATGGGGCATAACTGACATCATTTCAGAAAAATCTCTAAATCCTTTTAGATAAAACTGCTCAATACACACATTATTATCAACTTCATGGAACAGCTACCTTAAGGGAACTCAAATCCCATGACAGATTTTGAAATAATTCTGACTATAATCACGTAACTCCCCTGAACTCCCACCTCCTCCTTTGAAACACAGACAATAGATCATTATTTACAAAGGATCAGCTTAATCTGAAGACATGAAGTTCTCTGGGATACCTGATGGATGCAATTCCTTCCCATTTCCTGACCAAACATTGCCACAATTCACCTGATGGTATTTTCTCTGTATAAATGTTGCCTGCATAAAGATTAAGAGATAACCTGGACTCTCCAGGCAGGAATAAACAGTTCTATCCTCCAAAAGTTTTCATCTGAGGATGAATAAAGTAATCCTAGGAAGTTTCATTTGTGATTGTTTTGCAGTTAGCAACAAGGAAATCAATTTTTATATAAAAGAACCTGGAGACAAAAACCCTTGGCACACCTGGACGAGTTTTTCCCAGAGCTGAAAACACACAGAGCAGCAAAAGAAATGTCAAATGCATTTATCTCATCACCGTTCTTCTCACTTACAAACTTTAAAGCTGCTCCTGTGCAGGGCTGGGGGATTGAGTTGTGCTTTTTTTCAGTAAAATGAGGCTGCAGGCGGACAGCAAAATGGGAACTTAGCAAGTAGCTCCTCAGGGAGGCGGTGCTTGAAAAGATGCTCCTCATTCCTATTAAAACCCTCCTTTCTGAGCAAGTTTACAGCAGCAGCCTCTGGTTGTTACCTGGCTTCTCTCGAGCCACACTGGAACAAGGGGCTCAGCACACCCAGACACTGTCAGGGACACCAAAGCCACTCTTCCCAGCAGGTGACAGCTGGACTCTGCCCCAGGCAGCAGCAGGACACTGAGTTTAGCTGTCCCTGCTCTGCTGGGCTCCCCAGAACAAGCAGGAGCTGCCAGGAGGCTTTGGGGGCGCTGATTAAGCAGAGTACCTTGATTTTCAATGATCCAGAGCTCCAGTGCTGAGCTCCAGAGGACTCCAAAGGAAAAGAGCCAGGAATTGTGTCTTCTACCTGCACCTACATGCCAAGGAGCCGTCAGCTTCTCTGGGAAGCACTGTCCTTTCCACCCAGAAATTTTACCCACCTAGTAAAAAGAAAACATTCTGGAAGGCTGTTAAGGTGGAAATATAACTTTGCTACTGAATTCCGTGAAAGGTGGCCAATTGACTCTTATTTATGTATCTTTTTCTGTCCAATCCTACCCCAGAACAACTTCAATGACCACTGTAAGATTCCTCAGCTTCTACTGTCACTTCTCTCCAGTATCAGGAAACAGAGTTGATTTTTGCATAATAATTTAGCTCACTTAGAAGCAGATTTAAATCCTTATTTTTAAATATTTATCCTAATGACTGACAGATTACAGTGTCATGCATTGCCTGGCTTTCGGTACTACAGTAATTTTTCTATTAATTGCAGATATTTAGAAACATATTCATTTAAAAAAAACCAAACAAAGCTGTAACAGTTCAGAGAATCAATCTTCAACTTAGATTTCTAGGAAAAAATGAGGGGTAGGAAAACCATTGAGTCTTCAACATCAGCTGACATAACCAAATCATTTATACAAATGAAATTAGACTAAGCTCATATATAAATTTGATGAAGGAACAGCAACAACAAAAAAAAAACCAAAACCAGAAAACTCCTGTAACAATAACAGCTTTGTGCAGAACTAAATTTTCAGAGGAAAACATTACACTCAGAGAAGTGAGAAACCACAACCAATTGATCCAACAGCTTTTTCAAAGCAATAAACAGGGACAGACAAGAGGGAGGAAGCAAACAGAGCCCGGGTACCAATACAGTTTGATTTTAAAAAAACAGAAAAAAACCCAGGAAAATATTCATTTGGCAATTGGACATTAATACATGAACAGAAAGCCTGCTGTGAATTATTTTTCACTTTTTAATCACGTGGTCCAAGCTCCAGATGGGCTGGATGCCAAGTCATTAAAAAGTGTTCAAGTAACATGAATACACACCAGCATTTCATTTAACCTCACTCAGCTCCACTACATGAAGTACCAGTGCTCTCAATCAGGCTTAATTGTTTTAAGAAAAGTGCAAAACATCTCCAGCTCTCCTTCAGGACAGTACCAAGCCACTCGCACTCCCAAGCTATTTTTAGAAGTCATTATTTTGGAGAATGCATCTTTAAGAGCATACTTACAGATTGTATATCTTGTAATGGTTTTTATGCTTTGAGTCCAAAAACCTTCAAGAGGAAAAAAAAGAAGCAGGTATTAATTACATTGCACTAATGTTGACCTTAATTTGCAGCATCCTTAAAGCACCACCCAGCATGTGCAGTTCTACATTCCCAGTTCCAGCCCTGCAGTGCCCCAAAAATCAAGGAGGCAGCGTGTTGGAAACCTCACTCATCCAGATAATCCAGCAGCATGGATAACACAGCTAACGCAACTAAGGAAACCAAGGGCTGACCTGAAACTGAAGTATTTATTGTACATGGACTGATTTCCTAATTCCTAAAACACCGGCAGATCACTGTAAGAAGCTGGGCAAGCGTTGATTATTTTTAAACAGAAAGGATTGATTACACCAGGTATCTAAACTCTTTCCATTTAATAATCTATGCAAAATATTTTGCCACAATGAAGAAAATTGCTACTGAACTCTCTGAAAGGTGGCCAATTGACTCTTATTTATATATATTTTTCTGTCCCCTTTTATGAAGAAAAGCAGTTAAAATAACTTGTGTTCCACTTTCAGTCAGAATCATTCATTTTAATCCAAGTTTTTTTATTATTTGCCACTGAAGTCTGTCCCCAGTGATATTCTGGGTTCTGGAAGGAGAACCACTACACTTTTTCACACTCATTTCATTTCCATGCTCACTTTGGAACACAAACTTCCCATCCAAGCCTCGGCGAGCCAAACTGCAAACATGATTCATCAGAATTGCTGTGATTATATATGATGTGTCACCTGGCAATGTGCAAGAAAAAATAACATGCAAATGTTTACACTTAACATCGTCAACAGTGTGTATCTGCACATCAGCCAGAAGGAATTTAATTAGCCATGACAGAACATGCTGTTCAAATTGAAAAGAAACACTAGCTGCTAAAATCCTGGAAAGCTCAAGCAAAAACAAGCTCTGGTTATCAGTCATAATATTCCAGAAGAACCTAGAGCAGCTCTGTGGTTAAAGCCCCACGTTAAAATGGGAACAGATGTGAGCGCTCCTTGTGCAGCGCCGAGTGTGGGATTCCAAGCCCATCAGGAAAATATATTCCATGACTCCCACTGGTGCCCCTGTTGGCAGCCTGGGAGAGCCTCAGGAAGATGGTGGACATGGGGATTTGTTTCAGGAGATGTTCCTGCATGTTAACACACAAGGGAGAGAGAGGAGAGTTGGGTCTGCTTTTCCAGGAATATCCACACAGTGGAGTATAAGCTTCCATGCAAGGATTTTTTTAAGGACAAAATTCCATCCAAAAGCTCTCCAAGTGGCAGTGACAGGGAACAGCCAGCAGTCCAGGTTGTACTTCTCATAGAGCATTAGCCTAGAATTTGTCAGGACACCGGCTACTCAGAAAAAGCCTGTCACTGGATCCTGGCTCAATACCAATTGCTCAGGACCTCGAGCTCCTTCAATTTCTGCATAAAAAGCATTTGGAAAAAAAATTCCACAATAAAAAGATGACTGGAGCAGATGAGGACTGCAACATGCAGAATGCCACATGATCACATTTTATTCCTGTCCAAAAAGGGGAGGCAACAAATAAATGTACAATACTTGAGCATCCAGTTCCCTGCAGCCACTTAATTTACATCTCTGCCTATCTTAATTTGGTTGATGATGCTTTTAGGTGATCACTGCTCCTTTTGATCAGTGTTTATGGACAGCTTACTAATTATATAGGCATTCCAGCACTAAAATTGAATTTACATGTATCTACCTATTCAACCACTAAAATATATTTTCCTTCATTCAGAAGCTACTGAAATCAATGCTGTGAATGGAAGAGGGACTTCAAAGACTCCTGGCCTATTTATTTGGATTATTCCCATGTTAGATGGGATATTGGGGAGGAATTGTTCCCTGGGAGGGTCGGCAGGCCCTGGCACAGGTGCCCAGAGCAGCTGTGGCTGCCCCTGGGTCCCTGGCAGTGTCCAAGGCCAGGCTGGACATTGGGGCTTGGAGCAGCCTGGGACAGTGGGAGGGCTATCCACAGCAGGGGCGGAATGAGACGATCTTTAAATACCTTCCAACCTAAACCATTCTGTTATTTATCCAAAGTCCAGGCTTTGCCCATATCTCACAATTTTGAAAGGTGGAGTTCATCAGGGGCTGGATATTTCATCAGCTTCATGAAAAGGTGCCTCTAACTGCTGGGAAAGAAAGCTGCCTAGAGAAGTGGAGCTTGTGGCTTGGGAAGGACCTTAAAGCCGATCCAGGACCACCTCCTGCCACAGGCAGGGACACCTTCCACTGTCCCACGTGGCTCCAAGCCCTGTCCAGCCTGGCCTTGGACACTTCCAGGGATCCAGGGACAGCCCTAGCCTCTCCAAGCAATGCTTTCTTGTGTGGAAGCACAGGATTAGAGAACAGAAGCTCACATCTCTGCTAACAGACCCAGGTCACACACACACACACTCTCCATGAGCATCTCCTGCTTGCTGCACTGAACCTCACTGACCTCTCCAGCGCCACAGAAGTGATGACTACTCACCAAGGCATCAGGGAACGTGGGCACTTCCCCAAGCCAGGGCAGATCCTGGCTCTAACACTCTCAGTGCTATTTGTGGATGGTGATTTTCATCATGACAGTTGAACATGCAAAACCAAAATCCCCTTGAGCCCAGCTGACTGCAGCTGTGCAGGGAACCAGTGCCTCCACACCACTGACTGTCAGGTGAGGGTGATGAGTCCTCCCTGTGTGGGAACTGAGATGCTCAACTCACTTCTGTACCAACCTGGATGCAATCCCCAGGGAAATTCCAGCAGTGCTAGCTCTGCCTGCCAACAACTACAGAATCATGGAATCCCAGAATGGTCTGGGTGGGAACAGACCTTAAAGCCCACCCAGTGCCACCTCTGCCATGGCAGGGACATCTCCCACTGTCCCAGGCTGCTCCAAGCCCCAATGTCCAGCCTGGCCTTGGACACTGCCAGGGATCCAGGGGCAGCCACAGCTGCTCTGGGCACCTGTGCCAGGGCCTGCCGACCCTCTCAGGGAACAATTCCTTCCCAATATCCCATCTGGCCCTGCTCTCTGGCAGTCTGAACCCATTCCCCCTTGTCCTGGCACTCCAGTTTCCATTGCAGGGCCCCTCTCCAGCTTCCCTCCATCCCTTCAGGCCCTGGAAGGAGCTCTGAGGTCTCCACACAACCTTCTCCTGTCCAGGCTGAACAATCGCAGCTCTCGCAGCCTTCCCTCCCAGCAGAGCTGCTCCATCCCTCTGCTCATGCTGGAGCCTCCTCTGGGCTCTCTGCAGCAGCTCCAGGTCCCTCCTGGGCTGGCCCAGGGCTGGGGCAGCTCTGCAGGTGAGCTCTCACTGAGCACAGGGCACAATCCCCCCCTCCCCTGCTGCCCACGCTGGGGGCTCAGCCCAGGGCTCGGGGGGCTCTGGGTCCCAGCTCTCACCCACAGCACCCCAGCTCCTTCTCCAGGGCTGCTCCTGCTGCTCATCCCCAGCCTGGACTGATCCCAGGGGTTGCCCCGACCCAGGGGCAGGACTTGCACTTCACTTTGTTGGATTCCATGAGGTTGGTGTGGGCTCAGCCCTTGTCCAGACACAGCTACTCCTAACCTTCCCTGAAAACCTTCCTGCATCATCCCCCAGCCCCAAAGGCCAAGTCTCTCATGGAGCTAAAGAGCTCATGACTTCAAATAATCTTTGAAGCATCACAGCTTCACAAAAGTCACAACTTTTAATCCTAAACTTTTGGCAGCTTCTACCAAATGTTTAGTTTTTAATGCAACCCCTCACACTCTCCAGGTAGGGTATTAACTAAATTAATTACAACAGTGTTCCTACAACACTCCCCACCTCTTCCTCAGTTGTAGCCAGCAATTCAGAGTAAAGAACTTTATTTGATGTTAAAAATGACAACCTGTAGGGGTTTTTACCAGCAATAACAGATTTTAGGTGATCTTTCCCATATTGTCAATAATTACGGCACACCACCAATGTAAAAGCCTTTCTCTAAAGTTATCTATATTTTAAATCAATATATTTTAAATCAAAATTTACTTACCAAGCACTTCATTTATCTATTTAAGAAAGGATAAGGGCAAGCTTATCCTGAAATACCATCAACCACTTGACACTGAAGAGAGGCATGGACTGATGTCTTTCTCTAAATAAATAACATTTTTTACTCCAACACAACTTACTGAAGCCAATTTTTCATGCTAAGAAAGCAGATTATATACATTTGAGATCAACCCAGAACAGCAGCCTGGCCATTTTCTGTTGTTTCCAACATCTTTCAGGAAAGCTATTAAGGCAACAACATCTACAAGATGCAAAAAAAATCTCACCATTTCTACAGAACACACATCCATTCCTCAGCACGACATAAATGAGAGCAGGAAAGAATATTCAAGTTTTGTAAGCTAAGGAAAAGAAAAAGAAAGCCTTACCTTACTACATCATCAATGTTGTTCCGGTACACTCCTTCAAGCCTCTCCGCAGGAAAGCCCATAGCAATTATGTTTGGATAAATATCTGTATATACCAGTTATGGAAATATTTATAAAGCATGTGAAATGTCTACAACAGCATTAAATGGACATTACTCAAATGTGTAGCTGGACCCCAATCAGAGCAACAACACAGACTCCATGCAATAGATGGGAATGTGCAGATCTGAAAAGGATTCTAAACCTTGCTTATCACAAAACCCCCAACAATTACCCACTCCTGAACAAATATTCTCATTTCTTATTCTGAACTACCTGCAATTCACTTGCCAAAAGCAACCCAGGATAAAAGAATTTAGGAAAAATACCTCTTAGCCAAACAAATCAATGCTAAGGAAAAAGGGCAAATAAGAAAATTTTAAGTTTACATCTAGAGTTGATGTAGTAAGGAATTCACAACTGCGAGAAAATTGCTGGTATTTATTTTCCCTGTGGTGAAATGATATGTGGATTTTTTAAAAACACAATTCCAGAAAAGAAAGTCCTCCCAAGTTTAAAGCATTATTAGAAATGATAATGTAGTGAAAAAGCTCTGCTGAAAAGCGAACCAGAAATGAAAGCAGCAGCTCGAAACAGCCCCTACCCTGCCACATTAACATACTCCTCCTCAAACTAATTTTAGAAGGAGCAAGAACAAAGCATGATATGTTTGAAGTTGGCCCTGCTTTAAAAAAGGGGGGCTGGAGGAGGTGATTTCCAGAGGGCCCTCTCAACCTATATTATCCCACCCTTTTAAGACTCGTTTTTATTTTCATGGTCAAAATATACCAAATCTCCAAAGAATAAGCACATCAGAATGGGAGACACTGCATCAGCTCCCAAGATATTAAAATTCCAGTTACTTGTACACAAAGCAAAGCCTGAAGTAGGACACAAACTACTTTACTCCACCCTTGCAAAATTCCCACAAGTCTTCAGAGCAGAGCAGCACAGATCAAGTTCTGCATTGACACCATTAACTGCAAGGCTTCAGAAAAACATTAGGAACTGAATACACGGAAATAATGTTTTGTACTCTCAAAAAAAAAAAAAAATAGCATTTACTGTGTTGTAATCGAAGTATTAATAGACATTGGTCTGCTTGGGCCATTCAACAGATGATTTGTACAGACAATGAGAAAAATATGGACGCTTTGGAGTAAGCCAAATAAATATTTGTAGCTGCCTTAAATACAGACACTGAAACGGGTTTGTGTCTGGCTTCCAGTTTATTCTGTACTTGCCCAAACACTAAAAAACATATATTGGGAAAAAAAGTCACCCAAACATTAAAGTGCTTAACTTACAGAGCTTGGGATAACCTCACATCACAAACTTTGAATTTCCCTCTGATTGTGTTTTACTCAGCGAGCAGTTCACACCTCTTTAATTAACAAAAGGTGCTATATAATTAGCAATGTCTTCACCATTTTATCAGTTACTCCTTGCCATAAGCAGAAAAAACTGGTTCTGTATCATATTAACTGTGAATTACCTGGCTAATGCACCCCATCACTCCCTCCCTCTTTCCCAATTTCAAACTGATTCCTCCCTACTCCCCATTCCAGCATTTATCCTCCAAAGCACCTCCTTGTGCACCCTGCTCTGAGCAGCAGGGCTACATAAACTATAAATTACCAGACCAAATAATCCAATATATCAGTCTGCTTTCCACAGCACTTCTCCCTAGAAGACAAGCCCTCATGCTGGCAACAGGGGAAAATAATTTCATTTTGACACCTCAAAACAGAACACAGTTTCAGCTATAGTATCACCCATGGGACAGATGCCCAAACTTCACCATATTACCCTTGCTCACAATTTCTACAATTTTTCAGGCACCGCAGCCCGTGGTTGATGTTCAGATGCTTCTCTCCGAGGGGCTGAGACAGGAGAGACTTTCCAAGATTCCCAGCTGGTGCAAGATGGGAGCGAGGCAGACACACCCCCCAGCCAAAGGAACAGAACATCTCAACAGAAGCGTTCCCAGCCTGCTCACACACTGCTCCAAACACCAGAGCCTCCAAACACGCAGGCAGAGGGAGATAAAAAGTTCCAAAATAACCGGAGCAGTCCCAGGCGCGATTCCCGCTCGGCTCCTGGCTCTCCCTGCTCCCCTCCCTCGCTCAAGGGTGATGGCACAGCTCATAGACATTCCTGCTTCCCAACAGCTGCAGGACTGGCTCACAGAATCCATCAGGCTGGGAAAGACCTCTAGGATCAGCGAGTCCAACCTCTGACTGATCACCACCTTGGCAACCAGGAATCACTAGGAATGCTTAAGCTTTTCCATGCATTGCCCCTGAACTGTTCCAGGCCAGGCTGGATGGGGCTTGGAGCAGCCTGGGATAGTGGAAGGTGTCCCGGCCCATGGCAGGGGGTGGCACTGGATGAGTTTTAAGGCCCTTTAAACCATTCCACGATTCTGTGACCATTACAATTATTTTTACTTTTAAATCAAAAGTGGGAATTGCAAAAGGTGTTTTGCAATACGCCAGTAAGGAAAGACAACGCAAAAATACTTCAAATGGGGTGTGGGAGGGAAATATAAATCCATTTACTGAGGCTCCCTCAACATGAGGAAGAACTTTTTCCCATGGAGGGTGGCAGAGCACTGGAACAGCTGCCCAGGAGCGTGTGCAGTCTCCCTCTCTGGAGACATTCCAAGCCCACCTGGAAGTGCTCCTGTGTCACCTGCTCCAGGTGACCCTGCCTGGCCAGGAGGTTGGACTGGATCATCTCCTGAGGTCCCTTCCAACCCCAGCTATTCTGTGAGCCTGAGATGCACATTCACTAAAAGTGTTTTGTGTGCTCTGGGGTTTTGCAACCTGACAGCACAAAAACCCAAGTGTTGCTCAAAATCAAATATCCCACAGCAAGCCTAGTGGGGAAGAAGAGTTGTTTTTAGAAAAACACTATTATCTTTTTTGAACGGGCAAGCCAATGTCTCTCCCACCTAAATATAATCGTCCTGAAGCACCTCAGAGATTATCTCAAAGCATTAGACTGGAATGCAGTTCACAGCCACTGCTGACTCACCCTGGTGTCTGCACAGGGCTGGTGCCAAAGGACGTGGCCCCAGCGATGTCCTTTCAGGCACCAGGCTTCATCTGCTCCCAAGGAAAGCATCGAACAGCTATGACAAACCCATTCCTACTGCTAGAAAAAAAGAATTTTGAGTCCTTTCAATACATGCTCCCGACAGCATGGTGAAGAGACAGAGAACCATCAAATATTCCAAGCTGCAAGAGACCCACAGGGGGTCATCCAGTGCAACTCCTGGCCCTGCACAGACACCCCAACAATCCCAGCCTGTCCCTGAGAGCACTGTCCAAACACTACTGGAGCTGTGGCAGCCTTGATATGCTGCTTTGAAGCTCTTTTGGTAGTTCAAACTACTAAAGAATGCCTTTGCTTCAGGGAGCGCTCTAAGATGGAAGAACAGAACAGAAGTGGCACTGCTATTTGCACAGATGAATTAAATCTCTGAGCAGAAACAGGAGTTTCATCACTTAACTGGAAAAGTTGCCATAAAAACCAACTTCTTCCACCCATCCTGTGAAAAGATACCCCGAGATCTACAGCAAATGAAGAAGATGGTTGGTCCTCCATCCCTCCCAGCTTGTTGCTATGCTCATGCTGGGGAATGAAACTCCTCTTCAGCCCATGATCCCTGCAGGACCAGTTCAGGAGCAACCATCCACTGAGCGTCACCTTCAGCAAGTTCTGCTCTCACCAGCCACGCTCAACACTTCACAGACACCCCTTTTCACACCTCACTTCATTTAACATTGATTTCCAAAGCTGAAATTAAGATACTCACTACCAAGATGAGATTTCTTACACAGGAGCTTGGGAAGCTGGGTTTCCATTCAAAGGAAGAACTCTGAGTCATCAAGAAATTGGTAATCATACTGCTAATTTTAGAAATCTGGGAGAACTGATCATTTAAAACATGCAACAAGTTCATTATCAATTCCATGCTTTTTCCTCTTTTTTTCTTTTTTTTGGTAAGACAAGCAAACAAAAATGGAAAAAGCCTCAGTCATTTACTAAGGCTGTTCAACACATGCAAAAACAAAGTCAACCAAAGCAGTGTAACTACCAAAATTTCATAGAATCAAAGGATGTGCTGAGTTGGAAGGAACCCACAAGGATCCACAAGGATTTTAAATGCTCTTTCTAAACAGCAAAACATAAACCCCACCACATTTTGCCAAAGTAGCTCTGTCCTAAGATACTCATTCCCTAAAATGGTTCTAACAGTTCTTGAAGTACACATTCCTTTCTCAATCTTGTAAACATGAAGGTTGGGATTTCAGTTAGTGCTGACAATAAAAAAAAAATTACCATGGACAGAGTCATGGTCACAGAACCACAGATTTCCTGAGGTGGAAGAGATCCCCAAGGATCATCCAGTCCAGCCCCTGGCCCTGCACAGACACCCCAACAATCCCACCCTGTGTGGAGCCCTGGCAGCCTCAGGGCCATGCCCATTCCCTGGAGAGCCTGGGCAGCGCCCAGCACCCTCTGGGGGAAGAACCTTTGCCTGATCTCCAGCCTGACCCTGTCCTGGCACAGCTCCAGCTGTTCCCTGGGTCCTGTTCCTGTCACAGAGAGGAGAGATTGGAGCTGCAGCCCATGGTGAGGTCTCACCTCAGTCTTCCTCCAGCTGAACAAACCCAGTGCCCCCAGCAGTTCCTCATGTGGCCCCTCCAGACCTTTCTCCATCCCTGTGTCCCTCCTCTGGTCACTCTCTGGCAGCTTTAGCTCTTTTCTGTACTCTGGTGCCCCACGACACACAACAGCAAAACACCAGAACACGGTCCTCTACCCAAGTTCTTACCACCAACTACAGAACTCCAGCATCCAAAGGAACCAAGGCAACACTGGGCTGTGCCCAAGGAACCTTCAAATCACAACAGCCAATTATCTGCTACATCACCCAATGCCAAAAGGGTGCTTCGTCAATATTGAAAGCAGACCAATGCAAATAATCCATGTGCCACTTCAGAAATGCCTTTGCTCTAATGCTGCTCACAGATTGAACAAAACACTGTTCTCAAAGCCTGAAATCATTCCCACATTGCTGAAGATGACAGTCTTTCCAGTTGCTATGAGAAAAATCCTGGATCATTATGCAAATCAGCTGTTATAATCACTTTCAAAAATAGCTGTCTATATATTCACATTATGCCAAGATGAAATTAAAGAATATGCAGTACACACTTGCAATTTTTTACATACATGGAGATATAAAAGTAAATTACTCATGTTGGTCCTGTAACTGATTTTGCTCACAAATTCAGACTTTTTCCTAATAATGGAAGGTGGCCAAAAAAGCATAGCAAAATATTTACCCATTCTTAATTCTTAAATTCTGACAGCTGCAGCTTTTCCTGCAATGATCAACATGGTCAATTAGTAACTATAACATCATTAGAATGTCTAAGTGATTTTATGAAGCCCTGCATTTCCAACTATTTAACCCCTGATCCTCACTCCACTCATTAAGGTGACTACAACAGGAAAACAAAGAGCAAATGAGCTCATCTCCTATTTTACCAGCAGGCCCACAGCATGCAGTGCTTCAGAACTTACACACAATTTTACCTTTTAAACCCAACACTAAGACAGGTTTTACATCAAAACACAAATAAAAAAGAACTTTAAAACTCATAGCCCTTTGCAATTTTACAAATATGTACTATGTACAAGGGCCCGGAACAACAGGAGAAGGGGGAATGGCTTCCACCTGACAGTATATTTATATTGGATATTGGGAAGGACTTGTTCCCTGGGAGAGTGGGCAGGCCCTGGCACAGGTGCCCAGAGCAGCTGTGGCTGCCCCTGGATCCCTGGCAGTGTCCAAGGCCAGGCTGGACACTGGGGCTTGGAGCAGCCTGGGACAGTGGGAGGTGTCCCTGCCCATGGCAGAGGTGACACTGCATGATCTTTAAGGTCTCTTCCAGCCCAAGTCATTCTAGGATTCTGTGAATCAAAGGCTTCAGGAAGACCTACCAAGCATTAGACTTCATCCTTCTTTAGAAAGGAAATTTCAAACAAGCTGAGCGCTCCTGAAGCTGTGAATGATAGGACTGTTCAAGTTGTGCTTTGGAGCTAAAAATTTACTGTACACCCTGAACCTGACACCTGCAAATAAAACAACAGTTCATTTTTCCCAAGCCTCAGCTCCCAGCTCCCAAATAGGAGCTTTATTTAATAAAGAACAGACTTAAACTGGGGAATCTACAACCTGAAAAAAGCTTCACAACTGCCAGGAATGCTAATTTTCACTTCCAGTTCAGGCATGTGAGGCTGGTCCTTGCTTTAATCTGCTCCCCAACAGCCCACTCCTCATTTGCTGCCAGCTCTGCTCAGTGTCACCCATCACCCTCCTGCCTGCCAGGGGATCCAGCCTCCAGCTCGGGGTGGCCAAACTGTCACTGTCAAGGCCCATTTGACAGCAACACCCAGGAACAGAGGCACAGCGTGGCTTTGAAGGCTCCCAAAGTCGCTTTGTTGTCTGAATTTGCCCGCTGTTTTCAGGAACTCTGGCTGCAGGACCCGTGTGAGGCGCTCAGGCGGCGCAGCTGGGCCTGCCAGAGGTGACACGTTCCCCTGGTGACCTCCAGCCCTTTAACTCCAGCTCAAACAAGTCCACGGAGCAACAGCAAGGGAGAAAAAATCAGCACTGTTCTTACTGTTCAACAGCTTGACAGCCTGGAGCTACAGGGGGGGTGTTACAAGAAGTGTCCACACTCCATCCTCAAACAGATTTAAGAGCCCTGACAAATGGCCAAGCTCTTATTAGTGCCATTTTCTTGACAGCATCCCAACAACAAAAAAGAAAACGACATAGGAAAATACACCCAGGCAAATCTAGAAGACTTTCCTAACATACATGCCATTTAAGCAGTACCCATGAGTGTCTTTTTTGTTTAATAAGCAGCATTTCCATTAGCCAGCATGAAATGCAAAGTAAATTTAGTATTTTTCGATGAGCCTGGATGATCAGGAAGTATAAAGGAAATGAACAGGAAGAAAGTTCTTCAGAGCAAAGGAGGATTCCTTGTAGCCAGCCAGCTGCACTTGTCAACTCTACCATCTGTGCCTTAAAAAACAAGAAAAGGGACCAACTCAGATGTGGCTGCAACATTTCATGATTTAGAAGAAACACATTTAACCCCTTGATGCTCCACATTCCAACAAGGACATTTTTCCCATCATTTTTTAGTTTAAGCTTTCAGCCTGCAGCAACCTAGACAAGGAAAAACAGCAACTCCTTCACATCCAAGAAGCAAACCAGGCCATACGAGGTCATTGGGCTGACAAGAGGTCTGGAGGGGAACTCAAATTCCCACAGGACAAAGAAATAAATCAGAAGATGCCTCAAGAGGATACTGCCAGATTGTCTCCATCCATAACTCACTTCTGGATCCACATATTATATTGCATTTGGGAAGTAATCCCAGAGAAAGAGTCCCTCCTTTCATCTGTGAGGTGTAGGAAATGTATCTGGGAGATCTCAGCTATATGAAGGCTTTGCTGAAGAGATAATGGGGTCACATTAAGATTGGGGGGAAAAAACATAGATCTCACAGCACAAATAGAAAAAATTGTAACAAAAGCATGAAAGATGACAGCTGCTCTAGAGAACAGCTTGTTCTGACAAAGGCTGAGAAAAGGCACCTTAAACCTCCATTTCAAAATGGTTTGGGATCATAAATAAAGATACAAAAGCGTGCAGAGAGTAAAGGAAACATAAGCTCTTGTATAGAGCTGCAAAAAGCATCTGGACAATGCTCTCAGGCACAGGGTGGGATTGTTGGGGTGTCCTGTGCAAGGCCAGGAGCTGGACTTTGATGTACTTTGTGAATCTGCTCCAACTCATAAAATCCCTCTAAAATAACTGACAATATTAAAGGACACAGAAAAGCTGCCCTTCCCATTCAGAAAAAGCTAAGAGCAAACAGGACCACAACAAATGATCCATCAGACTCTGTATTATTGAGACCAAGTCTGACAGGACTCTGCAGCTGCCAAGTCAGAGACTGAGCCTCAACTCCCTAACTCAACCTCAAGTTCAGACCTACAGCACTGCCTACAATCCCAACAAACTTCCAGAGGGAAAGATAGAGAGGTCCAGTTAAGAGGGTTCTTCTGCTTCTGCTCACATTTAGGAAGAGGCCACATTCCATCTTTCCATACCCAGCCTGGCATCCCAACAAGCTGCAGCAACACACGGTGGCCCAAGGACAATGGTAAAGAATCCCAGGATCACTGAGGCTGGAAAACACCTCTGGGATTATCAAATCCAACCAGCGACTGATCCCCGCCCTGTCACCTAACCAGAGCACCGGGTGCCAAATCCAGATGTACACGAGGCAAGACATGGACTGAGCAGATCCTCTCCAGAGGAACCAATGCCCATGAGAAGCTTGACTGTCACATCTCAAACTGAGTTTTTCAGGTGACAAATTGACCTGTTTTAACCCCCAACCCAACTCAACACGAGCTCTTTCAAGCAGAGGTACTAGATGTCACCGTGTGTGTTCCCAGCACAGCACTCCACTTTGCAGGATCTCCCTGAATCAAGCACCACTGTGTACTTAAGCGTGTCCTAACCTCAAACACCCCCAGAAAAACACAAGAATTTTATTCAGTAAAGAGAAGCCAGCACAGAAGAGTCACTACTTTGATATTTACTGACAGGAAGTGAAAAATGGCTCAGACTCAACTTTTTGCAAGCCTGAAAGAACATCCAAAACTTTCAGAGACAAGGGAATTTAAAATAGCTATTGGGCTGGAGGAGAAATACAGCACACGAAAAACATTTATAAAACAGAAATTACAAAAAGTAGGGTTTGCATGGATTTATCAAACCTTAATTCGTGGGGAGTGGATCAAAAGAAGATAAAGGTGAGTGGCAAAACAAGACACAAGGCCATTCTAATATACCATTCCTCAACCAGTAAGCTCCAAGTAGACAATTTTATCGTGATGAGATCTAGCGTTTCCCTCCCCTAAATGTTAGCATAAAAAAGGACATTACTGCTCTAACTCACCCACACAAGAAATAAAGAACACAAAATACACAACTCTTCAGTTGTAGCCCGATATATATACCCAGGCAACGCAATGAATTAAGCAAAGGCCTCTAAGAAAATTAATCATGCAATTAAAAGCTATTATACTACAGCTCCACAAAGGCAGAATTAAGTTTATAAAGACGTTTCTTAAGCACTTCCCTACAAAAAACTGGATATTAAGCAGTTTTTCTGCACTGCTGCACGCTGGGGCTGTGGAGCTGGGAGTTCATCTTTAAAGGGAACAATGCCAGCTTTTGCAATAGTCATCATCCCATACACAGAGCAGTCGAGTTTAATTTTTTTAGCTGCACAGTCAATTACCATTTGAATCACAGAGCCACTACTTGAGCTACATTGCCTAAAAATCGTTATTAAGATAACCTAGATTTATGCAGCATGATACAGGGCCTAATTGCACAATTATTTACTTCCATTCTACAAAACTGCCTTTTTTTTTTTCCAGGGCCTCACAGGCGAGACAGCAAAAGAGGCAGATGATGACAGGAGCGAAGAGGATGCTGGCTTGAATTAGAAACTGGAACAAGGATTTGTTTACATCTGAAATATCAACCTGGGCCTAGGACACATCCAAAAACTAACAGAACCCAAAGCAGAGTCAACCACTCACAAACAAACCATGTTTCAGAAGACATCCTGCTCTACAGGGCCACACATTTCCAAATAAATTCCCTTCTTACAGCCCAGAAATCACCATTCCAGTAACTCAAAGGAATGCACAAACTTGCACAGCTTTAATCCCAAAAAACCTTCACCGAAGTGCCAAATCAAAGGAGCCCACACCTCCCCTAGGATTTAAGATGAGGCACAGGGCATATCCAGGAATTACTATGCACAACTCCAGGCCATATCCTATTTTCCCCTCTAAAAAAGCCATGCAATAAATTAACCTTCAACATCCACCCTCTATCAGGCACAGTAAATGAATAAAAGTCACACACAGCTCTGAGGTACTCCAAACGAGAAAGGAGCTGGGCTTTGAAAGGGAGTTAGTTATGAGTAATGACAGTATCTTTGGTCTCTAATGTAATTAAGGGATTTGACAGCTCAGCTGCCTATTCCCTACCTTCTCTTCCAGATTGTCAGAACACAACAATTGTCCTTTAAATCATTATACAACAACCATTTTCGTGTTTAAACCTGTTGTAGGGGAAGACTCTGGCTAAGGTACCAGGGTATAATTTGTCAGCTTATGCAGCATTAATATGGCAACAATATTAATCCATTAAAAACATAATTTCATTTAAGGAACTATTCAGCAATTCACAACCAGCAAAAACTTGGTGGACAGAATCTTTACATATAAAATTTCATCTCTCTAGTTGTTATTCCTTGTAGTTTAGTTTTGGCTTTATGCTTTTTAGCATAGGGGGTTTTTAACACAACATTCTTTCAGCCATGTTATTACTAAACAGATTATATCAATTGCTTCCACAACGAAGAGGATTTAGGTGCCCAAACCAACCTCCAATGAAAAAAATAGAGAACAGTCACCTCTCTTCTGGGAGAAAATTCAGACAATTCTGTACTCCTCTACACAGTGTTTTAAGACATCATCTAGCAAATACTCACTGTCTCTACAGCAGTCACTGTGCTCCAGAACATTTTGGGAATAAAAGCAAATTCTTCTAGGAGGTTCCTCAAGTACAGCACTGGATAGCAACAGGAATTTTGTCCCAAAGAAATCTGCCGGTCTCAGCCGAGCCAGCTATCAAGAGCCAACTAATCTCTGTGCATGTATTACACTGCAGCAGTAACAGCAGTTCCAGTGTTGCATAAGCTCCACACTCAAGGCTACATCCTCTCCCAGGTCAGTGGAAGGCAGATGGAATTATCCTGTGGACAGAAAGGCCTTCCTGACTAGCACAAATTCCTAGAAAGATGTATTTCCAAAATTCACCACCCTTAAAGGCTCCAGCTGGACCCAGTGCTGATGCCTGGCCAACCAACCACACAGAGTAAAAGGGTGGGATTTTCAGAAGTCCTCAACAGTGACAGAACTGTCCTCACCCAGCAAACCCCACAAGGTAACTCCTCAAGTGCCAACACCTCATCACTCCCAGTGGAATCAAGGAAACTTGGATTTTTCCTTCAAAAAGCAACACTCAAACCCAGTACTGGTCCTAGCAAAACTGGCACTTAATTCAGCATTACCCCCTTCACGTTTAACAGCAAAGCTTTAGATGTTCTGAAGATTTCACACACTTAACTGAGCTTAAAACCAGACTCCAATCATGACTCACTTTGGCTGGGCTTTTTCTAAGAGGTCACCATGTAAGAAACACTACGCAGGGTCCACTCATTTCTCTGCCCTCCTTGAGAAAAACGCAGAGACACCACCTCAGCAGCTTCTGTCCACTTAAAAGTGTGCACGGGCAGGTGTTTTTTAATTTTGAGTTTAGCCTGTGCAAACAGTCTCCACATGCACTGAAAATTTCTGATGATCCAAGATGAAGCAGTTCATCCAAGATGAAGTTCCCACTCATTTAACCAAGTGCAAAGAGCCAAGCTGTAATTTGTGACGGCTTCTTTTAAGTCCCTTTCTGAACAACAGCAGTGAAAAAGCAGGGCTGGGTGACTCTGGGTGAGAGTGCACCACACAGCAGCACCTGCTAGAGCGGTGGGGTTGGAAGGCTTCAGCTATCAAACACCACTATCCACACAACTACGGCAATATGCCACAGGGTTTGGGGGTTTTTGGGTTGTGAGGAAGAGTGAGTGACCTAGCTAGCCCACGTCTAACCGCAGGAGAGAGAATGTATGAACACACTTGCAGCAATCACCACCTTGCTTTCTCCATCTGGACAATTCGAAACCCTTTATCCTCGGTAAGTACAGAAAGAGCAATTTTCCTGGGATCAAATACACCCTGTAACAAGCAGGGAACTGAAACTCTGATGAGTCCCCAGCCAGCAGGGCTGCTGGAGTGTTGTCTATGCAAACAGACTTCTAAGATGAATTCAGAGCAAAACTGGCACTAATCTTGTCCAAACCCCAACATCATCCCAGGCTCCAGAATGAAAATGAGTCTGTCAGGCTCTAAACACTGCTAAGTAACATGGTTTACTTCAGAACAAAGAAATACTTTCCCACCAATAAAACATATTGCCAGTTGGTCTCTTCCAGTTTCTTCTAAACCCTCCCCGGGCTTGTGTGCAAGACAAACTTGTTACAAAACCTCTACCAAACTCCAATTTTAAAATGAGACCAAGTCTTTTAAACAAATGGCATTTCCAACTCGGGCTCTATTTTTAAACATGGTACGGACCTCATGCCACTAATTCATTTTTTTTTTCCTGGAAGCTGAGCCATTTTGAATCAAGTCCCATAATTTAAAATTTCATTAAAAATGCAAAGAGCTTTAGGACTGCAAATAGCATAAAGCAGTAAGAGATTCTAAGCAGCTTCCTCCTGCAATTCCAGCGCTCTCTGCCTTTCATTCCACGAGACAAACGATGTGTGAGACATGTAAACTGCACCCAACATCTCATCTCGCCTGAATATTGCTGCAGTTTGTACCACAATGTAGGTCACGAGCTCCACATGCTTCAGTCAAGCCCTGGGCTCAGCCTAGCTGCCCATTTTCACCTCTATCAGAAGGCCTGGGGACATGAGACAAAGTTTAACCAAAGCTAGGACAGGCACAAGAAGCAGTTACACGAATTTTTTCCACTTCAGTCCCAAATCGTTAAGCCACTCGCTAAACTCAGTTACACACAGAGCTCTTAGGACACGGGCAATCCATGCAGTGTAGCATGGAAGTGTTTCCTCTCTGCTGTTCCCTGTGGTAAAGGGGGCATCGCTAGGCTTCACAATTTCAGAAATAACACACAGAGTGCCTCAGAAAATATTCTGGTGCTTGCAGCATCAAGAAATGCAATCATTGGAGAAGAAAGCCATTAATCCAAACTTTCCTTCTCACCCATGTGTATCAAAAAGTATCCAGTATTGCAGAAATTAATTAGAATCCCAAACAAATCAGAAACAAGTATCTTAAGTATTAAACAGCTGACTTCATGTCTCCACCTTTAAGACCCTTTCTTCTTCTAAGGTAAAAATATTTTTTTCCAAGATGTGCAAAAAAAACTTCTCAGAGAGAACATCTGATTAGATGAAAAGTAGTATCAGTGTGGTTTTTAAAGACACATACGCCTATTTTCATATTGTGCACCGATTCTGGGAAGATATTATCTCCCTTTGCTGAAATCCCACATTACACACACAAGAATTCTTAACCAACTCCTCAGGAACTGAGAGTTCCAAGCACAATGTTCTGTACTGTACATACATCAAGATCACTTTTAAAAGCACCTGACACAGCCCAACCAAGGATTTTGACACTCCAACACCTCACCCCGCCTGCCTTCAGCACCCAGCAGTTCCTGCAAGGCCTTGGGATAATATCCAGGACCAAAAGTCTCTGTCCCCATGGGACACCAAGACAGGAACTGTCCCTCAGAGATGGGCAGGAGAAAGGGCAGAGCACAGAGCACAGGCACCTCACCTGGATTCACTGCAACTGCTTCACTCTCGAGCTCCCAAAGCCCAGGTAAGCACCACCTGCTGAGTGTTCTGGGGCTGCAGGAGGAATCCAGACCTCCATTCCCCATATCCCAGCCAAATGCCCAAATCACTGGCCTGCCCAACTCCCGGCTGCCCTTCCCTTCTAGCTGGACAGAGGCAGCCACCCTGAACTAACCAGGCATCTCTAACACCTGGTATTTCTGCCATGCCTTGTTGAACAGCTCACTTGGGCTTCAAGTTTTCCCTTTTTCCCCTAATATCACACGGTTGGAGAGCTAGATCCCTGGCTATGAATGTAAGGAATAAATAGGTTCTTTCCCAGCTACCAGGAATGGTGAGCAACAATTCCACTGCAGCCCTGCAAAAAGCAGCCTGCACAGAGTGATTTAAAAAAAAAAAATCAACTTTCACTCCTGCAGCAACATCAGCCTTCAAGCAAAGCCATGGCACTGCACAGGCAGAAGTCTTCATTCATTAATTATCTGTTCAAAATGTACAACTACCAAAAAAAAACCCCTTCTAAGATATTTTTGCTATCGTTAAAAAAACCAAACCATTTTTTCCATAAATTTCATGTCAGAACTGCAGCCAGCTGCTCCTTTTAGAAAAGCCAGCCTAAGCCCAGTGTAATGGCCTGTTTTTTTAACACAAAATTCTAAGAATAAAAATTTAAAAATAAGCAATAAATTCCATTTGACACATCATTAGCAACCTTGAGCAAGGAAGTCGAGGTTCAGCATTCACTAATTTTCTTGCTGGGAGCATATGACCAGTTAAAAAGATCTGTTTGGATCAAAATACCTCTCCCTACCAAGAGGGCATCTGGGCAAAGATACCTAAAATACCAAACTCTTCCATTGGGAAGTCAAAGCCTTTTGGTTTTGCCACCATTTAACTCTTTTCATAACCCCAACAGCCACAAAACGACCAAGAGCAAACACTTAAAAATCCAGGCCTAAAAGTATTTTTATCACAAACAGAATGTAGGAGTAATGAACAGAACTGCTGGGTTTTTAACTAAAAGCTAAGCAGCCACTTGCTGAAGTCCAGAACCTTTCAGGCTGTTTTAAAGCCACCAAAATTTTAGGCCAAAACTCAATGCAAAAGCAAGAGCTCTGTGCTAGCTACAGCTTTTATCAGCTTTGATCCTGCTCAAAAACTGGATTTATTTGGAGCACTTGCTCGGACATGAATGTAATTGCTCCAAAACCCAATAAATTTCCCCCTAATCCTATCACAGAACAGAAACATCTCTCTGCAGGGAGAAGTCCAGCTCTGAGCCCTACTGTCAATATTCATTTTTCCAACTTCTAAGCAAAGTTCTTGCCCCAAAATCTCTCCCACAGCACCAGTCTTTTCCCAGCACGGAGCAAGACCCTGCCCACAGCAGAGCCCCTACCCACCATGAACCCTGCAGGGCATTCCAAGCTAAACATCTGCCTGATGCCGCTCCAGCACATCTGTTCCAAAGGCCACCAAAACTACACACCGGGTTTTGCCTCGTTAGCCGTAATTGCACGCTACTTTTTCCAGAATAAGCATTCTATACAATCCTCCTCGATGAGGCCCGATGCGCTCTCATTTGTGACACATCCTCGTGCAGTTCACCGGGAAAAAAATGGTGAGTTTTGGCTCTTTTTTTTTTTTTTAATTTGGAAGGAACGATTGCCATCTCTTGTCATGGAGAGCCTTGCTGCATCCTAAGGTACAGCTCTGCCTTAGCGGAGGGCTGGAAATCAGGGCAGAGGACACAGGCTTCGACAGAAGCAACCCAAGGAAAGCCACAGGCCTGCCATGATTATATTGGCAATTCAAGAGGAGTTATTAAATTTAAAATAAAAAGTATTTTTAAAAAATATATAAAAGGCTGTGGACGCAAATCACGGCGGGTCGGGCGCATTTGCTGCGTGAGCCCAAAAACCAACAGAGCCGGAGATAAGCGGCTGCTCCGGAGCGGGCAGGGGCTCCGGGGCCGGGGGGGGAGCACAGCCCCTCGGCGGCTCGGGGGGGCCGCGGGCCGGCCGGCAAGGAGCGCTGGCG
>VZRL01002957.1:132813-158798 GCA_013397895.1 Origma solitaria
CCACGCCCACGCGACGCATCCGCCAACACACAAAGTAGTCCCTCCCACCCCGCCACCGGAGAAGCGGCGAAGCGGCGGGCCGGAGGTACGGGGGGACGGGCTCGCACTGCGCGCGCCGCCCTTACCCCTTCGCCCGGTGGCGCCCCCTCGATCCCCAGAGCGGACGAGGAGGGGGTTGGCGGCGGGCGGAGGGATACGGGCGGTAAAGTGAGGTGGCAGGGTGCTGCGATCGGGTCACGTGGGCGCTCGCGGCGGCACCTCCCCCGCGGGCGGAAGTGGCCGTGAGGGGCCGGGGCGGTTTTGGGGCCCGCGGAGCCCCTCAGATCCCCCCCCGAGCCCCTCAGAGCCCCCGGGGCTGCCGCCCGCTCGCCTCTCCTCCTTCCTCAGCAGAGCTGGGCGGGAAGAAGGCATGGGGAAGAACGGGTTCGGTGCGGCCCCGCGGGGAAAAGGAACGGGGCGGGGGGGGTCAGCCCGGCGTCTTGAGGGGGTTCGTCGTCCTCCCCTCACGTCCCCCGGGGTTGGCGTGAAGAGGAGAAGACGCGGTGAGCGAGCTCCTGTCGCCCCCTGCAGCCACCGGGCACGGAGGGAAGCAGGGTTTGGGCCCTCGGAATTACAGAATTATTGAGGGTGGAAAAGCCCTCCAGGATTATCGAGTCCAAGCTGTGCCCGATGCCCACCTTGTCCCCAGCCCAGAGCACTGAGTGCCACCTCCAGCCCTTCCTTGGACACCTGCAGGGATGGGCACTGCAGAGCTCCCTGGGCAGCCCTGCCAAGGCCTGAGTGCCCCTTCCGTGCAAAAATTCCTGCTGCTGTCCTCGGGCAACCAAGCTCGGGGTCAGGGATATGATAGTCCCTCCAGGTCAGGCCAGTTGGCTCAGCAGCCCGTGATATTTCCGTGGGGCTTTCTGTCCTGCTCTAGTCCCCTTCCCAGACTGATCACAATTATCCCGGCAGGGGAAAAGTGGTGTCTATAAACTTCTAAATCAGCCTTTATAAACCTTTAAAACGTTAGGGGATAAACCCCATTGTACAAGGCTCTTCACACTCAAAGCTGAGAACTCCTGTAACTTCCTGGGAATTAGCAGTGTTAATGTTTTGCAGGAAAATGACCATCAGATAGCCTGGTGCAGCCTGAGCTCCTGGATATGAACACTGGTATCTGTTTACATCTTCCTCATTGTTTGGTAAGTTTTTTGGGGATCTTTTGTGTAATTTTTTTCCTTTTCTGTGCAGAGAGGTGAGATATTAGGTTAGTGAGGCAACAGAAACTAGAATTTTAAGGCAGCTTGAAATGCAGCACTTCTGTAAAGCTTCAGGAATAGAATGTGTTGGAGATCGGCATCTGCTGTGCAACAAGAAGAGAGATACCATGGAAAAGAGCAGCCTGAGGGGACGAGGGGAATCCATGTGCCCCTTTTCCTCTTCTCTCCATGAAAAGCAGGGGGATACCAGGCATGTATCCCCCTAAAAAACAAATCTTGGGGTTTATAAATCCACCTCAAATGTTTTTGGGGCTGTCAGGGAAAGACATCTTGCTGAAGACACTTTGTGTATGAATAATGAATGTAAATAATAAACAAATAATTATTCCACTGTCTTGCTCGATCCTTAAACACTTCCGAGAGGTGCTGGAGTCTGTGGATGGCTGGAACAGGAAGAGGAGCAGGAAGTAGGGGCAAAAAGCTCTGCTTAGCCTTTAAGGGCTCAAAATAAATTGGAACATCAGGTGGAGGGATTTCCTGGGCTGCTGCAGGCTCCAGTCTCTGCAAATGCTGTGTTATATAATTCCTTTCAGAAACGTATCAAGTTGCATCTTGAGATCTTCTGCCACCATTATTCCCACTGGGAAGCTGTTCCCAGAACCTTCTCATGGTTTTCAGGCTAAATATATTTGGGACTGGTCTGCATCCATTTATTCATGTGCCAACATCGGCTTCAAATAGCATTTCGTGCTCTGCCAGGCACAAAGATCCTCTCGGCCACTGCTGGACTGCACTGAGCTCCCCTCAAATTTCCACACTCCTCCTTTCCTCCAGCTGCAAATCCAAAACTGATAAAATTGTGGCTGCCCCTGGATCCCTGGAAGTGTCCAGGGCTGGGTTTGTCGGGGCTTAGAGCAGCCTGGGGTAGTGGAAGGTGTCCCTGCCCATGGCAGGAGGTTGGAACGAGATGGATTGAGGTTCCTACCCATCAAACTCATTCTATGTCCGAGTTTTAACTTGTGTTCCCACTTTCTGGACCTGTCCTTTGGTGAGAAGCGTTCCCCATGATCCAAGGCTCACCAAGTGCTTGGGGACAGAGCTGCCACAAACACCTTTTCCCCCAGTATAAACCCATGATTCCCAGTGTGTTTCCTTTCAAAGACAGTCCATTTCACTAGAGCTATAGATAGAAAGCCCACGTGACCTCTGGAAAGGAGGAATTCGTTGTAATCCTGATCATAATCCCTCAATATTTTGATAAATAGGAATCCAATCCACACCTTCTGCATCCCCGTGACCCTGGTTGGCTTCTGAAAAGTTGCATCTCTCCACATCTTTTTGAAGTATTTTCAACGGGGTTTTTGTTAAAGGTTGCCACCACAGCAGTGATAAAATGTAGGTTTTGAGCTGCTTTTCCTTGTGTGTGCGTGTGTGTTTGCATTTCTCCTTAATTGCAGCAAAACAGATGTCAGATTTTTTTTCAGGAGTGGGAAGAAAATCAGAAGGGTCCTAAATATTTTCCTCCAGGAATGAATGAACACAATGGTCTGCATGAACTGAAAAAGAAAAACATCCAGCAGATTATAATCTTATTTACCATCAAAGACTGGAAGAGCAGCGTGAAAGGGAGGACTTGCCTGATCAAATCTAAATCGTTTCTTCCATGAAGAAATTCCTGCTGATGTCCCACCTAAACCTTCCCTGGCACAGCCTGAGGCTGTTTCCTCTAGTCCTGTCTTGGAAAACCTTGGCACAGGAGCAGAAGGGCTGCAGAGAAATTGCCAGAACTTTGGGCTGATTACAGCTATTACAGAGATCCTTTCATTTCAACCTTTTTCCTGGACATTCTTCTTTTACTACGTGTATGGGTTAGATATATTTTATATAGGTTATGCATATACATGTATATATAAGTTATATATACATCTATATAAAATATAGATGTATATGTATGCATGTTTTATATGTTGTATGTATTATTTTCTATTTGTGTTAACATGATGTGTATGTTTATATATATATATATATATTTAAAAAGTACTGTATTATATGGATTTTCCACATTAGTGGCGAGAGAGGGTCGTTGCTGTTGCCGTGACACGCTGTAGTCGGGCAGCTGTGCCCCCGGCGTGTGTCGGTGCGGTCCCGCTGGCCCGTTCGGTTCCGCTGTCGCTCCTCCCGGCCCATCCCGGGCTCATCCCGAGCCGTTTCCAGGCCAGGGCCGCCGATTAGCCGCGGCGGAACCTTCGCGCGAGCGCCGCCGCCCGGAACCTTCGCGCGGGGCAGCGGACGCCGCACGGACGGAGGAAGTGCCGGACGCGGCGCTGCCGGGCCCTCGGTGCCGCTGCCGGCTTTTGCTCCGCTTCTTCTTCCTCCTCTTTCTCCTGCTCTCCTTCCTCCTCCTCCTCCTCGTCCTTCTCATCCCGCCCGTGTCCCGGAGAGGCGCCGCACGGTGAGTGAGCCGGCGGCACAGCGGCAGAGCGGTGCCGCCGCGCTGTGCCTGCCGGGCGGCGGGAAGGTCACGCGCGGCGCGGCCCGGTCGTGCCCGGGGCAGCCGTGACGGAGCTGCCCGGCACCGGGGGGTCCCCGCGCTGGGCCGGGCCCTGCGGGGATCCCCGCGCCCGGGGCAGCCCAGGGTTTCCCGGCAGTGCCTCGGTTTTCCCTCGGAGCGGAACAGAAACCGGCGTCTCTGCCGCTTTTGGTTTCCCTTTTAGCGCCGGTACGGGCAGAGCGGAGCCGCAGCGGGCCCGGAGTGAAGTGTCCTCTCCTCAGGACAAATAAACGCTGAATTCCGGCAGGATTTAACGTTTGTGTGTTATCAGGGCTTTGCTCAGCGAGGTAATGCTTCAATTTCTCTCCTGTTCGAGCTTTTCCTTACGGTTGGCGCTCAGGACATGGGTTGCATAAGAAGGAGGTTTCTACACTGGGGTTTTGGGGAGGCTTTTTCCTCGTTCAGTGACCACAGAGCCCTTTTATTTTAATAAATCAGGCTGACGAGGACACACAGAATCCTCCAGCTCTGGAGTGCTTGCTGAGATCCCTAAGCAGGCAAATGTCATTTGGTTTCCAGGCAGGTGGACGCAGTGACAGACTGGATTTTTAACTGCTTAAACAGGAGGTGAAGAGTTAAAAACCCTCCAAACCCAGTGGTTTCAGTGATCCGAACTGGGGTACAGCAGAGAGGTGTTGATGGCTGTTGGTCAGCGTGAGGTGGTGCTTCTCCTGATTCCAGCCTCAGTGGAATTCCACATTCCAGAGTCGGTGGTGTGGCAGTGTCTTGAGTTGAAGCTTGGCATAACACAGGACAGGGGAATCCAGGAATAATTTGACTGTGGGTGCTGCAGTTTTGCCCTGGGGAGGGGGAATCCAGGGATGATTTGGCTGTGGGTGCTCCAGCCTTGCCCTGGCTGCCAGCTTGGTTTGGAGAGTGGCCAGGGAGTGTCAAGAGCTGCCAAAGGAATTGCTGCTGGTTTTGCCCTTGCAGCAGGAAAATCGGGCAGTGCACAAGGATTGATTCGAGGATTCTCAAATCACCCCCTCCCCCACCAGCTGAGGAGGAAGTGGACCCTGATTTTACAAGTAATTTTTCCGGTGTTTTAGGAAAGTTCTTTCCTCTGTGCCTTTTGTTCCCAAGATTGAAGGTGCTGTGCTCTCTGGGCTTGGCTCTTGCAGCAGTCAGGCTTTTCCCTGGATAGCTGTGTGCCACATCCAGCATTTTCAGGTTTCCAGGGATATTAATAACTCACCATGCATCCTGCCAGGTGCAGGCTCCAGCTCTTAACCTCATTTTAATCAAATACAAGTCGTTGATTGCTCCTTAATGTGGCAGTCGGTTGCCTTTCCTGTAAACTTCCTTTTAGGGAAAAGATCTCTCTGGTTCAATGATGGAGTTCCCTGGCTCCAGGATTCAGGATTCTTAGGTCCTGACAGCAGTCCAAAAATGTCACTCTCGATGGGAATGTCAACTTTGTGCCTACTGTGAACACAGAATCCCAGGGTGGTTAGGGTTGGAAGGAACCTATCCCCCTGCTGCCAGGGCAGGGACACCTCCCACTGTCCCAGGTGGCTCCACCCTGGCCTTGGGCACTGCCAGGGATCCAGGGGCAGCCACAGCTGCTCTGGGCACCTGTGCCAGGGCCTGCCCACCCTTCCCAATATCCCATCCATCAGTGCCCTCCGGCATTGGGAAGCCATTCCCCCTGGTCCTGGCACTCCATCCAGTGTCTGAAATCCCTGGGAAACAGCTTTTATCAAGCGATGTTTAAACACAAGGCAGATGTTTTTCCCACTCTAATTTTCTTCCTTTCTGTCCCTCCCTGTGCTTCTCCTTTCCCCCTCAGATCTGGGAAGGAGGATGGTCCACACCGAGGCATTCTCGCGGCCCCTCAGCCGGAACGAGGTGGTGGGGTTGATCTTCCGTCTGACCATCTTTGGGGCTGTGACCTATTTCACCATCAAATGGATGGTGGATGCCATTGACCCCACCAGGAAGCAGAAAGTGGAAGCTCAGAAGCAGGTAGGATTCCATTCTGCAGTATTTCCATGGGATGTTGAGGAATGTTGCTGTTGGGAAGTTTTTAAGTCAGCCTCAGGGTTTAGGCTGTTGATCTTTTCAGTCATTATGTTTTATAACAAATTACAATTTTTTAACTAATTACAATCTCTAGCCTGAAGTGGTGGCAAAACTGTTGGTCTGGAGGCTGCTTTTGACTCTGATTTTCAGCAAGTCTGTGATCTGGGTGCCTTTTTGCTTCAGACAGCTTTGCTGAGCAGCAGTGGCCTTAAATCATGCTCTCATCAGTCTCTTGGTTGCTTTTGAAAACCTTGAGCAGAGATAACTTAATTCTTAACTTTAAAGTTAACTTAAAAGCTCTGCACTTCTGGCAGCTTCATGGCAGAGACCTCCACCAGCAGTCAAAATGCCCTGGAAAGGGGAGGGGAAAAATGGAAAGCCTCATTCCTTATCTTGAACTAGAACGATTCGTGCTCTGGGAAAAGCTTTAGGGGCCCTTCAGAACCAAAGGTTAAAGGTTTGCTTTGGAAGTACGGCAGCTTTTTTTATTTGGTTTCTGACTGACAAGAATGTCACCAGTTTTGAGCAACCTAAATCTGTGTTGGGTGGTTTTCCTTCTGTAATGAACTTTTTAGATGAAAACCAGCTTTCCATGGTTTTCCAATGGGTGCCAGTGCCAGCTGTTATCTAAGAGGCTATGCCATCCCAAAACCTTGTTGGATTTACTGCAAGTTTGAGTAGAAAGAGAAACTGAATTGTGCAAGTGTGTTGACACAATGGATGACTTCTCCTTGTAAATTAGGGAAAACCCACTGAATACATTTTAGAAATTGACTGGCTTCTGGAAATTTAAAAATACATTCATCTCCCCTTGATTCATGTAAAAATACATGAATCTCCCCAAATGCTGTGGAGACTCAGGGGGCACATTTTATGTTTTAAGGTTTAGTTGCTTTTGGGTCAGAAGAGATGAGTTGTGGATTTGGGCGTGTGAGGGCCCCAACACTTGTGTGCTGGGAACTGAGACATCTGACTTGGTTTCACTCAAGTGACAACGTCATTAGGAAACAACAGAACCTTAAAACAAGATCTAACCTCTTAGGGAGCAGCTTTTCAAACCACCAACAGCAGTTCTTTAAAAAAAAGCTAGTTTTTGAGTGACGCATTCCATTTCTTTCCCTTGATTTTTGTGGTGTTTGGTTTCCCCCAGGCTGAGAAGCTGATGAAGCAAATAGGAGTGAAGAATGTCAAGCTGACTGAGTACGAGATGAGCATTGCTGCCCACCTGGTGGACCCACTCAGCATGCATGTAAGCAACTTCCCTGCTCCTCCTGCTCCTCAGACCTGGAAAATCAGCCTTTGCCTCTGCATTACATGATTTACACATCTGTGGAAATACACAGGAAATATTCCTGTGATTTAAAACTAAAACTGCATCATTGAGAGGTTTTTAATCCCTTCTCTCTTTTATTTTCAAGGCACTACTTTGAAGCTGGTGGGTGTTTTTTCTTGGCAGGATCAATGGTGATCATTCCCAACACTTTTTCCCTTCTAGGTCACCTGGAGTGATATTGCAGGCTTAGATGATGTCATCACAGATTTGAAAGACACTGTCATTTTGCCCATCAAGAAGAAATATTTGTTTGAGAATTCCAGGCTCTTACAGCCCCCAAAAGGTAGGAAGGGAAAGTCATGGGTTTATGTCTTGGTATTTAAAAAATAAAAGGTGCAGTTTCTCAGAAAGGGAAGAGGAAGTGTGTTGCTAGGCCAAAGTGCACCATTAGAGCTGATGCCAGCGAAAACCCTCAGATTTTCCCTGTTCACCTGCTTTGGTGAAGAAGTTTCATCCTAATAATGAAGCAATGGCTGGATTTTGGTTACTGATGGTCCATTGTGGTGCACTAATCACAGAATCATTATATGATTCGGCTTGGAAGGGACCGTAAATCCCATCAGTGCCCCCCCTGCCGTGGCAGGGACCCCTCCCACTGTCCCAGGCTGCTCCAAGCCCCAATGTCCAGCCTGGCCTGGGACACTGCCAGGGATCCAGGGGCAGCCACAGCTGCTCTGGGCACCTGTGCCAAGGCCTGCCCACCCTCCCAGGGAACAATTCCTAATTCCCAATATCCCATCTGTTCCTGCCCTCTGGCACTGGGAAGCCATTCCCTGGGTCCTGTCCCTCCATCCCTTGTAATCCATGTATCCTGCATTTTTAACTGCCTAAATTATTATATTTTTTTTTCTCCTTAAACTCCATGTTGTCCTTTGGCAGAATAGAGCTCTAACTCAGCTCTACAGCTTTGACATTCCTAAAAATTCCCATCATTCAACAAGACAGACATCCCACTTCTCCTCTGGAGATCCCTTGGTTTTCTCTGGAGTTGGGTTACACAGTATTGAGGCAGGGAGGAAACTGGCAGGTGGCAGATTACTTTTCCAGCAGTAAAACAGAAGCTGGACTCTGCTGAAATCCTTACAGCCATGTTTGTTGTATGTTACTGCAAAAAAAAAAAAAAAAAAAAAGAAGCAAAATTTAAACCTAAAATGTTGGACAAAACCCCCAAGTTTGTTTTTCCGGCTTTGTTCCCTGGAATATTGATTTCTGGAGCTCTTAATTACTGCCTGGACCTGTGATCGCCTCAATCCTGTGTCCCAAGGGATGGAAAATGCAGCACTTTGGTAGCTGGTTTAATTTTTCCAGGCTGCTTTCTGTGTAAGTCACAAACTGAAGCTGTCTGGAAAATTTCATGAATGCCATGATCTAATAAGCTGAAGGAAAAAGTGATTTTTGTATTTATCTTTTTTAAGCAGACTTTCCATCTAGGGCAGCTCCCCAGTTTTATGAGTGGCTTGTGCTGCTTGTTAATTGGAAGTCACTGCTTCAGAGTAATGATGTTTGTGGTCATCACTGACATAAACAGAGAAAAAAACCTTAATAATTCTCTGTATTTTGGGCTTTTTTGACTGAATGTTGCTCTTTAAATTGTTTTCTTTACAACTCTGTTAGAAAAACACTCCTGTGAATTCTTGCACTGTGACAGCTTTAAAAGTAATACAAGATGTCATGTTTAATTGTGGGTAATTTGTTTAAAATGTCTGTGGGGTCTGTTGCGTGATGGATTTTTCCTTTTCTCACTCCTCTGTGCTGAGTTTTATTAGCAGGACTGAAAGGAGTTGTAAACAAGTCCTGTCAGATGCTGACAGGAAATAAATAGGGGGTTCATTTTATGTAACCTTTATAGTCCTGGGAATGGAATAAAATGGAATTATGGAATTATGGTTTGGGTTGGAAGGGACCTTATAGATTATGTTCCACCCCTGCCATGGGCAGAGACATTAAACCAGTCATCTTTCAAATGTCTCCTCTCAGTTTCACCATGCCTGTCTTTAGGTATTCTGAGCTGTAATTTAATAGGGATTATCTAAAAAACCTCTGATTTGATGGAATAGCGTTTCTTTGTTTTGGTTTCTTACCTTCTAAGACCTGGATCAAACATGAGCCTGGACAGCCCCAGGCCTGTCCTACCAAAGCATTAACACTGTGAATTTTCCAGGAGTCCTTCTCTATGGCCCCCCTGGATGTGGGAAAACCCTGATTGCCAAAGCTACAGCCAAGGAAGCTGGGTGTAGGTTCATCAACCTCCAGCCCTCCACGCTGACGGACAAATGGTATGGAGAATCCCAAAAACTGGCTGCTGCTGTCTTCTCCCTGGCCATAAAGCTCCAGCCATCCATCATCTTTATTGATGAAATAGGTAAAAATCTCTTTTTTTTATCACTAGCTGTAGCAGAGTGACATTAAACTGTAGGTTTGATGATGTATAAATCTGCTGTCATGTTTTCCTTAAAAAGCGTGAAGGTTCGGGAAGAGAAATAGGATTGGAGAAAGGAGAAAAGTAAGAGAAATAGGATTGTAAAGGAATGGTGGCACATTAGGAAAAACGATGTCTTTTTTCCTGGTGGTAATGGAGGAATTTACAAGTAGAACAAGTTCCTGCTTTATTTTTGGTTCACGAGGAAACCCATCACCAAATACACTTCTGTGCTTCTGCTGTCAGGGCACATACTGGGAAATAAAGTGTGGGTTTAGGAGAGCTCTGGAGCAGTAGTTTCATAAGGCTGAAGAAGGAGGAGGGGAGGCTGCTTTCCATGCATCCAGGCACGTGGAAATTTGGAGCACAAGATTTGGGGCGATCTCCTGTGATAGGTGCACGCTTGTGTAGTGTCATTTAAAATGGGCTTAGGAATGGGGGAGCTTCCACTGTGCTGCTTTCGCCCTTAGCAGCCCTTTCTGTTTGCTGACAAGGGTTATTACAAATGCATTTGTAAGATAAGAGAACAGCCCAGGTGTGCCCGTGAGGAATTGGATTGGATTGGGAGTGACCTCCTTCCCTCCTTCGGCACAGATTCCTTCCTGCGGAACCGATCCAGCACCGACCACGAGGCCACGGCCATGATGAAAGCCCAGTTCATGAGTCTGTGGGATGGGCTGGACACCGACTACAACTGCCAGGTGAGTCCTCAGGGTGCTGCGAGAAGGGATGGCATTCCCTCTGCTGGGATATTGTGCTCGGAGCTGCTTGGGAACGGTGACAGTGTGCGTGGAGCAGGGATTGCCAAAAGCTTCTTTACCTGTCAGTGATTCCCAGCACATTATGGGAATGAGGGGAGTTGTATCCACAGGTCATTGTTCTTCCTGAGAAGATTTGCTTTGTGCTTGTTTTGGTTTTAATCAAGAGGTGGCGTTTTCAGATGAGACGGAACGGGCTTTAAGGCCCCTTCCAACCCAAACTGTTCTGGAATTCTAAATTATTGAGTGTAAGCAAAAAGCCTGCACGGCATGGTTCTGAAGTGTCACCTGGCATGATCTTCTTAAAGCCTTAAAAAAGGATGTTTATTCTCCAAGCTGAAAATTTTCAGCGTTTTTAATGTGTGTTTTTCCGTAAATGTCTGATGTGCTGACATCCAATAGTTCTTGCTATGTAAAATCTGCCTTTCCTCCTCTCCCAAGCTTGTGCTAATGATGTTTTTCAGCTGATTTTTCCCAAAATGAGTGGAAGGCAGTGAATATATATAAACTGAGGAGGTTTAAAGCTTCCCATTTGTAAAAGGCAGGAGTATGAACCCTTCACTGGCAACCAGTATCATTTTCCAAGCACAATGGATTACCTTTTTTCCCAATAAACTGACAATTCCTTGAAACAAAAGAAATTATTAATTCCCTGCAGTGAGACAATTTGGGATCCCTTGAGTTCAGCAAAATTTAGCTTTTGTCAGACAAGCAAGAATCCCAAATGCTTGGAGGAAATTGTAAGGAAGTGTTGAGGGGGATGTTATTTATCCATGTGTTGATTCCACCTGCAAGCCACGCTCAGCTGTGGGCTAAACCTGCTGAGGATGGATCTGGAGTCTGGCAGGAACTCAGGGCAGGTGAAAAATGTGCCTTTTGGCTGAAAATAATGCCCAGAGGAGTGTGGATGATCCCTGAACCAGCAACCCCAGTGCCTCTAGGTGGCAGGGTGACTCCGCCGGGCCACCAGCCCTGCTGGCCAGCGTTCCTGGAGCTGCTGTGCCTGGATGAAAGGCCAGGAGCACGTCAGGAAACCCCTGGATCCGAGATTAATCACCCTGACGTTTGTCACTCTCCTGGCTGGGTGTTTACCATGCACACAGCTCAGAGTAACAAATGGGGAAACAAGGCTGCCGTGAATGGGGAGCAAATTTGTTCTGGAATTAAGAACTGGAGTGCTCCGGGGAGGTAAACACTGTCCTGGTGTTGGACTTGGCTTGGGCACCTTTAACCCACTGCTGCCCAGTGTACCTGTAGGTCATGGGAAGCTTTCTTTAATGCTTAAAACAATAAAGACACCATTTGAGTGCATGTGGAAGCTGCCCGGTGAACTCATTGCCTTGCTGGTCTCCTGGAAGGTGTCCCTGCCCACGGAGGGCTGGGAACAAGGTGACCTTTGAGGACCTTCCCAACCCAAACCTTCTATCATTCTTTTTTCAGCACAGCACAAAACCACCATGTTTTTAAATAGCTTACTGGAACATCTCCTTTCAAATTCCACCAGGAACTAAAAGTGACGTCACAAGCAGAAGTTTTAAGTTCCTTCTTAGGGTTTGAACTTTCAAGCTGGACTCATGTAGAAATCTCTCCCAGGTGGTATTTGTGGTTCCAAGGCTCTCTGCAGCTGCCCTTGCTGAGATCACTACCGGGAAACCTTTATGTAACTTCCTTAAATGTTGATGCTGTTGATAAAGTGGGGGAGATCCCATGGCTGGTGCTGAAATTCCCAGTCTGTGGATGTTTCCCAGCACTGGTTTCAGTGGTGTCTGTTGGTGTCACACAGGTGATTGTGATGGGAGCCACCAACCGGCCCCAGGACCTGGACTCGGCCATCATGAGGAGGATGCCCACCCGCTTCCACATCAACCAGCCTGTAAGTCCTGCCTGCCCTGCCCCATCAGCCAGGAAATCCACACCTCCGGGGTTGTTCTTCCAGGAAATACTGCATTCTGCTGATCTGGTTTTAGGGTTTTTTGCAGCATGTCTATAACTTGGTTTTTTAAGTTTTTGGTCCCTTGGGCCTTTTATCTGAAACAACACCATGAGCTTCCCGCTTCTCCCCTGGGAATGGAGCTGTTTGGATGCTGCACCCTGGGAAGGGCTTGTTTTTAACTGTGTTCTGCTCAGGCCTTTCCACAGCAGACAATGTGGAAAACCAGGTTTGTCCTGCTTGTGATGGGCTTGGAATGAGATGGTCTTTAAGGACCCAAACCATTCCATGGTTCTGTGATTTATGCCACAGTAATTAAGGTCTTTATCAATTAGGCAGCTGTCACAAGGTTGTCCTTACTCCCAATGTTGCTCTTGTCAGGTATTTAAGTTGCCTTTGAACTCTTGGTGATGTCACCACACATTTTTATGTCAGTGTTATCAGGAGTTCCGTCGTGCCTGTCAGAATTCCCTTCTGGCTACAGAAATCGTTATCCATTTTTTGCTGAAACTTAGAGACAAAACTGGAGGAGTAAAACTCTTACTGATTGTGCAAGAGAGGAGTTGTGTTCCCAGGCCTGCGTTGGAACTGCCTTTCACTCCGTGGGGGCGGATCCCTTTGGAAACACCATTTATGACTGGGAATTGCTGTTCTTCCATACCTGTTCCACAAACTCCGACTGTTCCTCGAGTTAGCAGGGCACAAGGATGTGGATTTAAGCACTTTGTTGTGTCTTTCTATCAAGCCCTATCGTTAGAAGGATGAATTATGTGCCTTAGGACATTACAGGGATTGGCTCCCTCTCCCAGGATCAGAGTTAGCACAGTAGGTGTCATTTAGGGAACAGATTTTCCTTACCCCACTACAGCCCTATCATGAACTTAGTACTTCTCTCTTGTTTTTATGCTTTGTGATCAACCCAGATTGGCCCTGACTCTTATTGAAGGTGGAATAATTGATGTGCTGTGGATTTGGAACAGGCACAGGCAGGAGTGAAAGCCTTGCAGATTTTGTAACAGAGTTTGAGATGAAAAGGCCCCAAATTACTCATTAAAAATGACCTGTAAAGCTGAAGGAAATGGAAGAAGTGGGTTTTGGGACAGCCTAGCAACAGTTCAGCTGCCAGAATATCTGAGGGGGGAATTTTCCCCCTTTTTAATGATGTAAGTGAGGTTTGGCAGGCACAAAACCCAGTCTTTGTTGCCTGTGTTTGCCCTTCCTAGGAAGGATCTGCTCAGGATTCAGCTGATTCTTCAGTAACCTCCTCACACCCAGTGTGTGGTTTATCTGGTTTAGAATTTCCCAAGCATCACCTGTGGAGCTGAACTTGCCATCAGAGAGGTTTCCTCAGTGTGTGTCACATGTCCTGGGTGGGGGAGCAGCTGGTGTGGCTGCTGAAGGCACTGAAAGCCCAGGGATGTCACATGTTTGTTTCTGTCCTCTGGTAACTTCCATCTCTTCTGTTCCAGGCTCTGAAGCAAAGAGAGGCGATCTTGAAGCTAATTTTGAAGAATGAAAATGTGAGTAGCCTTGAAAATGTTAGTGGCTCATTGCTGCATTACTGCCACCAGTGCAGCTCTGGCCTTGCAGAGCACGTGGTTGATAATTGCCTGCCTTGCGGTGAGGCTGAGATGATCTGCCAGGGCATTTCTGGTGAGAACTTGGGAATCTTTTGTGGGTTAGGTGTGGCCTTACATGAAAACCCTGCAGTTGGCTCCTCAGTGAGCAGGAGCCTTGCCAGAGCAGCAGCCTTGGGTTGTGTGGTGAATCACCACCTCTGAGCAGAATTATTCCCTTTCTCTGCCTCCATTTGCTTGTTCTGTAACAAGAGAAGAGACTTCTCTCTCTAAAGAGGAGGAAGGTGAATCATGTTTGGATCAGGGAAGGAAATTTGAAGCCCTCATGAAGCAGGGAGAAGATGCTGCTCTTTAACTCCTTCTTGGCTTTAAGTCAAGAAAGGAGGAATGACTTTTTTTTGACAGTGCTGCTTTTGATCCATAATTCAAATTTCCTTTAGAGGAGAGGGGAAGGAGTAGATGTGAGCACACCTGGAAGTGTCTGGGGCAGAATATGGGATCCCTGTCATCAGAGCTTCCTCCCAAATTTAGTCAGCAGCACTAACTGCCTACAAGTTAATGTTGCAAAGTGTCTCTTGGGTTATCTCTAACTTAAAAAATATCATTTATTTGTAAAAACAACTTAAATGTTTTGAAGAGGTCTAAAAATGGCAGCTCACCAGCATCTGGCAGGGAACCACAGCCGCACAAATAAGTTTTTCAGGGAGACAAAAAAACCAGCTGGTATTGGTTATCCCACAGGAGGAGGAATTGGATCTCTCAAGCCCGGCTTGTTTTCAGCCAGGGTGACAAACTTTACATGGCAGGGAGAGTCCTGCCCTCTCTTTTCCTTGCCTGCCTTAAACCATAGAATAGTTTCCCTCCTGGAAGAAGTCATTGCAGAATTCCAGCCTTTTATTAGACTGGCTTGGCTTTAGCTTTTTGAAAAGGAAATACTGATGCATGTGGTGGGAAAGGAATCAGAAATTCCATAAAGAGATGGTATAAATGTGGGGTCTTGGCTGGCAAGAGTTCAGCCTGACCCAGTGCACTGAGTTAGACACATTATTTTGCCTCTGAATCCCCCAGTGTGGGGCTGTGTAAAGCAGGAACAGGTGTCCAGAGAACAGAGTTCTGAGAAACTTTTGTGGGCACCTGAGCAAAAATTCTTGGGATCCAGTTTTTGCCAGGCAGATCCCTGCAGGATTATGGTTAGTATGGGATGTACCAACAGGATCGTTGGGGTTTGTGTGGGGTTTTTTAACCGATGGCAGAGTTCGATGAGCTGAAACATCAGTTTCCTTTAATGACACGAACCCCTGGAGGGTTCCAAGAGTGAGGGAATAATTCATCTCCCCAAAAATGTCAAATGAAGATGATCTTAGAGCAGGTAAAAACACTTGGAGGTGACTGCTGCTTGTCGTGGTGACCGAAGCCAGGCGTTTTGGAGTGTCCATGCCCTGACCCCGTGGTTTCCCCCAGGTGGACAGGCACGTGGATCTGCTGCAGGTGGCCAAGGAGACCGATGGCTTCTCGGGCAGCGACCTGAAGGAGATGTGCCGCGACGCGGCGCTGCTCTGCGTGCGGGAGTACGTCAACAACGCCTGCGAGGAGGACGTGTACGTGGGGCCCTGCTGCACACTCACAGCTCTCTGTGTCCCCTGCCTGCAAGTGGGGATGGGTACAGGGTCACACAGAGTGGGAGAGTCTCATTTCCTGCCCAATTGCCACTGTTCACAACTCACACCCCACAGCTCAGTTACTGTTGCTCCTTTTGGCTCTGAAAATGAGTGGTTGTCCCAAGGTGCCCAAGCTGGAGGTGGCCTGAGCCAGCAAGTCCTGCTGCTGCTCTGGTTAGTGCCAGACTTCAGTGCCGGTGACACAGTGCTGTGACATCCCTCGGGTGTCTGCCACACCTGCAGCAATCCCTGCGTGCATTCAGGGGCTGGAGCTGTCCAGGTCAGGGAACGGAGCTGGGCAGGGGCTGAGCCCCAGGAGCGGCTGAGGGAGCTGGGAAAGGGCTCAGCCTGGAGCAAAGGAGGCTCAGGGGGACCTTGTGGCTCTGCACAGCTCCTGACAGGAGGGGACAGCCGGGGGGGTCGGGCTGTGCTCGCAGGGAACAGGGACAGGACAAGGGGAAACGGCCTCAGGCTGGGCCAGGGGAGGCTCAGGGTGGACATCAGCAGGAATTTCTGCATGGAAAGGGCGCTCAGGCCTTGGCAGGGCTGCCCAGGGAGCTCTGCAGTGCCCATCCCTGCAGGTGTCCAAGGAAGGGCTGGAGGTGGCACTCAGTGCTCTGGGCTGGGGACAAGGTGGGCATCGGGCACAGCTTGGACTCGGAGGGCTTTTCCAGCCTCAGTGGTCCTGGGATTCCAGTGTGATGCTGGATCCATGTGAGAGCTCCTGTTCCCAGGGATGGCTGCTGGCACAGCTGTCACAGCCCCTGAACCCTCACGTGCTGTTTGTCCCTTCCCCAGGCACGATGAAGATGAGATCCGGCCTGTGCAGCAGCAGGATCTCCACAGGGCCATCGAGAAGATGAGGAAATCCAAGGATGTCTCCATGCAGAACCTGGCCATGGAGATCGTGTTTGATTAAGACAAGAGAGTGTGTTTGCAGTTCCTGATGTGATTTAGTTTGACTTCTGTAATCAGTTAGCAAAACCAATGTCAGGGGGTGGGAGCGGGGGTGGCAGAGGGAGTTCTGTTCCTGAAATCGTTTTTATACAACAACCTCTAAGTTATTGCAATTCCGACTGGAAGTGTGAGCACAGATCATGAGTGGAACAATTCAGCCCAGACCAAGAGCTGTGCCTGGGTGTTGTCCCCCAGGGATCCCCTTGGAGCCTTACAGCAGGAGTGGGGTGGTCCTGGGGCCAGGGGACAGGACCCAGCATGGGCTGTGTGTGTACAGATGGGTGTGTGAGTGTAGGACCTGTACATAGCCACACTTTTTTTTATATATAGACATAATCTGTAGATAACTTGAGTATGGAAAATCTTTTCTACTTCCTTAAGCAAACCAAATCAGAAGCTGCATAGGTGAAAGATTCCTCGATACTCAGTTCACGTTCACTTCTACCTTCTAGCAGCAAATGCCAGGATAGAAACTGCTTCTAGAGCAAAGCAACATTTGAAATGCTACTGATTTTTCTTCCACATGACCACTTGAAATCTGGTGCCATTTAGTAAAGATAGTAAACTACTCTGTAAAAATGTTTGAATACTTTTAATTTTTTATGAATTCTGCTTTCAGAGGCTTTTTAAATGAAGGCTGGTTTTATTTTTGGGTTTCCCTTGCTGTGAGCAGTTAGAGTAGAATCCCACCTGCTCTTTCCTAAAACCCCTCATCCTCTCAGCTCTAAAGCCGTGGCTTTGTGAGCTCCTGTGCACTATCCCAACGACTTGCTGCTCCCTCAGTCTCTGGAAGCCCCACTGTGGCACCATCCCCTGAAGTGTCACAATCCTGAGGCACAGGGGGGACACTGTGTGATGTTTGACTCTGTCACATGCTCAGATCTGTGAATTTAAAGAGGCGGGAATGGGTTTGGGGCTTATTAATGTGGTTTAGCAATGTGCTGTCCTTGCTGGTACCAGTTCTGGTGAACTCTTCTAACGTTCTGTTGCGATAAAAGCCAAGGGTTACAAATGTGAGTGGCAAAAATGGTTTTTTTTTGTGAAGTTACTGTCAGAGATAGTCAAGAACTTGCGTTTTTCTTGTGTAATGCTATGAATTGTGCACTAATTGACCCCAAATCTGTAAATGGAATTGTTCAAAGCCCAGGGGTGGGACACTGTGCCACAGCTCTGCTGCCTGTGAGGGGAGGCAGAGAATGATGTAAAACCAAATGCACTGCAAAGGAAAATAAAGTGAAATAAGGAGGGCTGGAGCCCTGCCATCACATGGTGTCAGGGGCTGGTGACAGTCTCCATCCAGCTCAGCCTGCTTCCTGCTCTCTGGAATGCTGGGGGGGTGATGCAGCAGGGCTGAGTTTGTCCCAATTTAATCTTAAAACCAACTGGGGGGGAGGTTAAAAGAATTGAATAATTGCTTAGATTTCTTCCCTGTATGGAAAAGCAAAGGGAGATGCCCAGTGGTCTAACACAAAGGTGCAGGACTTTAGGCACAGCAGAAACGCTGGGCTGTGGAAGTGGGAAAAGTCTGGGATATGGGAGGCTAATGCCACAAGTCCTGTTAGTGCCAGGGCTGAGGGCTGAGTGCCCAGGGCTGGCTCTGGGTGAGCCTGGGATCAAGGAATGAGCCCAGAGGAGGCTCCAGCATGAGCAGAGGGATGGAGCAGCTCTGCTGGGAGGAAAGGCTGCAAGAGCTGCGATTGTTCAGCCTGGACAGGAGAAGCTCTGGGGTGAGCTCAGTGTGGCCTTGCAGGACCTGAAGGGAACCTACAGGAAAGATGGAGAGAGACTGGGGACAAGGGATGGAGGGACAGGAGCCAGGGAATGGCTTCCCAGTGCCAGAGGGCAGGGCCAGATGGGATGTTGGGAATTAGGAATTGTTCCCTGGGAGGGTGGGCAGGCCCTGGCACAGGTGCCCAGAGCAGCTGTGGCTGCCCCTGGATCCCTGGCAGTGTCCAAGGCCAGGCTGGACATTGGGGCTTGGAGCAGCCTGGGACAGTGAGAGGTGTCCCTGCCATGGCAGGGGTGGCACTGGGTGGGATTTAAGGTCCCTTCCAACCCAAACCATTCCATGATTCCATGAGCCACCTTAAACCTGCCACCAGTGTTACTTACTGGAATCCCTGGAAAGGTTGGAACGACGCCTGGGCAGGGGACGTTCTCTGGCTGCTCCTGCCTTCAGTGCCTGCTCTCACCCTGCTGTTCTCCCAGCCCCTTGCAAGGGTTGTTACACCTGAGAAATGCCAGGCTGGGAAGCTCCTCCTGCACCTCCTGCTGTTTTTCAGGCTGCTTTGTCCTTGGTAAAGCCCCAGCGCAGGCAGGCAGGTCTTGCTTGGCTCTAATTGAGTGTGAAGTGTATCCTCAGGGGAGTTTTGATGTCACACCGAGGGAGGGCACGGGAGCAGGAACGACCCCGGGGGCAGCCTCTGCTCACTGCCTGAGCTCTGATCTCTTGCCTGTGTCTCCAAAATCCCAGCTCTTGGCACTGCTGGCTGGAGCTGCCATTCCCTGCTGCCCACAACTCATCACCGCAGGCATCAGGGGCTGACTGAAGAGGCACAAGGAGTTATTTCTGATTGCTCCAGGAGGCAGTCACTGCAGCTGCAGTGCAATTTCCACTCCTCCTAGAGCTCTTCCATACTTGTCTACTCTTGCTGCTGCTTTGAGAGTCCTTGTCAACGCACAAACCCTCTGGCAGCTTCCTCGAAAGGCAGGGTGAGCGGCGTGGTTTGGAATGTGGCTGCTTTCATTCCACTGCTCCAGCGGCCTGCTCCAACCCTCAGCATCTGATCCTGCCTCTCTGAAGGAGGGTGAACCTGATCCCTCTCTTCTCCCACAGCTCCAGGGCCAGCTGCTCCCGCCTGGCATTGCTGTGGCTGAGCGAGTCTCCAGCAAAGTTCCACCCAAAAATCACAAAGCGAGAGCTACTGCCATGTATAAATATTTATTTGTACTAAAAGTGGGTGTTTCATAGCAGAATATCGAGTTCAGAATATATTAAATCATGAGATGCATCAGTTGAGGTACAAATTCCAGTCTCATGTCTTTAATAAATAGACTATAAAACCCCCAGTCCACATGTTTTAATCAGAGGTAATCAGGACACTATTCTGGTTTAAAAGGATAACACAACATCTGTGTTTTGCTGTGACCACCTGAATTTACTAGGGGGGGGTTCTAATGCTGAATTATTTTCTGATGAACAGCAACAGTGCTGTTTCACTCCTCAAAAATCCTAAATGGGAATATTGCTTTTGGCTTCCAGGTCCCTGCCAGAGGGCCTGAGTGGATGAGGCTGGTGCTGGTGCGCTGTCAGCTCCCACAGAGGCTGCAGCATTTTCCTCCACCTTTGCTCCAAACACTTCGAAAAATGACATAAAAAGCCACCCAAAAAGACTTTCTGCAAGGATATTTTCCAGTCATATAAGAAGGCTTGGCCGCTGTGCCCTGCCCACAGCAGGTCTCAGCTCACAGTATCCTGCACAAGCAGGAGCGCGTTGGTTTTGCTGAGCGTGGATCCGTCTGTAAATAAAACTGGAGCCCAGGAAGAGAGGAATGCTGGTTGCTTTTCATGAGGAACACATCCCGAGCGCTCCTGGGGCAGCTGCTAAAGAAGGCCATGTGCAAAAATCACAGAGCGAGGCCATTGCTGTAACTAACAATGCTTGGCTGTTTTGCTCTGCCGAAACCTCGCAGGATCAGCCCTGTCCCGGGAAGCCTCCGCGGGCCACAGGCAGAGCCCGAGGCACGGACGAGTGGCCCTGGGCTCCCGGGAGTGCCCAGGGAAGCTCTGCTCTTGTGTCACTGCTCGGTCCCCTCGGAGGCCACAGCAGGAGCTGCGAGTCAGCGGAAAGGCCTCGGCCCGGTGGCAAAGTCCACGGCAGGATGAGCGTGGGGAAGGAGATAAAGCCTGGGGTAACTTTCCACAGCCACAGCTGGGAGCAGCACCACGGCTCTGGCTCAGCACCAGCACCCACAGGGCAGGGGGGACCCAGGGGCTTTCCTGCCATCCTCTGGCTGTCCCCGGCGGCCCCATCCTGCAGACACTGAGTAAATCAGGGCACCTGCACCCACACGGCTGTGGATGAGGGCAGGAGCTTCAGCCTCCTCTCAGCTGGGTCACCACACCCACCTCGCACTGTGTCTTGGCTGCGTTGCCTCGGGTTTGCCTCTGGGATGGGAGGAGTGTGAGCAGAGGGGAGGGGGGTCCGATCCTGCCAGGTGGGAGAGCACCTGAAAGCACCCCTGATGTTTCCTTGCTGTCCAGAGCATTCTCAGGGAACTCAGGGCTTTATGGTGCCTCCCAGGACAGGCAGAAGAGCTGAACTTGGAGCACCAGGAATGCTCAGCCTGGGATTTGTTAGAACAGAGAGGTCAAGCAGGAGGAAGGAAGCAAGGAAGCAGTGAGGAATTGGCTCAGCCACAAGGAACTGGCGGTGGTCACGGCCGATTTTGAAAATCCTTTTAAAAAAGGGCATTAAAAATCTTCTGCTGTTTACTAGCAAAAACTGTCTAAGGCACAACGTGGAAAGGCACTTCTTCATTTCTGCTCCACGCAGGGCACAGACAGGATTTATCCTGGTCCGAGGTCCCCCCTCTGCACTGGGAGCTGCTGCATGGCCCTGGCAGCACCACAACGATCCCGGGAAGGGAGGGCCCGGTCCCCAACCCTTCCAGCTCCGTGGGGACACTCCCAGCAGCTTCAGGGGGAGAAGGATCAGGCTCAAAGTATTTCTGATTGGTAAAAACCACTCTGACCCGGGTAGGAAAATCCCACTGTCAGAGCATTGGAAATGCCAAGTGATCTGTGTCATAGGAAATCAATCAATCATTGCTCACTCTTAATACAGGTATTTCTAGGGAGGAGGAGGAGGAGTTAATTCTTTTTCTCCAGTGACTGGTAGTACGAGGTGAGGACTTTCCAGGCTTTGGGGGCCATGAAGCCGTCGGGGGGGTTTTCCCCTTCCCGAGCAAGCTTCCTCATGCGTGTTCCTGAGATGAAGTCAAAGTCGTTGTGCCTGTGCAAAACAGAGACAGGTGACATCAGCACAGCCGGCCCGAGTCACCCCCCGAGGGTTCCTCATCCCAGAGGAGCTGGAGTGTCCATAACACCCTTCACCAGCTGTGGGACACTGTGTTCCTACTGCCACTCAGCCCCCAGCCCGTGCTGCTTTTGTTCCCTGGAGCCATCTTTACTTTCACATGACCCCTGGGGACAGCTCATGGAGGGGAATGCGTGTGGCTTTCCCAGGTTCTTCCCCCGTTCCTCTCCTTGGGATGAACACAGCTTTTCCCTCTCCCCACGAAAGCTGTGAGCCCAAGATGACCACAAACCCCACGTTGCGAAGAAACCACGACGTTGCTGCTGCGTTACCTTTCGGGGTCATAGAAATCCATGGCTCTTTTGAGCTTGTTGTAGGCAGCCACCCGGAAGGGGATGATCTCCACGGAGGTGAGGCCGGGGGCCATGCTCAGCACCTTCCCGCCGTGCGTGGGCTCGTACAGGTCCTGCTTGGTGTCGGGGTGAGGCATTCCCGCCGGATCGCGCCCCACGATGTAGAAGTTGGCCCCCGCCACCATCCGGGCCCGGCAGTGCCACTGCACCTGCAGGGAGGGACACGGGGACTGAGGGCTGGGGGAAAGGGAGGGCCTGGGGATCCATATGGGAACTGGGCTGGCTCCAATCTGGCAGCAAACAGAGGTCCTAGTTTGAATTTTGAACGTGCAAAGGCAGCACGCACAAGGGGAGGTTCAGCATCTGCCTCTCTCATCCCACTGAATCAGGGACAGAGGGGAAACCCCTGGGAGAAAACATTCCTGCCCAACAGAAGAAGGTGAAGCCTGTTTCTACCCCTTCTCCCCAGCTCTCCACAGCCCAGGAGAGGATGGAGCCCCTGGAGCTGAGCTCTGCAGGGAGACACAGCAACAGCAAGGGAGCCAAGAGTGAGGCAGCAGCTCCAGCTCCCTTCCCGGCATTTTCCAGAGCTGCACATGCAGGCTGGGGGCACAATCCCCATGGATGGGCTTCCCACCTTGCCCTCGTGAGCAGCCAAGGGCTACATTACCTCCGTGGGGCCGGCGTAGAGCATGGGAGAGGGGAAGATGGCCACGATGGTGGACTTGGGGTCCAGGACTTGCTCCTCCAGCACGGCTGCGTGCTGCTTCATGCGCCACTCCAGAGGGACATCGTCGTCCTTGGTCCAGCCCCCCAGGGGGTGCAGCAGGAGCACGGGGTTCTTGTAGCCCCTCTCCAGGAGCTGGCGCCGCGTGTCCTGCATCAGCAGGGCGTGCCCGTTGTGCACCGGGTTGCGCAGCTGGAAGGCGAAAATGGCATCTGGAAGGGAAAGATCAGATGGTCACAGGCATCGTTTCCACCCTCTGAGCTTCCACACAGCCACGAGAGACCTGTGCGTGTCCTGTCTCCACACGAGTGAGGCCTTCCTCACCTCAGCTGAGGTGTACATCGCCCTGCCAAGGTTATTTTCATTGCACGCCCTTGCCTTGGGGCTGATTTCAGCCCTATCACCCCTCCTACAATGTTTGTGCACAGCACTGGACACCTTTACCAAATTCCCCCATGTGTTCAGTGATCTGTCCCCTCCCCAAGCTCAGTGGCACCTTCAGGAGGGCCAGCACTCTTTCCCCAGAGCGAGGGTGGGTGTCTGACCTTTGCCAGCCTGCTGGGATCATGTTGGATGGGGCTTGGATCAACCTGGGATAGTGGAAAGTGTCCCTGCCCACGGCAGGGGGTGGAATGGGATGAGCTTTAAGGTCCTTCCAACCCAAACAATTTGGGATTCTACAGGACAGAGAGCTGGGAGAAGACACCTGAGCTGTCCCCCAGGTGTGAAGGCCAAGAATGTCAGCGCAGAAAAAGAGGCTCTGACCTGGCAGGGGGGGACATGAGCAGGACACTCAGCTCTTCCCAGCCCCCAGAGCAGCCCCCTGAGGACACAGCCCATCACAAGCACTGTCCTACCCAAGGAGACCCTGCACCACTTTCCATGCCATGCCCTGGGTCCCACTTACTGCTCACGGCCCAAACAGTCCTGTTTCCAGAAGCGATCTGGAAAGTGCTGTGAGCTTGAGAGCTCATGGATCCCACCAAGCTCCTGGTGCCAGGTGGGACACAAAGAGCCCTGTAACCAGTGTAACCCAGGGCACTCACCAGCGTTCATTTCCCTGAACTTCTGCTTGAGAGCCCGCGGGGTCAGGCGGTACTGGTCCAGCCCATCATTCCATTTGATCTTCTCCAGGACCTGGAGGTCTCCCCCAACCAGCCAGTCTCCGCTCTCCATCACCATCTGGGAATTACACACACCTTCAGTGCAAAGGGAACAGCCAGCTCCTCCTTTTCCCCTCTCCCAGTCTCCTTTGAAAAGTGGGAGGCTCAACTCCATTGTAGGGTGACCTTCCCTTCTTGTAGGTGGAAAACATCATCACAGTGACCACGTGAACTGAACGTCATGAGCAGCAAAACCTCACTGAGTGGGGTACCAGCCACCCAGTCCCCACCCAGCTGGGCGCTGAGCTTCCCCTCTGGCTGCCAGGAATCTCCAGGAAAGCACAAGACCTTCCTCCACCTCACTCTTTGCTCTTTCCTCCTGGGAATACGCAGGAGGAACAAGCCTGTTGCAAGGTGAGCACCGGTTGCTGATTAATTAAAGGAGGCATTTTAAGGGAGGGGAAAGAACTGACACAGCTGTAGCCTTTTTGAAAGCTCAAGTCATCACCTGAAACCCAGAGCTCTCCCTTTCTGAGGGATGATGTTCCTTGTGCTGCCACAGACTAAGAGGGAAGAGAGGAGCTGTAAAAATGTAACAACCCTTTGGCTGCCTGTATGGAGGAGCCAAACAGAGGAACACTAACCTGTGAGCCTAAAAATTCAGTCCTGCCCGCTTGTGATGGGATGTTTCCCAGCAAGGAGCTGGGCTGGAAGTGCAGACAGAAATCCATCGCCCTCAAAATCTTGGAAAGGTTCCCTTCTCCAGCCCCTGCCCGCATTTCCCCGCCCAGGCCGGGCTTCCCACAGCAGGGAGGGGCCGAACCCACCTGGATGTGCGGGTGGCGGGGGCAGGTGGTGCCCCAGACGCGGGCGCAGCGCTCCTCCTTCCTGTGCGGGAAGAACTCGGGGCTGCGCAGCACCGCGACCCGGCGGCCCTGGAAGCTGAGCGCCAGCGCCGCGCTGCCCTGCAGCCGCTGCTTGTCCTCCGAGGTCACCGGCAGCACGATCGGGATGCTCAGGTTCACCACGCCGTCTGCCAGGAGAGAGAGAGGAGCTTAACACCCTGCGGCCGCTGCTTGTCCTGTGGGGACACTGGCGGCACCAGGGGGATGCTCAGGTTCACAGCCCTCGAAGGGGACGGGTTTAACACCTTCCAGCCGCTGCTTGTCCTGCACTGACAATAATTTTCACCAGCCCCGGGGCACTGGGAACATGGTAAACAGAGATTTTCATGGAAATTTGGTCATTGCAGCAGTTTGCTCTGTGCTGCTAATCAATAGTGATGTTAGTGGAATATAAAGATCTTTATCTTAAGGCCAAAGATGTCTCCAAGACGTCTGGGGTGCCTCTACCCCCTGCACGCTCCCTCTCCCTGGTTCTTCTCTGTTAACTTGTTGGAAAGGTGAAACATTTACATGTGCGTGGAAAACGCAGCCTGGCTGTAACTCCTGCCTCCTCCTCCAGGAGAAGCACCTCTATGGAAATGGCTCCAGTCTGGTGTTCCCTGGAGCGCCCCATTCCCTGCACACCTCCTGGGCTGCCTCTTCAACAGGGAGAACATCACCACACTCTGTTCCTTTGGGGCTTTTTCCTGGATATCTCTGCACTGCTACCCCCCCTCCTTCATATCACTGCCCGTGTTTAATCTGTTTTCTGTGTGAGTCTGTAAGAGCACATGCAGTTTCTAATTTCAGTGTTGTCCCTAAATAGCTTGAAATAATGCAAGTTTTACCCCCACTCTCGCAATTTCCCAGTATTCCACTAAGGTCCTCCCATTTCTCCTTGGATCTCCTGATGTTAATACAGAAGAATTGGTTTCTTCCATGTTTTTCCAGTCACAAACAAATCACTGATTCAATTTGCTCTGATCTGACTGAAATCAGTTTGGACCCTTGAGAATTTTAATTTGAGGATTTTGGCAATTACATAGATTTTTACTTTAATCTTTAATAAAATATTTGCATTGACTTTAAATTCACGACTGGGTATCATTCTTCTGCCAGGCAGCAATTTTCATGAATAATCATGATATTCACATGGGGTCCAATCAGTATCAACTTCATACATTTAAATCATATTAATAATGATCAGCCAATGAAGTCAGTACAGGAAAAAAAAGCTGGATTATGAAACCAACACATACTGCTGAAAGTGAGGATCTTAAGGCTCCATTTCCAAATGCAGGATGGAGAGGTAACAAAAGATCATTCCAGTGAAGGTAATTACAAAATTACACAACTGGGATTTTTGTGCAGACTGGTCCATAGGACACGGGGTGTGTCAGGCCACGTCATAACTGCCTGGATCATAAACAAGCCATGGCTGTTATAATTTACCCCCCCCCCCTTTTTTTTTT
>VZRL01002957.1:158810-203640 GCA_013397895.1 Origma solitaria
ATAGCCAAAAAAAAATGTCAATTGAAGTAATTTGGGTAGAGCCTGAGAACAGTTCCATACGTACCAGCTACCAAGCGCTTCTTTCCTGGGAGAACACAAACACAATTGAGATAATTAACACTCAGGGGCACCTTAGAGAAACCAAGAGTCAAAGCGTTTAAAAGCTTGGCCAAGCACTGCCTGACCACAGGCAGGGCTCCTGCTGGCGTGGCCATGGTCCTCCAGAGTGTCACCCCAGGCTCACCCAGCCAGCACGGGTCACACCGAGTGCGGTACAACACCTCCACTGTCACTGTCACCCCTCCTGACACAGCCACAGGTCCCTGGGGCATTCCTGCAGATCCACTCCCCTTCCTGGTGGCCCTGCACAAAGCACATCACCCACCTGCTGGGACATTTGGGTGGGATTGACTGCGGAGCACTGCCTGGAACAAGTGCAGCCAAACAATCCTGGGAGCTGCCAAAGCCATCACCCACCCCAGGGCACAAGGGCTGGGCCATGGCTCTGGGAAGAGCAGGCCCAGCCCCCTCCTTGGCAGTGCCACACCCCAGCCTCAGCACCAGGAGATGGAACCCTCCACCACTTCCCAAAGCTCATCCAGGAGCACTTGGGATGTTCTCCTCCCCGCCCAGATGTCACCCCGAGGGCCTGCCCACACAGGTGTGAAGTTTGGGGACCCCCGTGGAGACAGGGTTCACCAGGCACCAATGTTGCTACACAGACCTCGCTCCGGAGAGCTCATCCCCCTGCAAAGCTGCTCTCCTGGGCTTTGTCCCTGCTCTCCATGGACCTCTACAAACCCTGGACCCACAGACCTCAGAGGAACTGTGCTCAGGGATGGCTGCAGGTTTGGGGAGGGGCACCCCAAACCGGGAGTGCTCTGAGAGGAGCCTCCGGCGCGAAGTACGGAGCTCCGGAGCAACGTGGCCATCCCAGGGCAATCTGCGACCTCGCCAGGCACAACAGGCAGCTCAAAGACCACAGAGGAGGCTCTGATAAGGGGGACATGTGCTTCTGAACACTGTTTGCACACTGGGCAGGAGGTGAAAGGCTGCAGCGTGTCCGGGAGCAGAGCCCCCACACAGACACTCCTGCAGTGCAAAGCGAGCAGCCCTGAGCTTTGCCTCTGCTGCACGGCGCCCAGGACTGAGTAACAGCAGCAAATCACTGCCTTGTGTGAGCACGGGATCTTCTGGGAGGCAGGCAAGGCTCAAAGGGATTGCTCACCCAGATCCCTGAGAGCAGAGATCACTGCCAGAGCTGCAGACCCCAAAGTGCAGGTGAAATCACAGCAACAGCATCCAGAGCTGAGAAATGGCCTGCAAACAGCTGTGCCCCACTCTCAGCTGTGGATGGCCATTACCTGAGCACGTTTTGCCTTTTCCAGGGACGCAGCACTTCTAACATGCTGCTCATGCATAGAGAAATGTGATTTACTTGAAGTTACTGTGTTGGATAAGCAGGGTGGGGGAGCAAAACCAGGCTCTGCTCCTGTTTCCAAGGAGCAGCTGCCTTCTCCTCCCACCCCGAGCTCAGCCTGGCAGTCTCGCTGCTCCCCTTGGCTTTGGGTTCGCATCTCTATTTACCCTGCTACAGCCAGGCACTAAAAGAGCCACGCAACAGCTCAAGGTTTGAGCAGCACTGTGCAAGATGTCAGAGCTGTGAGCCAGGGCTGCGGCCACGGCCTGGGTGCCTTCAGGAGCCGCGGTGTGTGACAGCAGGGAGGACAGGAGGACACGGGGGGTCCGTACCGTTGAGCAGGGTGCCGAAGTGCAGCACTTGCAGGTACTCTGCCTCCCGCATGAATCCTGTCAGAGGAGTGGCCCAGCCTTCGCTCAGCACCTGCACCCACTGCAGATCCAGCTGCAAAACAAACCCACAGGGGTCACACTCCTGTCACCATGTCATGCTCAGAGGTTGCTTTTCCTTCCCTCCTGCTGAAACAGCATTTTCATTTTGTTTTGCTTCAAATACAGGACATTCATAAGGGAGAAAGATACAGGGGATGTAGCTTGGGGCTTTATAAGCCAGACTCACACACTTCCTTAGAATTTGGAATCATGGAATGGTTTGGGTTGGAAGGGACCTTAAAGCCCATCCAGTGCCACCCCTGCCATGGGCAGGGACACCTCCCACTGTCCCAGGCTGCTCCAAGCCCCAATGTCCAGCCTGGCCTGGGACACTGCCAGGGATCCAGGGGCAGCCACAGCTGCTCTGGGCACCTGTGCCAGGGCCTGCCCACCCTCCCAGGGAACAATTCCTTCCCAACATCCCATCTAACCCTGCCTTCTGACAATTTTAACCTTCTTCTGACAGCAGAGGAGACTGACAGCCCTGGCTTCCCTACAGCACAGGGTGGAGACACGGCAGAAAATAGCTGAGGATCAGGATCACACGTCAGCTCACCACAAACTACAGCTACAAAAGGTCAGGGCCATCAGAGGAACCCAGGCCCCTCTGGCAACATCCTCCTCAATGCTTCTGCTCTTGGAACAGCCAAATAATGCCAGAACCTGTGTGTGACAATACCTTGGTGATCTCCACAGCTGGCAGCTTCTCTGCCTCAGCCCGGACACTGCTGAGTTTATCCTCAGGCACAAACAGCTCCAGAACATCCTTGATTGAGCCTTGGGGCACAATATTCTGAAAGGCAGAGACAGGCAGCACTTGTAACACACTGGTTTTTACAGGCACTCCAAAAAGGCAACGTCCCAGAGCAGGTTTCCAAAGCTGGCGGTGAGGGTGACATAAAAGTGACCCACCTGTGCTTGGAGGAGTTCCACAACCTGCTGGATGCACTCAGACACCGATGTCATGTTTGTTTTCAGCACCAGCTCAGGAGCTTCAGGCTTCTCATACTCTGAGTCAATCCCCGTGAATCCTACGGACAATTAACCCCCAGATTAAATTTACTTAATAGAATACTCAGTGCCTTAGAGCCAACAACGCTGTACAAACAGCCAGGGGGCATTCAACCATGGGCACAACAAGTGACACTTGTGACAGTAAGATTAGGGGAACAGGATCCTCTTGGGCTCTACAAAGGGCCTTTAGAAACCCACCTGTTGGGACAAAGCTTTGGAAAGCAAAAGGCAAAATAAGACCTCACTCCTCCATACCTTTGATCTCTCCAGCTCTCGCCTTTTTGTACAGGCCCTTCACATCTCTGCTTTCACAAATATTTAGAGGAGCATCTACGAAGATTTCAAAGAAAGGAAGTCCAGCTGCTTCGTGAATTTTCCTTGCGTTCTGACGGTCCTGTTAGAAGAAACACGGGAAAAATCTGAATCGCAGCAAAAAAAAACCCAGGAATTTGACACAGGTGAATTCATCTCTCTTAGAGATTTATTATATTTACAGTAGTTCTAATAAGGGTTTTTCATCTCACTTCCCTCCTTTTTTTTACAGATACTTTAAAAAAATCGCAACGATCTACAACTTCAATCTGTTTTCAGCTTTTCCCATGCAAAACCTCAAGATCTTTTTGTTAGGCAGGGCAGCAGAACTTTAGATTGTGAGTAATTATCTGCCCTGTGTCGAAATGGAGGGACTCGATGATCTTAGAGGTCTGTTCCAACCTTAATGATTCTGTGATTCTCTGAGAAAAGGAACTGCTTGCATCAGCCTGATAACAGCAGCTACGGAAGTAAAAATCACAGTCAAATCTTCTTCCAAAAGAGCAGCGACAACTCTAGGACAGGCTGCTGCTTCTGGGACTTTTTTCTGCCTCTGAGGAGTTCATAGCAGGAGGAACTTAAACTCCTCTTAGCTTTTCATCAATTTGAAACACTGAATTTATTCAGTGAGGTCACTGCCCTCCAAAAATCGATCGCGTGTGGTTGCGTGTCTGTGCTGTTCTACGAAAGAAGGAAAAGGAAGCATCCAATGGTGGATTTAGGAAATCCTCTCCATAAACCTCTCACCCGAGATGAAGCTGAGGAGAGAGCAGGCTGCCGTGAGGGGAGTTTACCTTTGTGAAGGGGGAGATGAAGCTGGTGATGCAGACGAGCCCCGCGTCGGCGAAGAGCCGCGCCACCTCGGCGATGCGCCGGATGTTCTCCTCGCGGTCCTGCGCCGAGAAGCCCAGGTTCTTGTTCAGGCCGTGCCGCACGTTGTCGCCGTCCAGGGAGTAGCAGGGGATGCCGTGAGCCACCAGGTACTCTTCCAGAGCAAAGCCAATGGTTGTCTTGCCAGCTCCAGAAAGGCCTGGGGGAGGTAGAAAAGTCAGGGGTCAGGTTTGAGGTCAAAAGAGTGAAAACGAGAGCACGACTGGGGCACCGTCAGCAAAACTCCTTCTGTCTGAAGTTCCCTACCTCACCCCTTCCTAAAGGAAATTGGATTCATCTTTCAGAGCCCTTTTCAAGCCTTCTGATTGACGGGGTGGCATGAATGCCATGAGAGAAGCAGCTAGAGCCCAACATCTGAAGGGGTCCAAACCCGCAGTGCCTCTGGCTGGGCCGTGCTGGGACACACAGGTACCAGGAGAAGTTTGAAAGGATGCTGTTGCCTCCAAGGCCCTCAGCATCCTTCAATTCCTCCCCCTGCTCCCACTCTGAAGAGCCAACTGCTCCCCCACTCTGAACCCAAGGAGAGGCTCTGGAGCAATGGCCCCTCACCGCCCCCTTCTCTAGGCACGTATTTCAAAGGATAATCATCAGCCAGGCAAACTCAAACCTTTCAAACACAAGATTTTTGAGCAGTACTCCAAAAAGGAAGGAAATTGCCTTGGGTAGGGTTTTTGGCTTCAGAAATTATGTAAAAGCAGATTGGGCACTTCAAAACTGAGGAGGAGAACAAAACAGAAATGTGCTTTAATCCAACATCTACCACCTAAGGTGACAGGAAGGCAAATCAGAATGGCTTTACAAATCCTTCCAAGCATGTCCTTCAACATCCTCCAGCAGCCAAAGAAAATGCCAATATTTAACAAGCAAAGGAACAACTGGACAACTGGCAAAAGACAGAGTTGTCTAAATATTAGAAATGAGAAAAGCAATTGTCATTTCTGGCAGCCCCTAATCCCCAAACAACGAGTTTATATTTCAAGGCAGAAGGGCAAGAAAACAAATGCAAGGGCATTGCTTCCAGCATGACTCTGTGGCTGAGAGTATTTATTCTCCAGGCAAGGTGACTGCCTCGTGCTGCCTCAAACACAGCAAACCTACGTGTCCCAATAAACTTCCCACCGCTCCTGAATGAAAACATCCGCGTTTTGGACAACCCTGGGTATGTTCCGCTGCCAAAGACCGGCTGGATTTGAGCCAAGGCTTCCTCAGCTGCACACTTGGGAACAACAAGTGCTACCCTGAGGGCCTCTGACATGTTCAAAGGAGCCTGATAACAGCTGGGAAATGCATAAAAACATTAGTTATGGGCAGCAGCTGCCAGGGAGAACATCTTGCTGCGCCAGCACCGCGTCTGTGTTTCCCACGTGGGGATGTTTTGCAATTCCCCATTCGCAGGGAACGCTGACGTTTCCTGCAGATCCCAAATCCCCACCTCCCAGCCATTCTCATGGAGTTTCACAGGCGAGGCCATGCTTTCACACCCAGACAAGAGTACCTGTGAGCCAGACCGTGCAGCCTCGGAATCCTCCCCTGGTGCCGACAACTTGTCCTCTCTTACTCCTGCTGACATGATGGGCTTGGTAAACCACGTTGGTGGATCCCTGAGGAAACAAGGCAGAACAAAGCACTTCTGTTACCGTGGCTGCTCTCAGGGCAAAAGGAAATCTCTGCTGGGACAAATAAACGGGACAGAAATGCAAATTCTGTAAGGAGCCAGCACGGTGAGCTCTGGTGCTTTGGTGCGAGCTGGATTTTTGTCTCAGCAGCACAGACTGATTTTTTGGAGGCTCTCTGCCTCTGCCCAGGGTGGTTTTGGTGGTGACACTTTCGCACCAGCAGGGAGAAGGTGACTGTCTGCGCTGTGGGAGCACTGCCAGGTGACTGATCCCCCCGCGGGCAGGCAGGACGGAGTCTGGGCAGAGCCACCCTCCCTGCCTTCTCCACAGTTTCAAACACAGACAGACTCACCTATTATTTTAATCAGGCTTGCAAAACAAGAGCCACTTCAGGTGCTAATTTACTGGCTGTGTAACACGAGAACTGCAGCTGAGGCAGGAGCAGCACCCAGCCTGGCACACGCTGGGATGGGAGGCAGAGGAAACAACCCCGGACACGTCCACGGGCATTCCCGAGCAAACAAGGGACCAGCACAATGCTGAGCCAGAGGCCTGGATTTTGGTGCTTCCTAATTCTGGTGGTTCCTAACATTGCTGAGCCCAGAGTGTCCACAGGGCTGCAGGTGAAACAGCCTGGCTGTGCCCTGCAGCTCCAGCCACAGCACCTCCACAAGGGATTTTCCACATTAAATATCTACAGGATTTTGTTAATTGCAACCATGATGTTCCCAATTGAGGCATCCAAAGGGAAGAACAAGGAGGGAACAAAGATATAAATATATCCTGGAGATATATATATATATATATATGTGTGTGTGTGTGTGTGTGTGTGTAGAGAGAGAAGAGAAGGTTGCATGGAGACATCACAGAACCTTCCAGTATCTGAAGGAGCTTACAGAAAAGCCGGAGAGGGACTCTTCATCAGAGTGACAGGACAAGGGGAATGGGTTCAAACTGAAAGAGGGGAAATTTAAGTTAGTTATACAGAAGGAATTGTTCCCTGGGAGGGTGGGCATGCCCTGGCACAGGTGCCCAGAGCAGCTGTGGCTGCCCCTGGATCCCTGGCAGTGTCCCAGGCCAGGCTGGACATTGGGGCTTGGAGCAGCCTGGGACAGTGGGAGGTGTCCCTGCCATGGCAGGGGTGGCACTGGGTGAGCTTTAAGGCCCCTTTCACCACAAACCAGTCCATGCTTCTATAAAAAACCCAAAATATCTCTAGACCTGCCCCTGAAAAAGTGAGTGAACACTACACATCCCGTGACTCAGAGAATAAAAGATGAATAGCTCAAGATTTGGGTTTTGTGGTTTGTTCTGTTTTGTTGCTTTTTGTGGGGTTTTTTTGCACAGCGTTGTCAAAAGTTTGACCATTTTGAGCTCACAAAGGTGAGACAGCACCACCATGGATAAATTTTCTCCCCTCCCCAGGAGTTCAGGCTGTGTCCTGCAGGAGATGAGCCACGATAACGTCCGTGCCTCGGGAAGATGCAGGATCTGACACATTCGTATGTAGCTGATGTAAGGAGATTGTTCTAAGTACAGGTTGCTGTGCCACAAATCTGCGCTGTATGAGCATCTCAGAGCTGTTATTTTGCACGCTGGCATCTTCGGGAGCTTGGGAAAGCACCACTGAGGGCATTTTTGCAATTCAGCAACACTGTCACACCTCTCCTACCTGCCAGGAGCTCCAGATGGTACCAAACCCCTCAGATTTTTCTGCTCTGCTAAAAAAGTTCCTGGGAAACTCTTCCTAACCCTGAGCAACTGGGTGGCCGGGCTGGGAGCTTGCTTGGTTGGGAATGGGCTCTTCAATGGGAAAGACCACCTTCCCACCTCATAAGCCACCAGATGAGACATGGTTTGGGAAGCCAGAGCTGAAGTGTGGTGGAAGGGAGGGAAGGCATCAGGAAAACTGATCATTAATGGCCTGAGAGCAAATCCTGGAGAGATTTTTGCCTAGGAAGAGCATATCCGGCAAGATGCTTGGGAGGCAGAAGGAAGCAGCGGATGGGGTTTAATCAGATGCAGGGCTGTCCTACCGATTTGATTCTCAGGGTTTTAATCCTGTCACTGCAAATCAGACATATTTAAGTAGATAATCCAATTATCATCGCAACACTTATGTGGGCCCTATGCTGGGGACAATTTAGGACACTGGTAAACCTGCCTTGGAATAGTCTGGGTCAAGGAAACGAGGTCTGGGAGAAGAACTTCTGACTTATAATTCAGCCCCATGAAAGGCTCCAAAGAAGGCAATAAATGTCCCAGCAGCATCTCCAAAGAAGGGCCATGCAGCCCCTGCCAGACAGATGGTCAAAGATGACACTGCCACACTCTCCCCATTCCTTGGAAATCTGCTGTTTGTCCCTGTCTGGATGAGCTCAGTGCTCAGCCCACCCTGCCTTACCTCATCCAGGAAATGAGAAAAAGATAAACACATTGCTCCAAAGACTGAGGCTGCAGCGGACCAAGAAACCAAACCCTGACTCTGCTTTTGGTCTTCTCTCCTACTGAACCCTTCCATGAGGTTGCCAAACAGGGAGACACCAAGATCTTGGCTGCCTTTAGGACCAGGCTTGACTGAGCTACCTGTCAAGTGTGTCCTGGCTTAGTTTCCAAAGGACGCCAGCAGGTCCCCCCTGAGCCTCCTTTTCTCCAGGCTGAACCCCTTTCCCAGCTCCCTGAACTGCTCCTCCTCAGAACCCTTACCCAGCTCTGCTGCCCTTCTAGGTTCAGGGCTGTCCCAACAAATTGCACGGATGTTTTGCCATCTTCCACTAGAAATTCAAGTATAAACTCTGGCCCTTAGGGCAGCACCTCCTGCTGCCTCCACATCCCCACTTCTTTAACCAGCACCTCCACAGCTGCGTCACGAATGAGACCAGGGTGAGAACCGACTGCGAGTGCCACATCCCACAGATGACGGGTGGAAACGAAGGGCAGATGGGAGCTGAGCAGGACACCCGAGAGCTCCCCTGAGGGCACACAACCCTTGCTCAGCCACCCACAGCAGGCGGAGCTCTCCGATGCCGCGGGAGATGTGTCACCAGAAAGCCACACTGGCCATCGCAGTGGCCGATCAGGTCCGAGCCCGTGTCCTTATCGTGCCCTCAGTTCACCCCTGCCTGCTGCAGCTGGCACAGGCACGGGCCTGGAAGCTGTCCAGGAGGCTCAGCTCATGGCAGGCAGCGGCAGCATCCCTTAGCAGAGGGACTCGCTGCCGAGAGCACGGCTCGCTCCAGGCTCTGGAGCGCAGCGCTGCGCAGGGCGCGTTACTCACGCGTCCGGCTCTCTCAGCACCAGCATCCAGCTGGCAGCGCTCAGCGCCCCGGGGAAACCCTGACCCAACAGCCAGGGCAGGGTCAGGACTCCCCCAGCTGCCTTTTTATTTATAGGGCAAGCTCCCAGCACCAGGAATATGATTCATTTTTTTCCAGTCAAGCGTTTCACACACACCCTATTTCGGTACTGCAGCCTGGACATGTCTCCAGGAAGGAAAAATTAGATCAAAATAAAAATAGACGCTTTCGAAATGTTTTCAGCTGATCCTATTTGCAAATGGTAAAATGGGCTTTTAAAATGATAGAATGATCAAGAAAGCTTTCACTTGCACAGGCAAGCAGCGGGATCAAGCACATGGAGGGATTATTGGGGTGTCCTGTGCAGGGTCAGGAATTGGACTCCATGATCCTTGTGGGTCCTTTCCAGCTCAGGAGATTCTGTGATTCTGAGTTTGCCTAAGCCTCAGGAGAGTGAGCTAACCTATCATTAAAAATCCCCCCCCCAACTCCTGCCAGCACACTGAAAAAAAGAATTAAGAAAAATATTTGTTTCCTTACAGCTGCATTTGATGTATAAAAATTAAATTTACCAAATTTTTCCTTAAAAAATATTTTTGTCAGGGCTGCTCTGACAAAAGGGTGATACTGCATCCATGAGCAAGGAGGGGGAAAACCCTCCTGTAAAAGAGTCATTTGCTGAAGAAGAGCAAAACTGATACTCCGAAGAAAAGGAGGAAGAGAGGGAACAGGGGGGTGGGTTTGCCTGTGGAAGCTAAGATTTGATTACGGCCGTATTGAAGAACAATGGAGAAACCTTGGCATCTCTTACATCCCAACTTAGCTCCTGTAACCCAAAACCCATGGACTTCCCCCAAATATTCATTCAATGGACCAAGGCAGAAAACGCTTTAAAACCAGCCCCATTTTTTCCCAAGGGAAAACCCCACCAAGATGGAGTTACCCTGGAAATTTTGCCTGTCTAACCTCTCCGGATGCAGGCCCAGATGGGGAAGTGGGACCTTGCAAGCACCTTTTGTACTGCCCACCTTCCTGCTTCCCATGCTGGTGTCCCTGCTGTGCCACCACCTCCCTGCTTCCTCTGTTGGTGTCCCCACTGTGCCACCATCTCCCTGCTTCCCATGCTGGTGTCCCTGCTGTGCCACCACCTTCCTGGTGTCCTTGCTGTGCCACTCCCTCCCTGCTTCCCATGGTGGTGTACCCACTGTGTCACCACCTTCCTGGTGTCCCTGCTGTGCCACTCCCTCCCTGCTTCCCATGGTGGTGTACCCACTGTGTCACCACCTTCCTGGTGTCCCTGCTGTGCCACTCACTCCCTGCTTCCCATGCTGGTGTCTCCCCCATTCCCTGCACACGGGCTGAGTGTCCTTTCCCAGCACCTGGAAGTGCGCAGGAATAACGCTGTGTTCCCTCTCCAGACTGAGCCGAGCAGAGGAGTGCCATGTCACCAAACTCCCTGCCGAGGCTGAGGGGCTGCCAGCATTCCCTGTCCCGGGCAGGATGCTGGGCTGAGATCCCTCTCTCCACCCCGTGTTCTGAATAAACCCCAGCAGACTCAGTCTCTCCTTGGCACTCAGTCTCTCCTGTTCCTTTTGGCATCTCCCCTCAGCCCCTGGGCCCTGCCAGGAACGTAACACAGAAAACCTTCAGGAGAGCAGCAGAGCCATCCCAGTTCCCTGAAACAAGCAGCCTTTCAGCCTGGAGACAGACAGTTGGAGGTGCCAAACCCTGCTAACACACGAGGTTTTCAAGCTGCTGTTAAGCTGGAGCAGTGTTTTCTTAAGCCACAAGAATTTCTGAGTTCTTAGCAAGACCTTATTTGCTGATGGCAGCTCAAACATTTTTCTCTTGGCATAAATTCGTACAGTGTGGATTGTCACAATCAAATTTTATACAACCCTGGCACAAAAAAAAAAAAAAAAGAGAAAAAAAATTAACAGAATCAGGCTCATGTTCCAGGAACTTCACAAATCAGATGCTGATTTCCACACTGAGCCCAAATCAGCAGTTGGATACTGAAATCTGCCTCTCTGAAGGCTCCCAGCTCAGGCATTTCCTTATCTCGGAATGAGATGATGTCACTACTCTAATTTCCTCGATGCAGAAAAGCTACTGAGTCATCCTGTGCTCCTACATTTTTGGGATAAACTTGCAAGGCCAGGACAGATGTTATAAAAACAATCTCCCCATCTTCATTCCCTAGATCACAAGGGACAGCTGCAGGGGAACAAATATTTAACAAACAAAGCATTTTGTCAAGCACTGACGAAAATAACAATTTAAACACAAAACCCCTCCATGGTTGCCCAATTTTTAATATTCAGAGTGGTTCTGCTAAATGACCTCCCCCAGCTGAACCCTGCTCCTTTTGCGAACAATGGGTTTGACATTGCAGAACTGCCTTGGTTTGGTGCCTGCCAGGAACACCACCCAGAACACATGGCCCTGCTTCTCTACCTTCTCCTGGAGAAAAGGATCCGGTTATGGAAATGGAAACTGGGTATCAGTCCCTCAGATTCCAGGGAAAAGAGGAAATGAGGGCAAAGGTACAGATTCTGACTACACATTAACTTCGGTATCAAAAAGGTTTCCAGGTAGGAATTGTAGCCATATGTAAATAATCCCCCCCCCCTTCCCACCATGAGAGTCAGGAATTTAATTAGTGGGTTGTGGTTCTCTATGATAAATATGGCACTGTACATGCCCCGCCTCCTGCCATGGCAGGACAGGCACCCTATCCCCGAAAACACCAGCCAGGATTCCTGTCCCAAGGACCATGGAAAGGAAAGGAAAAGCTGGAGTGCAGTGCCAGGAGACCTTCAGCTGAGCTGAGCCGTCAGACACAAGCACAAACACAAGCTGCGCTGAGCAGAGACAGCACGTGAGTCCAGCTGAGCCACACGGCTCTCCAGCCAACGTGTCAGAGCAATGTCCCACTCCACCAAAGCATCCCTCCGACAGCTCCACACACTGGCTCAACAAACTCAGCCCATCTCAGATCTAACTGATACGGTGATAAAATCTTTTAACATGTCCAACACGTCCCTCTCAGGAAAGAAATACTGTACCTTTAGAGAAGCTCCAGTGATTCCATAAGCAGTGGGATCTGTGTTTCAAGCAGCTTCACCAGGTTTTAAAATACATCTATTTCTGAGCCCAGGGAAGGGAATGGAGCTGGGAAGAGGCTGGTGCTCCAGGAGCGGCTGAGGGAGCTGGGAAAGGGCTCAGCCTGGAGCAAAGGAGGCTCAGGGGGACCTTGTGGCTCTGCACAGCTCCTGACAGGAGGGGACAGCCGGGGGGGTCGGGCTGTGCTCGCAGGGAACAGGGACAGGACAAGGGGAAACGGCCTCAGGCTGGGCCAGGGGAGGCTCAGGGTGGACATCAGCAGGAATTTCTGCATGGAAAGGGTGCTCAGGCCTTGGCAGGGCTGCCCAGGGAGCTCTGCAGTGCCCATCCCTGCAGGTGTCCAAGGAAGGGCTGGAGGTGGCACTCAGTGCTCTGGGCTGGGGATAAGGTGGGCATGGGCACAGCTTGGGCTCCATGGGCTGGGAGGGCTTTTTCAGCTTCAAGGATTTTGTGATTCTGTAAAAGAACTCATCCTCCTCTGAGGCTTCTCCTCTACAGGACCTGGTGGCTGCATGAGGAAAGGGAAAAGCTGGACTCAAGCCCAGGCTGGGGGGGTCTCAGTGCCATGGCTACACGATGCCTCTCCCTGCCACAGGTTGGATGCCCAGCCTTGAACCTGGCGCCTTGAGCCCCACGTGCCTGACTTTGAAATGGTCAGTGGCCACCAGCAGGCCACAGGACACCTTTCTCCACTTCAGAACCTTTTCTAAGGTTTGCAAAGTGCAAAAGCAGCACCGGGAAGGAGCGCAGGGGAACTGGGCCAGAACCTCCAGATAGGACACAGTTAAATGGGGGAACTGCGCCTGGCAGGCCAAAAGTTCACTTGGCTGGAAAAAATCATTACGATGAATTCATGGAAGGAAAATTCATCAAGGACTATCAGGAAGAAAGGCACAGCCTCTGGTATCTCAGGTCGTAAATCAGTGGAAGGGGGGAAAATGCACCGTGGTGTCCCAGCCATAAACCCATTCGTGGCTCCCTCAAAAGCTCATGCAAACTCCCAGCACCTCTCACAGGGTGGCATCATCCCCAGTTTCACAACCACAGAAGAGCAGTGGGGACTAAGGCCGAGAGCAGTCGAAGACTTGAGCTCCCACAATATTTAAGATATAAAAATGACACATGTTTGAAGAACAGCTCCCCTGAGCTTCAGGCTGCACCTCTGAGAGCTCAACACTCCTCACATCCATCCCCAGGGACTCAAATCAGCTTTCCAGAGATGCAATGAGCTGCCCCAGCCACGGCTGAGGGGACTCATCCAGCATCATGCCCAGAGGCACTGCCCAGCTCAGACCCCCACAGCAGTCCTCTAGAAAACCCCTCCTCTAAAATGACTTTTTCCCCTCTTCCCACGCTCACTGGCAGCACAAGTTAATGATCTTCCCGTCAGAAGGGCTGGGCAGGCCTGAAAAATGACCTCCCACCGGACCACACTTATTTTGCGCCACGATGGGAAGCTAAAAACCAGTTTGATATTGAAGAAAACATTTTGTTCTGCCAGAGAGGCCGCAAAAACCTCCAGGTCAGAAAGTCTTGGAAATGTAGGTACAGACGGCTGTTTTCCAGCAATGCATAGAAAAGCTCATCTCAACAACCCACAAAGTGCTGCATCTAACAAAGAAATGAAATCAAATCCATGTAAACCAGCTCCTTCCTCAAGCTCTGCTCTCCAAACACATTTTGGCATGCACTCAGCAGACAAAGCTTTTGACAGCTGTAACTGAGCCAAGCTGTAAGCGAAGGAGCAAAGACCACTTTGGGAGGGACAGGAGGCAGTGCTAGCGAGGAACTACCAGCCCCACAGGCAAATCCCAACTTCCCAGCATCCCACTGCATGACGCACACCCAGGGCTTTTTTGGATCCTGCCTTTTGTTAATGATACACTCCGTGTAAATTTTCACTTGGAAATGATTAAGCTGTGAAACCATTAAGGAGCTATTTCTCACTCCCTTCAGCTGTGACACCCTGCTCACGCTAACAGCAAATTCAGAAATGGCACCCTGAATTACACAGCCTTGCTCTTAATGGATTTTTAAGGAGCAAAGTGTACGAGCAGTGTGACCAAAGTACAAGTGCAAGCATGAACACAGGCCCTGCACACCACTTATCTTTTGGGGGCACGTACAACTGTAAGTTTATCTAAAACACCTGGTTTCAGATAGGCAAGGGCTTTTCATTTCTACAGGCACCCTCCAGGATCAACATTGGCCCAGTTAAAATTTAAATTAAAAAAAAAAAAAAAAGCAAGTATGCCAGTGTTTGTCTTGAAAACCCTCCAGAAAAACAAAATCCCCGTGGCCTAAATCTGAGCTGCAGCTGCAGTGCACATGTCTGGGTAGCCTGGGGTCTTCAGCATCATTTGCTGATTGACCAAATGCTCTTGCAGAGGCTGCCCAAGAAGGGCACGGATGGAAACCTACACCTGCATTATTCTAATAGCAAAGGGCTTCAGAAGAAATTGGGAGAAAAGGGGAGAGAGTTATAACTAACAAAACAACAAAAGTTAATCACCTCACTTTTCCATGGTCTTTGAAGAAAAGAGATATAAAGGAAACAAGGTAATAGAAAATTAAGCAAGAAATCCCTAGCATGTGATGAACAGCTGGAAAACAATCACCTTTGAATGTCACGGTGCAATGAGCTGGGCATCGTGTTCCACAGAATAAATCATGCTGTAAGAACAAGACTGGTGACTCGCTGGATAAAACGTGAGTTTTATAAAACTCACTTTCTTGAGTGACTCAGCCCATGCAAATTCCCTGAAATCAGGGCTCTGCTGCCCTGGCCCCTGGGCAGGGTCACTGGGATGAGCTACTCAGAACTGCTTTGAAAATAAACATCTTTAAAGATGTTTTGCTGTTTACATTCAAGGCAACAGTTACGAGTAAGTGTGAGAGGAGATGAATGCATGGTTTGGGTATTTTAATAAGCTTTTTCTTATATGTTGCTTTGCAATTAAGTTGATGAAGATGCACATATGCTCCTGCTCTGCCTGGGATATCGCTCGGTCCATCTGAACTCTGCCCTGCAGCTCTGCTTTTTTTCAACATGAGAGTAGATTTTAGGCAAAGAAACGAAGCCTCTCTCCTCAGGCTTGACATCTGATCTTGTGGGTTTGTTGCTCCTCTTTAAATAAATTTAAATAAGCCCACATCATTTGCACATAAGCCCTGCACAAACACAACTGAGCTAGCAGAAGTTCCAGCTCTGTGACCGCCGGGCTGTGGGAGCACATCCCGGTGCGAGCCAGGGATGCCACATCAGTCGGATCCCTGGAGACGCTGCTGCGACACCAGGCAGGTGACAGAGCTGTAACGCTTCTCCTGAAAAGGGCAGTTTCGGTCCTGGGCTCTCATTCTGCCCTAAGTGCCTGCAAGGGCCCCCCAAGAGAAACTTCGCTCACCAGGGCCAGGATTCCCAATGCCTCCATCCCATGGGATACGCTGAGCTGCACTTTCCACACAGCCCTGGGGACACAAGCCACGCAGGCAGTCGCCCTGCCAGGGCAGGGCCATGCCAGTGGCTCTGAGCTCCGTGGCAAGGCTCCCTGGAGCACACTGCAGCGTCTGTGTCCTCCCGCCTGCCATGGAAAGGCCGCTCCGCTCGGCGGGCACAGGGAGCAAGCGGCGGAAATACCGGCGGCGCCGCAGGTGTGGGGAGAGCGAGCTGCTCTTTTGCCAGAGCTCAGAGAACCCCTCAGCCCTGAAAGCCACGCTGTGCAAGAGCCCACACAATAAACAAGGGCAGGCGCACAGCTCCACCTCCCTCGCTGCAATCCCTTCGCCGTGTGCTCGCTCCTGAGAGCAGGGTTTGCCACTGAGGCACACAGGAAGCTGTGTGAGGAACATTGAGGCTTTAAGGTCGGCATTACAGACCCTTCTTCTCCCCAAAAAGTCAGTCCTGAAACTGGCCAGGAATAAATGCTTTCTGTCAGTGAGGGCTGGGAACAGGAGGACACTGCCTGGCAGTTAGAGGACTTCATGCCTCTTGCAGTGTCATGAGCAGAAATGAATAGAGCACATAGCATTTCCGTATTAACAGTCAGAAAGAAATTCCTGCACACCAAGATTCTAGTCTTCACACAAGGCAGAATTAAGGTGTCGTGTTAATTTTTAAGGATAACACATGCAAAAGCAAAAAAAAAAAAGAGTTTTCTTCTTTGCACCTTACCATAACCTTCAATTAATAAATGGGTGTGCAATTAAAGCATCCTCAAACCAGCCTCAAACTCCAGAGAGCATTCAGGCTGAATTTAGGATTTAAATACCGGGCTTCTAGTTATTCAATTTCCAAAACGAGGAGCACCATCAAATAACACGGTGGTCCACCGCACATCAGCTGGCACTGCTGTACCTTTCAAAAACTGACAGCTGATCAAGAACACCTGCAAAACCCAGCTCTGACATACCCTCAGCCAGTGCCTAAAGCTGGTAACATCCAGGCTCACAAAACCTGGTCTGTGGGAGAAAGATTAACACACCACCCACATCACAAAACTGTGGGAAAACTGAGGTTTTATTAGCAACAAGGATTTTTAGGAGTAATTAGGATTCATGTTACTGGGCAAAGGAAGAATGGGGATTAAGAAGGTTGCAAAAGAAGGATGATCCTATTGCTGTATCAATAGGGATCTCCATAGGACAAGTTATTGTGTCTTCATTTTAAAATGGAATACCTTTGGCTGTTGCAGCTACAAAAGGTGTAATGAAAAATTGTCTGTGTGCACAAAAAAAGGTCAAAGAAACCTGAACAAAGTGAAATTCCTTACCCCGTGCCTTTCATATCAGCTGGAGATGGCTGAAACTGAGAAGCTGCTGAGGTTGCAGTTAGGAGGGAGAACTTCCTTTACACTCTGTGCAACCACATCTTCCTGGCAAGGGGCAGGAAGATCACTAATGGGACATCACCGTTTCATCATGACTCCCAAACCTCTTGTAATTAGGGAAAGCACGCCTTTTCTCCCTCCATCAGATACCTGGCAGATAAGCACACAAAAATCCGCCTACAGCTGTCAAGCTGATAGCATCTGTTTTGACAGCCACGGCACAAAGGTCAGCCACAAAGTTGCTTATAAAGGTCATTTTTCCAACTCAGGGTGGAGGCAAAGGAGAGGGATTATTCTGGAAGTTCAGTAATGCCTATCTCCCTTCACAGCAATAAACAGAACTCCCATACACAGCTCACAGCTCGCACCTCCCCTGCCTGAAATAATCCCTAAACCACAGGTTTTTGCGTTTCCAAGAACACCCTGCTGCACAGGCGCGCTTTGTTCCGCGTGGTTTTGGGTGCATTCCTCCCCGGACAGATTACCAGTGTGTTCAAAATGCATCAAATCCATCGGAAAAGTTTATGGCAAACTAAAAAGGAAATCAAATCAACCAGCAAAAAGCAGCCTGAAAGACTTACGTCAAGATTTCTTCTGGTTCTGATTTAAAACCTGGAAAACGTACACGCAGCCAGAGGGACCCAGAGCTCCCATCCCAAATCCAAGGAGTAGGGGAGGGCAGCTGGCAAGCAGAACACGATGTCTGGCTGCGGCTGTGATTTGCAATTTTAATTTCTAACTGAACTGCGCCCTGACTACGATTACTTTTCTTTGCTGTGGGTGTTACACAGCGCTGGCTCTGCAGCGATGCTGAGAGCCTGCCGGTGGTGGTGGCTGCTCACCAACTCATTCCCCGGGTGGGACCGGGGCAGGGGACACCCAAAAAGCCGAGCGAGACAGGAGCTCAGCCTTGTCGCTGCCTCGAGCTTCGGCCCCGCCTGGAGGGGATCGGCGGGGACCGAAGTCGGCCCAGCGGGACAGGTGCGGGATGTGGCCGAACGCCCGCGGAGGGATGCGCGGACCGCCCGGCCAGAGCGTCCATCCCCACCGCCCCAAAGGGATGGGCTGGCGCCCCAGCAGGAACGGCCCGGCGGCTCCCGCTGCCCGGGGATCCCAGCGCGGGGCAGAGCGCCGGCAATTCGGGACAGGGATCCGCAGGGATTCCCGGCCCCCCGCCCGTCCCCCGGCGCGTCCCTACCGTGTGCTCGCGGCTCGACATGGTGCGGCAGTGGCGGGGCCGGGCGCGCCGGGGCTATAAGGGCTGCGGGACACGTAGCGCGGCCCTGGGCCGGCCCCTCTCGCCCTGCGNGGGGGGAGCGGGCAGGGCGCTCCGGGCCGGGGGGACGCGGCGCGCACCCCCCGAAGGACGCGGCAGCGCGGCCACAGCGCGCCCCGACGGAGCCGCCCCGAGAAAAGTGTCTTAAAATGAACCGCTTGGGGCTCTCCCGCCGCGTCCGCGCTCGGGGAGAGGGAGGGAGGAGGAACGGCAGCCCACACAACACTGCTGGGCGAAAAAGCACCTCCGGAGGATGGTGACAATAATAATGATGATGATGATGATGTCTAAAACCAAGCAGTGCTGGAGGCTGGCCCCTAAGGGTTTGGCCAAAATACCGAAAAAGTTGAGAAGAAACACAGGGGAGCCTCCCAACAAACAAGGTGCAGCAGGTGAGGGGAACAGAAACCGTGTGCCTGACCGCTTTGCCCCAAATCCTCAGTTTTCCACTGCTGGAAAAGCTCAGATCCCAGAACTGTGCTGAAACAGAGGCTAGGACAGGCAATGTCCTGCCAGAGGGAAACCACAGTACAACCTTGGGATGGTACGGGAGCCAGGCAGAGAGGCAGAAATGATCCCTACGGGTGTGGAATTCTACACCTGAGGGTGCACGGTCCCAATCCAGCATGGCACTTGTCCTCCTGGACCACTGCCTCCTGATCCATACCCATCCCTCCACGGATCCATCCCAGGGCTACAAGGATGGCTGTGCCAACTGTGCTGCCTCTCCTCTAGGAGGAGATACCTCACTTCTCATTGTGCTCACAAGAGCAAGTGCTCTCTGCAGGTCCAGCATGCTGAGCCTACGTTGGGCAGCTCCGGGGACCTGTTGAGCACATGATCACCAGCAGTCCATAAAAATACTCCTGTCTCATCTCTGTCCTTCGTTCCAGCAGAGTTTAAAAGCACTGAAGCCCTGACTGAGCCTTGAGTGAAGCTCCTCGATGGAAAAGGAAAAAGGTGGCGGGACTTTGAAAAGCTCCCCAAGGTTCATTCTCCTGATGAACTCTTAAAACAGAAAATGGGAAACCCCAAGGCAGCAGGGAAAGGATAAATGGGGTTCCTCAAATGAGGTCTTGCTGAAGGAAGAACAGGGCCCACTGTGGGAAAACATGGAGGTGAAGGAATAGGGCTGGAAGGAGGCAACAGTACCTGTTCAACCAACTCCTGAAGCCAGGCAGCTATTAGAGTGTGATCAGCTATCAACTGAGCTAATCCCCAGTGTAATTCCAGTTAAACCCATGGCATTACATTCAGGATTAACTCAGCTAAATAATACCAGGGTCACTTTTTAGCATCACTCATTCCATGCTTTTCCTCACATTGTTTTCGTCAATTAAGGGCAGATTAAATTTCTGCCACAGAAACAATATAGCAAAGTTGGAAGAACAGGGCAAGACACCGGAACAGGATATCCACTGGAAAAGTCCATCCTGGTACATTTAAATTCACATCTTTACACCCTCACACATTACTTTGCTTTTTTGTACCTTCAGGTAAGAAGGGTGGAAAAGGTGCCCAACAGACCAAGGCAAGCAGAGAAATACATTTACTGAAGAACAAGGAGCAGCACAAAGGGCTTTGTGAAGAAAAGAAGGCAGAAAGAGGGACTCCTTTAACAACAGGCCACTGCAAACCATCCCAGCCTGATATGACTGGTTCTAGACAGGGCATTTTTGAAGGAAAACAACTTTTCACTAAAAGTGAGCTGTAGAAAGGAAAGAAGAAAGACAGAAAACTAGCGTTACGATGTAACAGAAAAATTAGCATCCAGAGCCTGTAACACCTCCATGTTTCCCCTAGATACCTATCAGTGAGACAGAAAATGAGTCAACATTATCTCCGTTCGTTGCATCATTCTTCACTTCTAACTTCATCAAAGTTATTTCCCTTCTAGGAATTAAATTGACTGCTCATAACCACCTGAGAATTCAAGGAAATAATATTTTTGGGTATAAAAGATCCAAGGGTTTTTCACCTCTTTTTCCCAAGCACAGTGCAAATAAGGGCATGAACTTCTGTTACATTAAGCTATAGTAACTAAATGTATTTGGCTATTGCCACAAGTTTTAAATTGTGTGGGCTTTTCAGGGAAGTAACTGATGAAACAGAATCAGAAATGAAACAAAAAAGAAAAAAGTCTAGTTACTGACCTCAAGAGACATGCAAATTAGTAACACTCGATTTTCATTAAAGAACTTCCTGGGCTACTGAACAAGAGCTTCAGCCTCACAGCGAGGAAAAGCAGCAGCATCCCAGGACAGCAGGCAGGGGCTGCCCCTGGACGTGTCCGAGGCCAGGTTGAGCATGGCTTGGAGCAGCCTGGGGTAGCAGAAGGTGGCACTGGATGGGATTTAAGGTCCCTTCCAACCCAAACCATTCTATGATTCTACGATGACAGGGTGTATTTTTATTTGTGGGGATTTTCACTCTGCTTCCAGAATTGGAGACTTTTGTTCCTCTCTTTACTGGGAAGGACAGAAGAAAGTTACGCCCCCATTACCTGCCCTTGTGCACTTGGATTCAGCATTTTCCTGCAAAGTCTGTACTGCCCTGCCACCCCAATCTCAAAGAGACAATAAATCCCGGGACAAAAAGCCCTCTTAGAGTCCACTGCGCACCCTGTTACACTAACAGAGAGTAAAATCTATATATAACTCCCCAAAACAGGCCCAGCGAGCAGCTGCTTGTGAGGTATTTGCTCCATCCACCTTCCCCATGCCAAATCACCTTCTTAGCCAAAATTCCTATCCCAGCATTACCCAAAGCACCACCACTCACACGAACATTCACAAGCTGGCCATGAGCAGTGTGATAAGTTCACCAACACCTCTTGCCACCTACAAGGTGGCAGGGGTGGAAATTAAGAGGCCGCATCCTTTTTGCTGAGGGATCAGTCCCAGAAGTGCTGCAGCCTCTGGGCAAGTGCCACGGAAGGAGAGGGCTGTGCCTTGCAGTGCTCTCCCACATGGAAGAGAAAAGGGGGAGGTCACTGTCTCTGACTTTGCACACTCTGAAATCCTTGCAGGAATTCCCTTATCTGATGAGTTCAAGGTGGAAAAGCATCCCACTACTCCCTGCACTCAAAACTATTCCACTGCTGCTGCCTCTGCTCTTATTTATTTGCTTTCCTAGCACTGGGGAACCTGCAGATGAAGGTTCAGTGCCTGGCTTAGATTTTCAAGCGACGGAGACACAGTCGTCATCTTTAGCACCATTTCTTCTCAGATTCTCTGGCTTTATTTTTCCAAAGTGCCAGGGGAGGCTGTCACCCAGTTAATGGAGCATCCTTTAGTCACTGGGAGTGTGACGAATTCCACTCACCCTGTCCCCCGTGCATTAGGATTGGTACCTGTGAAATCTGAATATTCCCCAACTGAACACACGTAACACCTCTGGCATCAGCCTGCAGATACCAGAGATACTGAACTGCCCCAACAAGCACTTCCAGCTTATCCACCTCACCTCTCACCCAGCACTGTGCACAAAGGGGGTTGAATTCTGTGTGTAAGTCAGGTGCGGATCTGCAGCCTTAAAGCCTCTCTTGGGAGATGTCAAGCTAGAAATGAGCTATGAAAAGAAAGCACAGATTGCTGGAAGCACCAGAGATAACAGGGTGGTAGGGCATTATCTACTGGAGTCAGCAATTAGGACTTTAACGAGAGCAGGAAACATTTTTTCCTTTCCTTGTTCTACAATTCAAATGCACAGGGTCATCCCCAACTTTCAGAAAGCTGCTTGAGAGAAACAAGAGCTCCAGAAGTGACGAGAAATCAGCCACTGAAGCCTCCAGCATTGGCAACACCCACTGCTGCTGGGGACTGCCACAGCCAGCCAGAAACCAAGTTCAAAACCAGTTTGCCAGGATTACACAAGGGGAGAGATGAGCCCAAGCCAGGAACAAGCTCTGCACCTACATGGCTTTCCTCATAGTGCTGCCGAGCTCACTTGGAACAACGCAGAGCTGGGCTTGCCAGGCTGGGGTTTTAATGCCCCAGTGACACAACCACTCCTGCTCCCATCAGGATCCTGCTTTCCCACACCCCCCCTGGGCTGTACTGACAGTTCTGAAGGTTCCCAGTGTAATTGGTCCAGCCATAGGGATGGCATGGCACACATACCAAATCCCCATAATCATCAGGGAAATGGTAAAAATGCAAAATATACAATCCCATGGCTGCTTCTGTCACTTTCTTTTAGAGTGGGTACAAACATGTGTCCTGTTCTCCAAGCACCATGCAACACAGAATGCCAGGGTGGGTGAGGCTGAGGGAGCACAGTGGGGACCTGGTGCCACCTCCCTGCTCCAGCAGGGCCAGCCCAGAGCACAGGGCACAGCACAGTGCCCACACAGCTCTGCAATGTCCCCAGGGAGGAGCCTGCAGAGCCTCTGTGCACAATGTGCCCGGGGCTGGGCAGTGCCCAGGGAAGAAGTTCAGGTAGAACTTCCTGGGCATCAGCTTTAACCCACCAGATCTGTAAACTAAGTTCTGACAAGGGTCCTTGACTTTTTCTCACTCACCTCTTGATTCTTATTTCTCCTTTTTTGTATTCATATTTCCCTCTTTCCCTTTGCCTGTATTTATAAACCTTTGAGGTTCCCTTGCCAGCCCTACAGAGCCCAGAGCAATCCCAGCTCCCACTTGCAGACAGACCTCACACTCTCCTTCCGTTTGCACACCACAGCTGCAAGATATAAAATATATAACATATAAAATATATATCCCTACCAGGGCCTGGACAGCACTCTGTTAAGAATGAAATATTGACTTTACAAATATATTTGGAAGCAAAACAAGGACTCTTATAATTTTGTGGTGTGTCATATTGCAGTAAAGATATTTATTTATTGAGCATAATTATCTACTGTAAGTCTGTTGCCTTTGCCCTGCGTGATTTCTTATCCCTATCACAGACTTTGACCCATATCCCTACCTTGTTCCTTTTACGACACCAGAATAAAGATCCCAGCTCCTGAAAATTTTTCAGACTCACTTTCCCTACAGTAATCTGGGAACTCAGGAACTCAGATTAGAAGCCACATACATCTTCTTCCAATAGCAGGCTGGCAGAAAAAAAATGCCAGGGATATCAACAAAGATACCAGGCTGGCTAAAACTGCCACCAGGGCAGTCATGATTGAAGGAGAATCAGTTAAGGAAGGGCCAATTTAAAATCCAGCCTCTCCACGGCCAGGCAGTGTTAGAGCTGGACAAGAACAGGCAGGTAGGGAAGTCAGCTCCTATCACATTTTGAAGTGTAATTTCATCCTAATCCTTTTACAAAGCAGCCAGCTGTGTGTGACAGCAGCTCCTACCCGTCACTCCCTCCATCTGCAGACTCCAGGCACTGGTGAGCAGGAGCACCAAGCACTTTTCCAGCCAGCACAGGGAAAACCCCACAGTCCCCACCTGTTTCACTCCCGTACAGAACAGATTTAGGATCTGCAATACACTGCTGGATTTTAGCACTTTTCCTTCCCCTGTGCCATTTTCTAGGGGGATTTGTCACACAGATTTCCAGAGAAGCTGTCTGACCAACTAAGAAGAACGACTGTTCATACAGAAACCATGTGAAAGAAAACTTTTTCTGGTTTGGTGAACTCAGTCTCAATTTTGCTATTTTTAGAATAATCCAGAGAAGCCATTTTACCACTCTCATAGAAAAGCCATCCCTAATATGGGCAATAAGCTCTAAAAAAATCAGGTTGTCATTTACTAATTGTGACACGTGTTGGGCGCTTTATTCAAACACTGATTTTCATAGAATGGCCTGGGTTGGAAGGAAACTTAAAGATCATCCAGTTCTACCCCCTGCCATGGGCAGGGACACCTTGCACTATCCCAGGCTGCTCCAAGCCCTGTCCAGCCTGGCCTTGGACACTGCCAGGGGCAGCCACAGTTCCTGTGGGCAAAGGGGCCCAGTAACCATGATAGAGTTAAAAACTCCTGAAAGCTCTCCACTGCCCTACAGGACGGAAACAACTCCTCATTTACCAGGAGAGCTATCTCCTCCAGCTCAGTTCTCTGCTCTGCGGCCGCATGTGAGAGCTTAAGAAGTAGGCCACACGAGCCACTGCAATTCCTTGCCTTGCCTCATCGAGCTGGAAGCTCTGAGCACACACCCAGATTTGGCTTTGACACTCAACTCCAGCCCTGTGCCCAAAGCTGGGTTGATCAACAGATGCAGCACCTCCTGGGGGAAAGAAAGAGAAAAGGAAGGAAGGAACCCAAACATATCCCGAACCCATTTGACTCACCACCTGTTTCCTGCTTACGCAGGGACACGGAGCACAGGGGCACAGGACAGACAGGCCATGGCAGAAGCTGGGAGTGGCATTTCCTCTCAGTTCGGCCTGGAAAGGATGGAGATGGAGACAGGGGAGATCTGCTCCATGGGAACAGTGGAGAAACCATCTCACCTGACCTCAAACCCAGCAGAAGAAAGGCAAAGGGGGAACCTCCTGATTATCCCCAGGGATAATCAACCCCTGTAAACCCAAACATCCTCATTGGTGGGTTCAGGGCAGAGCCTGCATTCCCTATAGAGGAAAGATGTGCTGTTCCTTGCCATCCAAAGGCCCATGAGGTCTGAAGAACAGCCTTACAATTCTGGTTTCTGTGAGATGAAATCTGACCCCCAAAGGCTTTCCTGCAAAGCCAAGTCCCAGCAGGATTTTGCATATGCTTCATGCTTGAGAGGGCTGGGAGCACAAGGCCCTGGGGAAGCAGGTACTGGATAATAAAAGCAGCAGACATGCAGGCAAATAGAGAATTGCAGGATATAATTAGCGACACCCTTTATATTGCAACAATTTGTTCTATGCAAATCCAAGTGCCAGGAATGACATGTGGCACCCGGTGAGAAGGTTCTGCAGCAGAAGATGGGAATCAGAGCACAAAACCTCCACAGGGCCACAGAAAACAGCCCTTAAGCAACCAAATAAATAAAAAAGCCTGACTGGCCTAATGATTAACCTTCCCAAGAAAAGAGGTGGGGAGATCTCCGTGCCAGCAGCAAGCTGTTTGTTAGACCTCATCTGGAAAACCAAGTACAATTGTGGTCATTTCAGTTCAAAAGAACTGAAGTGAAACAAGAGCCAGCACACACAAGAAGTCAGTCAGGCGAGCAGGAGAGATGAAGAGGGACCAACTTATCAGATCTGGCAAAGCAAAGGCTGAAATGAGATGCAGGTGGCATCTCCAGAGGGATCAGGCAGGTCAATGACTATGTCAGGACACAGAATAGGGAGACAAAGGGTGAGTATAACTTTACAGACTGAAAATCAAACCCCAGAGGACTTCAAATCTGTCTTCTGGCACATAGACCAGGAACTGGAGCTTAGGGGGTCGGGTTTTTTACATTGATAGAAGGGTGAGAGGCTGGACATGACCTGGCTGTGTGTGCTTGCAGCCCAGAAAGCCAACTCAGTCCTGGCTGATCCAGCACAAAGATAGGATGAGGGAGGATTAAGAGCCACCTCCCTGTGCTTTGGACAGAACTATCTGGTTGTTTGAAAATACTCTCTCTACCTCATCCCTTGCATGCTTATTCTAACAACCCAATTATTCATTTCAAAAGACCATAATTTAAAAATACAGGATACTGCACATTCATAAACACTAGAATGAAAAGTTGTTCCAATTTTCAGAAGTATTTTTAGGCAACCAAAATTGTCAGAGAGCAGCAAACAGCATTAATAGCAAGAAGGAGCAATACATCATACACAGAGGACATCCTTGGGATGCTATTTTGTGTGGGGGAAGTGTGAAATAAAAACCTAGAAAAGTTCACAAGAATTATCATTTCACTCCTTTTCAAGTTGACAGCACAGCCTCACCTTGAATAGTGTGTGCAAGTTTGGCCCAGGAAATATATTTATAGGCACAGGATAAAGCCAAAAATCAAAGTAGCAATGATAGCAATGAAAAGAACAGAATGATTTCAGCATGAGGAATAAATAAGCAAGATAAGCCCCTCCCCTGTGGGGAAAAGAAAATCAAAGTCACAAGTAGCACAAGTGGGATGCAAAGAGGTCAAGTGTTTAACTTCTTTCCCAGTAAAGTGCTCCAAGGAATGGGCTGAATTGCTGGTGTTGAGGAAAACAGGACACTGAAACAAGATCTGTATCTCAAGAACTGCTCCAGAATGCATGCCAAGCTTCACCATTTGCATATGGTAACTACCTCTGCTAACTGAGAATGTTGGAAGCTATCCCTGTTTTCAAATCACAGCTCCTGGAATGGTGGCTGAAATTCAAGTCTAGCAGGAAGCTCCCATGAGAGGAGCTGGACCTTCCTGGAGCTCCAGCATCCACCACATCCCAAGGCCAAGCAAATGGAATCACAGAATGGTTTGGGTTGGAAGGGACCTTAAATCCCATCCAGTGCCACCCCTGCCATGGCAGGGACACCTCCCACTGTCCCAGGCTGCTCCAAGCCCCAATGTCCAGCCTGGCCTGGGACACTGCCAGGGATCCAGGGGCAGCCACAGCTGCTCTGGGCACCTGTGCCAGGGCCTGCCCACCCTCCCAGGGAACAATTCCTAATTCCCAATCTCCCATCTGGCCCTGCCCTCTGGCACAGGGAAGCCATTCCCTGGCTCCTGTCCCTCCATCCCTTGTCCCCAGTCCCTCTCCATCTCTCCTGGCGGCTCCTTCAGGCCACACTGAGGTCACCCCAGAGCTTCTCCTGTCCAGGCTGAACAATTGCAGCTCTCGCAGCCTTCCCTCCCAGCAGAGCTGCTCCATCCCTCTGCTCATGCTGGAGCCTCCTCTGGGCTCTCTGCAGCAGCCCCAGGTCCCTCCTGGGCTGGCCCAGGGCTGGGGCAGCTCTGCAGGTGAGCTCTCACTGAGCACAAGGGCAGAATCCTGGCTTTGGGTTAGGAAAGCACCAGGAGAGTCAATGGAAAGGAGAAATTCCTTAAGAGAAGTATATAAAGCAAAACAGAAATTCACTTTCGTTAGCCCAAAAATCCCTGTAGCCACAATCAGGAGTGTATGGGGAATGTTTGCTCTCTCTATGCATTTGTTCAAGGGACCATGTCCCACCAAAAGGCAGAGGCCACCAGGCTTGAAGGACCTTCAGCCTGATCCCACCTGGGTCCTCTTTCTGGAGTGCTTCCCAGGACCACCTGGGCACCTTCTGTTTCTGGAAGAGGTTCAGGATTTGCTATCACATCCAGGGAAGCATTTGGGAGCTACAGGTCACTAGTGTAGACAGGCCTGCAGAGCTTTTCTGACTCCTAAATAAATAATACAAAATTCACCTCACTCCTTCCACAATAATCCCTTCCCTGAAGACCAGGGATTTGTTTCTGTTAACTGAACACAGTAAGAGGTGTGCTCTAACCTTTCAGCAGAATGTCAGGAAAACAATGCTCCCTTTAAGCCCTTTTTCAGAGGAATTGTTAAACTAAATAAATAAATGAATCCACCGCCATAAACCCCACATGCTGTTAGCCTGAACCTCCTCTGCCCTGATTTTATGTATTGAAAGGAGCTGGAGAAAAAAAAATAGCTGTAAATGCAATTATCTATATATAATCTTCACTTTCCACACTTCTGGAAGCAAACAAGGGAGGGAATAAAGTCACACAGCCTTTACAAACATCTCCCTGTATCAGATCTGGAAGCAGGACCCAGCTCTGGCCCGGCATGTATTCCACAGCCAAGAAAAACCCTCTTCAAAAACATTAACAACATCAGAAACAGAGCAATTTAGAAGTAGTTTTCTACTTACTGGACCACAAATCCTGAGAAATCAAGCAGAAAACCAGCACTCAGCAGCTGAACTGGATACAAAGGAGTTGCTGAGTCTTCACGAAGATGAATTTGAAGGTGGCATCGTGTCAAAGCCAAAATGCACCCACACCCCCAGCAGGCAAAGCAACACAAAACACAGGCAGGACTTGAAAACAAAGAAAGCCACTGCACACAAGGCCAAGGGCAGCCTCCCCAGCTCCTGACAGAGCAGGTGATGGAAGTGCAGCTGGCCCCGAGACAGCACATTCAGAGCAGGAGGAAGGCTGGGAAGAAAAAACTTCCCCACAACTCTGAGTGTTCTGACTCTCCCTGGCTAACAGGGCGGGCACAGCAAGGCACACACAGAGAGGGATTTGGGTGTGACTCCTCTTCTCAGGGTCCTGCCTGACCATCCTCTGAAGGACACAAGACATCCAGTCCAGGCCAGTCAGCTCAGGAGAAATAATTTATAATTTAAAGCCCATGAAAGCAAGAACTTAACCATTTAAAGATAAGCCATTATTCCTGCCTCAGCAGCACCTGATAATACTGACTTCGTTTTGAAAAGTTAGACAACAAACTATTCTTTAATATTTTATAGACCCCAAAAACAGGGAGAGAGGGAGATGGATGGATAATGATCATGTTCTTCCCGTGAAGGTTCTATGTGGTGTTTTACTTTGGGCAGCATTTCACTCCTTTGCCTGTGACTATGCAGTTTGCAGGGCTTTTTCCTGTTTAAAACAAAACATCCTCAATTGTCTTCTATTTCCAGCTGTCTTATAGACTAATAAATCTTCATATAAAATGCAGAAACAGCCCATAATCAAAGATGATGTCATTCCAGCCACCACACCCTTTTTGCATCTGCAAAAACTTCATCAGGAAATTGTTGTTGTTTTTTAAATCAGCGTTCCTGGAAACAAAGTTCCCCCAAAATGTGAGAGTAGAAACCCGATTAAGGCATTTTCTATTAACCATCAAGCAATCTGAGGACTTAAAATAATCAGAGACACCAACACAAGTAACAGCAACCTCCCAAATGTATTTTGAAGCAAAACACAGCCGTGATACCAAAGATCGTGTCATTATTGCTGCTCAGAAAACAGAGATGAAAAAAGTGTGCAGTTTTATTTCACAGCACTAAAAATCCACAAGTTCTCCAAATTCATCCAGTTAGTACCAGATCATTACAAATCTGCATTTGACAGCTTGACACTAACCAGAACAACAGCAGTTCCTACTAGACGGAAAAAATTCACTTGCCAGAAAGATTCAACATTTAACAAATTAGAACGTACTTCACATGTATTGAAGGCCAGCATCCAAGAACACTGTTGGTGTTTTCCATCAGTGAAAGCTTCCAGTTTTAGAAAGGTTGCAAAGAGAGTCTTTGACAGTGTCTGAGATGAGGCCTCCAGAGCCACAGGAAGGAGGAGAAAGCATTGTTTGTCTTGCAGGACTTTTGCAGGATGTGGGAAAGAGCACGGCCAGGAGATGTGGCAGCCTGATCAAACACTGTGCATTGAGCTAGTGCCCAACTTTGTAGAAGTATTTTGACCCATTTTAGTTTCCTTTTTTAAGCATCTAAAGAAGTGTCTATGTTTATTAGATAAAAGGATCAGAGCGAAGTCACCTCCCCAGTGCTAAGAACCAGAATAAGTGCCTGGAGTATTTACAAGTCCCAACACTTCTATAGCGCTACAATGGTGCAAAGTTTCCACACTGGGCCTCTAATTCTGCCAAAGGAGTGAGTCAGAGCATCCTCTAAACACAAATCAGAGCCCCACCAGCACATTTTCCTTTCCAGTTAATTGCTGACAGCCACTGAAGAGGGATCTGTTACACTGGGGGTATGATGGACCTGTACTCCAAGGTGAAATAGGGAACAGCTTCTGAGGAATCATCCACAGAATTTAAGCATACAATCAACCTGCTAAGGGTACTCCGCAACAGAAGGAATTTTTTGGTTCCTGCACCTCACCTGGCACACACTCAAAAAAGCAGTCAAGTGCAATGTATTCCTCCCTCCATAAGGAAGAAGGATGTATCTTTTAACAAATCCGATGTTTTAAAATCAGTCTTGCTGAACTGACAACAGAATCCTCCATTCATCTGCCATAGTCAGGCTTTCATCCCTTCTGTTCATGAATCATCACTGACTCACAGAAAAAAATATTTGTTCAAAGGTGGATTTTCTCACTCTCGTATCGGCTATTTCCAAACTTAACTGCCTTTAAACAAAGGCTCATTTCTTTGTAGCCTGACTCAAATGTTGCAATGAAGTTCCTACCTGGGATCTGTCACAACCACTACCATCAGTTAGTCTCAAAATAGGATAATGTGAAAAGGGAGACATGCAAAGGTGATCAAGCAGCAATGAAAAATGCAGGGGCTGACAATTATCCTGGCCTATACTCCTCTGGTTGTTGCAGCACTGAACCCCTCCCTAACCATTTCAGCAGCTTCAGAAAGAGCCGCAGATTTAACACAGGCAAGTGCTGAAATATTTGAATCAGTATCTTCAGTGATCTCTTGGTCTCTGCAGCAAGTGGCACACTAATGAAACAGGGCCCTACAACCACGGCTAGGGAAATGCCCTTAACTCAGAGAGTAACAGCAAAAACCAGGTGTTCAACTGCTCCTTGACTTATAGGTATGTAAACCTGAAGTGTTTTCATACCAGGCATATTAAGAAGAAAAAAGTGACAAAAGGTTGAGTCCTTGAGAAAAATTTTTAAAAAGAATCATACAGTAAGTGTAACTCCTCAACTTGGATTTTGGCTTTCTTCTGCTTCTGTTTTTGCAGCAGTTAAGTTTGCAGTTCTGAGGGTAAGCCTGCAAAAAAGACTTATCAGGTGCACTATAAACACTTATACCCTCAAGTGCTGCAGGCTACGCTGTGGTAATCACTTATTCCAACCCTTCACCTCCTGCCCAGGAAACACAGCAAAATAAACCTCACTTTACAGGGTGAGCTCTGGAACACTCATTAGAGGGTGAGAATGCACACTTCAAGAGTTACCAGCACCATAAATCCGCACCCTTATCTGCTATGGGGCAACTTGGTTAAACAGCCATTCCCGTGCAGGTGATGAAGGAATTTTTATTTGACTTAATTCAGACATTTCTCATCAGTTATCTTCAGTTTTCCTTTTACTGCCACACTGCAGAACTTTAATGTACTTTCCAGCTTTCAGGAATAAGGGAACCTACTTAAAGTGCAGTTGCTTTTAAAGATCACCAGTCCTTTTAGGCATTTCATCCCTTTAAAACCAGCTACATTTTAAAAACAAGGTGGCACATCAACTGCGTAAGGCCTACATAAGTGGTGGCATGTTTGGTGTCTTAAAGTTAGCAGAAGTCAAGTCTCAGCCCAGTCTTTAGACAGCTCAAAAACCTGGATTTAGACCTAGCAACAATTCCATTTCAAGCAGGAGGCTGGAGACATCAGAGGTGCTTTCCAGCCAGAGCTGGTAGAAAAACTGTCAGCACCTAGCCAGGACCAAGATGGTCATAGCCATGGCACAGCCTAACCTGAATGCCCCAGCCCAAATAACACCAGAAATAGATGGTGTTAGTGAAAGGACACTCCAGATTATTTAGAGAACAACTGCTGCATGTCCCAGAGCACCTTAAAGGAAGAATAGCTACTTTCTGCTCCCTCACTTTTTTCTCTTTTTTCCCCTACTTCTTTTTAAAGATAATTTACTTACCCTGGAGACTAACTTGCTATGCAGGATGGGTCGATGATGACTTTAAGACTTTTAATTCCTTGCCCCTTTTCAAGCAGGTGATGCATGCAGGAACTCCTCCTGCTTTAAAATGCCTAAAAAAGAGATGGTGCTGTCCAGGCAGCAGTTGAGCAGCTGTGGAGAAGAACTACGTACCCTCTCCCTTCTAGAAGCTTGGGAAAAAGATCAAAAAAAGGTTTGAAGTATTTCATGCGTGGCACAGGAAAACAGCAGCTAGAAATACAGGCAGCACAAAGCAATACTGAATCAGTCCAACCACCTTCAGATTCAATAAAATGGAAGCTGCCCCAGCTCTTAAACCCATCTATGGCCCATTCGTAACAGCACTGACCAATGAAATTAGCTTATTTATACATATAAACACACAGGTACTTGTGTCTTGCATCACACACTCATTACAACTTCCCTGTCACAGCAGTTGTTTTTGCAGCTCTGTTTATGCAATAGAGAATCAGTGCACCGAGCTGAGCTGAGCCAACCCCCCGAATCTGCAAGGTTAGAAAGTCAACACAGCAGCAGCAAATCATCCAAAGTGCTTGTTCCCCACACCTGTGGAACTGAACCCAACTGAAGAACACCCGCTCCATGTCATTCCCTCACAGCTCATCGACAGCGGTGATGTTGACTTTGGGCAGTTCACACTCCTCTTTGAAGTGGCAGTTTTCCAGGATGTCCTTGTAGTAGTCCTTGAGGTCCGCATAGGTGGAGATGGTCTCATTGGAGTGATGGAAGGCCATGAGTTTCTCATTGAGCAGCAGCTGCACCTGGTACTCCTCCTGGGAGGCGTTCACGTCGTCACAGTGGTAGAGCACGAACACCAGGTTGGCCGCGTAAGGCACGATGCGGCCGCTGCGGAATTTCCGCTGCGCCTGCCTGGCGTAGTTGTTGGCCATGAGAGGCTCGTCATCTTTGAAGTAACCCATCAGGGCCAGCAGGGGCTGCAGGGTCTCTGCATGCCCAACTTGGACAATCAAAGGTGAAGAAATGGGTTTGGAACTACAAAAGAAAATAAGCAAAAGGGGTGAGGAAGAGCCTGTGCTTTAAAACAAAACACCAACGCAGTGCAGGGCTGCCAGTAATCACGGCTGAAGGACATCTTGAACTCGTGTTACTCCTCAGAAAAACCTGTTTGGGAATTCCCCTGTGTTATAGACATTTTAAATGCAGCTTCCTAAATTTTGTCCAAGTATTGATGTGAGGCCAATGCAGTGAGGTCCAACAACGCCAAGTGCCAGCTCCTGCCCTGGGGTCACCCCAAGCCCTGCAGCTCCAGGCTAGGGCAGAGGGGCTGGAAAGGGCCCATCAGGAAAGGCCCTGGGGGTGCTCTGCCAGCAGCTGGACAGGAGCCCAGGGGGGTCCAGGGGGGCACAAGACCAATGGCCCCTGGGCTGTGCCAGCCATAGGCCCAGGGCAGGGCCCGTCCCCTCTGCTGGCCCTGCTGAGGGACCTCAAGGGCTGTGTCCAGTTCTGGGCCCTCCCGGCCAGAGAACCCTGGAAGGCGTGGAGCATGTCCAGGGAAGGAATAGATTTGGGGAAGGGGCTGGAGCTCCCATACATAGTCAAGCCCTTCGCTGGATGTGAGAGAGTCTCCTTCAAACCATGAGCAGCATTTACCAAATTTAGTCTGAAGACAGTGATCCAGGGATGCAGGAAAACAGTCGTCTCTCCCCAGCTGATCAGTCCAAATGACCAGCAGAAATACTATTACTAATTCCTGAGGGCGCCAAGCAGTCCAAAAGGAGATGATGCCCTCGCAGTACACAGGTCAGCAAATCAAGCCACTGACTTGTACCATGAACGATGACAGTTTATGTAACAAAAGGTTACACACTGCTCAGCCAAAGGGGAGATAAGAGCTGGCTTGCTGTGCCAGGAAGCACCAGCCAAGAGTCTAACCCTTGCTCCAGAGAAGGATGATGGCTTTTGGGGACCATTTCCAAGTGGCCCAGGTCACTCGATCTAGAAGATGTAAATATAGGCTTAGCTTTCAGGAGACATGCATTGATTGGCCCGAAAAGGAGGCGTTTCTGCTGCACCAACCCGAAGCAATGAAAAAATGGTTAACTGGGAGACTTGTCTGTAGATTGGAACTTTGATCAGCTCAGCAGGAATTCAGTGCTTGCCCAGGATGGGCCCTACCAGCTCACGGCAGCCATGGTGTTTGTGCAGCCTAACACACACCTTGTGCCGTGCTCCCGGTGCGCCTGAAACCTTCTGACTCCACTCCTCAGAGGAGCACTCCTCCTTAGGCAAAACATTCCTTAAAAAATATATCCAAACCCTGCCTCTGTTTCCCATTCAAAAGAAGCAACATTCAAACCACAGAAAGGTTCTTTAGGATGAAGGACATGATATTTTTTTCCACCTATGCTTTTGTTGCACCAAGAGCTGTACATTCACCACTCTTCCAGCTCCTCCAAAATCAGTGTATCTGCCTATGTTCTCCCCTTGCCATTTAGGACCCCTTCACTCATTTTAAAATTGTAAAGCTTTTGGATCCTTGAATCCCTTTTTCTTCCCTTCCCTCTTTTACCCATTTGACCAGTTCATGTGTATCCTCCCCCACCACACACACCTGGCAGGGAAGAATTTTTAGGTTTTAGGACACATTCACATCCCTCCTGTCACAGCAGCAAGGCACAGATGTCTATGGGAGGAGACAGGCGGCCACCCCTTTGATGTCCTGCAATTTCCAGCTCAGGAATATCCTGGGCCCAATGTGGCTTCTAGGTCATGAATCATTCCTTTGCCAAATCTCTCCTTAAATCCCCATACATTTCTAGCACACACAACATCCTGCGGCAAGGAGTTGCACAGTTTCACCCACTGCTCTTAATTTTCTCTAGTTGTACATGCTATGTCCCATTCAATCCTTTCTACTTCCAGCTTTGCAATAGTTTTCTTTCCAAGCTGAGAAATCCTTAGTCCTTCCACAATTTTCCGAATGAGCTATATCCCTTTAGATATTAGAATGCACAATAGTCAAGAAGCATAAGCTACATCGCAAATCCATGCTACACTCATATAAGCTCTCTGTTTGCTTGATTCCTGATATCCAGCATGGAATCGTTTGGATCGGGGGGACCTTAAAGATCATCTCATTCCAACCCCCTGCCATGGGGGGAACACCTTCCATAGACCAGGCTGCTCCAAACCGCATTTGTTTAAAGTCTGAGATATCTCCAGACAGCTACAACAACCTCATAACTCAGCCCCTGAACAATAAGTTCTCCCAGATTCTATCCAACAGGTGATAAGAAGATAATTTTTCCCATGTGGATTACTTGACAGCTCTGCAGTTTTCCAGCCCAGTCAGTCTCACCAAGTCCTTTTGCAACCTTCCTAGTGGAAACAATCTTATTTATCTTGAATAAAACTGCCACATTTGCAATGCCACTGAACTTGTCACCTCTTTTTTGCACAGTCATTTACAACATCCCGAGCAGGTCAACTCTTTCAAGTTTTATCTCTGCTAGGAAAAAAACAACAAAAAAAAACAACCAAACAAACAAAAAAAAAAAATCAATTAGCTGCCTCCATTTCTTGTAATTTTATCTATTTTTCCCCCATACAGGGACCTTCCCCCTTAACCCCATCTGCCTAATTTCTTCAGATAAGGAAACCTGTTGAGAAAGAGGTTTGGCAGTCACGACTATGGCTACCAGATCACCCTGTTTTATATTTGTTGATCCCTCCCAAGAGCTCCAAGAGGAATGTTTTGCTTTTAAAGAGCCATCCTAACACTTCCCAGGTGTATCATATTCATCAAGGTGCTCAGCAGTCTACAGTGTTATTTCCAAAAGACTGGCCTGGAATTCTGATTCTCTCCTGGAGCTGCTTTTTAAGTTTTTCCCTTATTTAATTATTTGTATTTTCATGTCATCCCAGCTGCATGGTGGTCTGTGTTTTGTTAACTGAGAAGGAAGCTGGGAATGTAAATATGCTGCCAGAGTCTCCAAAACAACCTTACATAGGCATTACTGATTCCACAGGGAATGGATTTCACATCCCCCACCCAAAAAGGCTTCAGAAATGCTAAAACAAACAAAAAAAAAAATTAACATTCTGGCTATCAGTGCTGGCTTTAAGCAAAGTTTGGCTTTACTTTCCAGCTGATGCTAAACAGGAATGTTGAAATGGAAGTAAATCACAAAAAATATAGCAAAAAAAACAATAAAAAACCCCCAGCAAGACATATGTTTGCAAAGCAGGAAACAAATTACAGCATAGACAAGTTTTTAAGAACAAGGAAAGAAGTGACAAAAGGACTAAACAAGCTGCTCATTCACAGCATAACTAGAGTTTTTCCTTCACCTGCTTTAGTCTCATGAAATCCCCATGCCAACAGGCCAAACCACCTGGGGAGGCAAAACAAGCCTCTCCCACTCAGAGATATCCCACTGGATTAGCTTAATGAGGATTAAAACTGTTTCCTGATATGACACAATCCTGAGTTCTCCACAGCCTCTTTAACACAGCATGCCAGCTCCCCCAGCATCTGACTTCCCGGACTGCTCTAGCACTCCCTGTTCAGTCTCCAGGGTCAGGACTCCAGCTCAGATGTGGTATCCAGCAACGATTATAAAAATGGCCATCAAGGTTAAAAAGCAATTTTTAATCACGGGGAAAGGCACAACAGGTTAGCTCCTCAGAGAATACACACAAGCAAAGGTTACCATTGCCCCTGCGTTTCTGATAAAGACAGAGACAGAACAAAGCAACAAATCACTGATAAACCATAGCCTAGGCTAATATAATATTAAACGGCAGGCCTGATGTTTCCACACTCAATTTGCCTCACAATCGATTAATGAGTCAACATCATGCTGGAAGCATCAAAGTTCTCAGCACCATACTCTGGCAATTGCTAATGATCTTTCAATCCACCTTTCCCCTCCCTATTATCTACTAGTACATGGCTTGGGAAAGCCCATTGAGTACACCTCAGTCTGACCCTCGAAGCGAGATGTGCATAAAACTCTGTCATAAAATATGAGGAGCTTGTTTGAAAGGGATTTGTTTCATATGCATTTCATGGGGCATTCCAAGTGAGCAGAAGGGGCTCTCAGTAGGCAGAGCACAAGCAGGGCTCACTGGAGAGATGTGTCAGCTCCTGAACTGCCCACACTGGGGTTTTATGGGGTGTTTTTTACCTTCTAAGTATATCTGATCATAGATGAAAATGATGAAAGTACTGAACAATTCAGCAGCGCAACCCCAAAAGCCAAGTCTCACCATAGGGAAAATGGAGAAGCATCATGGAGAAGCGCAGATGTGGGATTTATCATTCAGGAAAATTCTAGTTCTCCTGGATCTTTGCAGATTTGGGTTTAACCCTGAATCTTCTGCGTCAGCTCACCCATCCTCAAGAGCCAATCATTCCTACTCTTCCCAGGACTACTGATAGTTCACTTTCCAAATGGGAAAAGTGCACCTTCTTTTAACAAAAGTTTGTTTCCTAAGCACTGATAGGACTTTCAGTTAGAGATAACCCAAATCCCAAGAAATAGTGGGGTAAGAAGAAACATTTCCTGCTGCAAAGCTTAACTGGCCTATCTTCAAACCTCATTTTAAAATCCCTCCAAAGACTGCAAAGAAGTTTCAACACCTGTTTAACAAGCAAGCTTTGACTATATTCTGCCCCTTTTCTCCCTAATAAAGCCAGGACAAAGGACTGCAAAAGCTCTTTTCAGATTTCCCACTTCCCTCTGCGATTTATTTCAGGGGGAAAAAGAAGGTAGACAAACCCGAAACATACCAGGAAGCAGCAGAGATCAGGGAATGCAGTGGTGGGACTCAGGGCAGCAGAAATATTTAATAGTGGTGATGCTCAGAGAGTTATCACCAGTGGGAGAAAAAAAAAAAGTCAAAATAAAAAACCCCTGCTAAACAGTATTAAGTCCTTATATACCAAAACTTCCACTTCCAATCATTTCCAGAATCAGCACCAACACAACAAAGTGCCACAATTAATATTGATAAAATTTTCCTTCTGTTGCAACAAGGAACAAGCTCACTCATGACAAAAGCAAACTTGAAAAGCTGACTGACTACACAAAACTCATTAAAAACCCTGATTAAAAGACTCTTATCTAGTCCTGCAAGACTTAATCACTCAGAGCTAATTAGGCTTTGTTGTGTTTTACTGCAGAGCTGCTGCACTTTCAAAGGCTCTTTCCTGGCTGATCCCACCTCTCCCATAGTTTCAAACCTCAGAGGTGAAATGCATTACTGCAGCAGCACCACGGTGATGCTCAACGTCGATCCATCACAATGACTCAAAATCAAACCAAGAGGTTGATACCATTTGTCAAACCCTTCCTGCCCAACGTGGACACTGGTCAGACCAGTTCATTTGCCTGTTACTTCCCTGGGTACTGTTTCATTTCGGTTTTTCATTCTTAGTTACAAGGGTAGGACTCTATAAAAGTTGCTGAGATAGTTTTTCAGCTCAATCCTGAGCAAGCATGTATTACGTAATTAATATGAGATTATGGACATCCTGGGGAGTCTGAAAAGCACAAGAAACACTTTAAGTCTCCAGTTCTGGGCAGATAGATGAACAGCCACATTCCCAGGGGAGATGCCCTGTGCTGCCCAGCTCTCTCAGAGAAGTCAGCAAACACACACACTTCAGAAATGCAGACACGGGGATGCTACTGAACACAAGGACTGGTGGAGAATTTCACACCTCTGGCTTCCCTAAAAGTACCCTTTAGTCATGTCAGAAGTCCCACCTTTGAAAGGCAGAGCAATCAAAGCCAACCATACCCTGTGATACACAGCTGCTGATTGAGACATCAACTGTTTATTAATGAACATCACCCCAGCAGCAGTGAAGACGTTTTAATAGAAGAATTGACTGAATGTTCTGAGTATGAGCAAAAAGGGATTTTCAATCTAATTATTTCACAGCTACTGCATACACAGAAGCCTTTTGCTCAGTTCCCTTTGTACACACTATAAAAAGAGTTTTGAACTTGTGACGTGTGTTTAGATCATCCATTATGTTCCTTTGTACTGAGTCATAGCTTCGGAAGGAGCGATTAGGGCACAGCAGTGAATGACTCGTGAAAGGTTACCAATTGTGTTGGGAAGACAGCTGCAAAGAGGAAGGCAAATCACACGGATCAATAAAAACTACCAGTAAATTGCCGTATTAGCCTGTTTACCTACAGCTTTGCGGTATAACTCACAAAGATCACCTTCACTTGACCTTGAACCATATTCAAATTCAAATAAATCTTTTTTTAATACCTTGAACCTGCTTACTCTCTCAGAGGAAACCACCACCACATATCTTGCAATGCACATGTGCAGCTGGGCCAGTATTATCAACACACACTGCAAAAACTGAGGTGGCTGCACAAAGCATGCCTCCCAGTTTCCAGAGCCTTATGGTAATCTATTTGGACAGTACAGCAATAACAGGTGTTTCATAATCTCTTTCACAAGCAGGAAGGGCAGACTTGTCAAATATTTGAAGATAGAAGAAAAAAAAGGAAGTCTAAAACAGCTTTAGTGAATAGCTGATACTCTTAAAGTGTGCCATAAGTGATTTGCAAATCCACCTCTGCCCAAGTGTGCAGCTGCAAAGGTCTTAAAATCAGATGAGCAGCTTCATATTGCAGTAACTACCAAAATACCTGTATTTCTCACCAACACACACAGTGTTCCTGTTGGCAGAATGCTGTTCACTAAACTGTTGGGAAAATCAGCAGTGAAAAGTAGCTCTCCACTAGTTTCTCTGGCTATTTTCTATCCCTAGCAGGCAGGCTTGGGACAAACACAGTTCTTAATCCATAAAGCACTTCATAATTGTGAAGACATAAGACAACTGCCCAACTGTGCCATTTCAGTACAACAAATCACAAGGGTGTGGCATGGAACAAGTGAAACTTTTAACTAAAGTTTATTTCCTAAGCAAAAACATTTTCATTTTATATACATCTCTTGTGATACATTCCATTATTTTTTGTAATTAAGAAAATTTGTAGGGAAGAGACAGTCCTGGCCCCTAACCTCTCCTGAGAAATGTGATGATGACACTTCCTTACAGGCTGGTAAGGAGGTATGGAGGAACATGTCCTGAAGCCTATGGTAAGGTCTAAAGGAACAAATGCTCTCTACTGAAGAATTACCTTTATTAGACATTTATACTTCATTGCTACTGGGGCTGCAGAAGAACAGCGCCCGTGCACTGCACTAACAGGAGGTGGTCATTAATACAACTACTGACAGACTCAACATCAGACCCAAATTCTTGAATAGATATTCTACCTTTCCACCGGCTCTCTGGATGGAGGCAGTAGCCAAAAGCAATCACAGAGTGAAAATCCCTTTTACAGCTTTTAACACCATCTTGCTGTACAGCAAGACCTACACAGAAGAGACCATTGCTAGTTTAAACCCAAGAATTATACTGGAATTCACATGATGAAAGATCCTAAAAACATCTGAAACTTTTGCACTGCAAACTGAAGGTGGGACTAATTAGCAATAGGTATTTATTACTGCCTTCCTCATATTCTTAAGGATAGACTAACCAGCAGGAGGGGTTTTCCACCCAAGAAACAAAAGCAAGCTTTGATAAGGCAACTAAGTGTGGTGAGCAGATTACAAGGTCAACAATCACTTCATAAAAGAAACAGGGTTACAATAAAGGTAAGGTTTCTCTTTTAATTTCACTGTAACTGGGAATGAAAACAGGACAAAGCTATCAAACATAAATACATAAAGTATGCTACAAAAATACAGCATTGGCAACACTGCTCTCTCCACTGCCAAGCCTGGTGCAGAACAGATAACCCAGATCCCTCATCTTCTTCTCAGAAGAGAAATGCTTCCCTTTCTACTTCTGGATAGCCCCATCTAAGCTTTCCAAAAAGAAAAGAGATCTTGGAGCAAAGATAATGCCCTGGACGTAAATTTCTTGTTCTTAAATTTTCAGAACAAGCAGTCAGTTATAAATCAATGTTAAACATCATTAAATTGAAACAACATTCCACTGAAAGTCATTTCATCATCACAAAAATTCGCTGTCTGAGTACAAAACTGCTGCAAAAAAATTTAACCTGCTGCCTTCAAGTTGACCATCACCCTAAAAAGAAAGAAGAGACTGGCATATTTTTTTACTTGTTTTCATTTGTACTCTCACACTGCCACAGGATGCCTCTCTCTATAGATGAAAAAGAGGTAAGTCTCTCTTCCTAAATGAAATAGGATTAGCTGCACCTCCACTTCCTAGATTCCAAGAGAGACTTCCAAGCTGTTCCAATACAGTGGCTGTGGGTAGATTCCCACATCCTCTCCAGGGTTACCCAACCCAGTTTATTCCCATGTCTCCAGTGCTTTATGACTGCCACCTTCTGTTATGGAACGGAGTAACACACTCCTGTGGCACCCTGCTACCTCGGCTTTCCGGTTCCTGTTTAGGATGCTGCTCATCCTGAAGACAGCTCACCCAGATTGGAATTTTGCAAGACTTAGGGTCCTGATCCTTTACAGTCACTGCCTGCTTCCCTCTATGATGGCAAAACAACACGAGAGCCCCAGGGATTGCAACTGAACTTCCACAGCCGATGCTGAAAGATGGGCTGAAGTTACCACAATCCTTTGGAGGTCTGCCTCAGACACCTGCTCTTCCCACCTCCCAGTTTAGCAACTGCTGATTCAGCTCCAAATAAATCAGAAATCTCCATCTGTACCTCTTTCTTTCAACTACAGCTTTTTTAGGGGCTTTTAAAATTGTTATTATTACACTCTCAGGGATATTTTATATACAGTTGAGACACAGCTACAACTAGTGCATATAATGTAAGGATGAAAGGCTGTCACAGTTCAAAGAGGAAATTACACTAAAAGGGAACAAAATTGATCACTCCCCTTCCTTCATACAATGTTATGGCCCTATTCTTGATATCCTGTACTTTTATAAACATTTCCATACTAATCTGCTAAGGCATTAACTTATGTGACAGATTACTGAACTATGAATTTTGTAATTGTTCTGTTTACATAAGGAAAATGCACACAGGTTGTAAATTAGCATTTAAGCAACAAATTATTTTTAACAAGGACATTTTAAACAAAAAAGCTCATTGTTTCAACTCAATGTCTCCTCTCAAAGTGTGCAGAAACAGGACACCACTATCAGCTGGCCGTCCCCTGAAGGTCTGTGCGGATCAGCAAGTTAATAGATGGAAATACATTATGTGGAGACAAAAGCATCAATGAAAATTAAAAAATGCACTCTTTAAAGTAATAGTGCTCCAGTAAAAATTGTATCCTCTCCGTTGAAGTTCTCCTAGCTCCAACCCTCCTAATGTTGCCATGTTTGGAAGTACTGAACTTGTACATGAAACATTTAATCCAGCTCAGGACTGACCACAGAAAGCTCATTCCCAAAGCACAGAAGTCTTTTGATTTACCTTTTGCTCTCTTCCACTGCTTTGTCCAAGTGCTGGAAGATATCTTGGAATAAAATGCAGCTGGAGCGACTGTTGATGTCATAGCCATATCCTCTCTTCCAGTATTGCTTCAGGTCATTCAGATATTCCAACACCTAAAGTCAGAGCTCACAGGTTTTTACTATCGCACTAAGGGAAAACAAAAAGCTCACAGCCTGGAGCAATTACACAAAAACAACCCCAAACATCAAGGCCCTGGTTGAAAACACTTCGGCATAAAAGCAGACAACAGATCAGACCAAAGAGCCACCAAATTCAGTACCTAGAAACAGTCAGTCAGGTGAGGTGCTGCACATCACAAGACAAGCATTATCCACTGCTTTTTTAGCACTTCTGATTTTGCCTTTGGCTCATCATTCTTCCCACAGAATCCATCCCACACCTTTAACTCAGCTTGTCTGTTTTCACATTCCAGAGATGTGCACACATCTCAGACAGAACTGTGCCTTGGAATTATGCAAGAGCACACGGTGCTCTCCTTGTTCTCTGTTCCTTTCCTGACAATTCCTGGCATCAAAGTTGTTGCCCACCTCCCTGCTGAGTTATTTATAACTACACTGAACACGGCAGCTCTCGGAAGAGGCCCATAGTGACCCCAATGCTCTTAGGGAGGAGACCACTTATTCCTAACTGCCAACCCTTTAGCCAACCACCTACCTACACAAAGGTCTTCTCTCTTTCCCAGAAGTGCAAATTTCCTCAAGAGCCTTGGGGGAGCCTTACTGAACATCAGAAGTTACATCAAACGATTTTGAAAGAAGAGGAACAAGCATTTGCCTCATTTATCTGGGTCCTACTGGGTTTTATTAACAGGCATTTATTTGGTTTAGAGATCTGATAGTCCACAAAACCAAATAAAAGGAGTATTAGAAGAGTTTGGGATGGAAGGTCATTTAAGACCATCTCACTCCAAACCCCATGCCACAGGCAGGGACCCTTCCCACCAGACCAGGCTGCTCCAATCCCCACATACCTTGGCATCTTCTTCACTGAAGAGTGAACACCATGGGGAGGTCACATTTTTTATAGCCAGCTCATATGAGCAGGTGAGAAAAGCCACTTGAACAAGATCTGCAACAAACAAGCCAGAGATAAACCACTGCTCCACAAGTAGCAACTTCCCCTCAACTTACTTCTAAAAGGAATTACAGTTGCTGTTTGGCAAGCAGAATTAAAAGAAAAACACTCATATCCCTCCAAAACCAGGTAAAGCTAATTTCATCTACAGGAAAGATGTTTTCAAACATCTTTTTCTTCTGAGTGCTAACCAACAATCATTCATTACTGCAACACCAACGCAGACTTACAGCCTCATGCACTTAATTAGAGACTGCATCTCCAATTCGCAGGCACTTCAAATTACCTACTCTGCATAACTACATGTCTTGAAAGGCATTCTCAGCCAGACTTGGTGCCAAAGCCACCTGTAACAGGAAATCCTTACCTGCATTTAGCTCCTCCACTGGCAAACACAAGGCACTGGCGACCTTCTCCAGGACCTTCTTCATCTCGGGTCCCTGTTTGAAGGCATTCACCTGGCACATGGCCGCATCGTTCTCCTCCACCAGGGCTACAAACTTGGCACAGTGATCAAAGAACCGCATCAGGGAGTCATTGACTTCAACCTCCACCTCTGAAAGCAAACATGAGCATCAGGGGAGGCACCACCATCCCCAGGGGTAGCAGGACATGGGCACCATAACACCCTCTAAGGGACAGTCTGCCCACCACAGCCACGTCCCCACGGAGGGGATGCAGGGTCCCTCTTAACCTCGGCGCGATGGATTTGAGACTGGTCTCACAGCCATGGAGAAGGCAGGGGATACCCCCAACTCCTCTGGGAGTATCGGGGGTTCCCTGCCAGGGAGAGTGTGGGATTCTTCCAACCATCCAGGAAGGGCACAGGAGTCCCAGAGCCCCTCAGGGAGGTCATGGTGCTTTCTCAGTGCTGGACTGAGGGTCCCCCAGCCCTCAGGGAAGGCACAGGAGGCCCTCAGGAGAGAGATGGAGCTCTCTCAGGCTGAGCACAGGACTCTGCCAGCTCCTCTTTGAGGGCACAGGAATCCCTCAGGGAGGATGTCAGGCACCCCCATCCCCCTTAGGAGAGCCGGGAATCCCTCAGGGAAGACTGGGGGCTGCCCCAGGCCCTCAGGGAAGACACGGGAGTCCCTCAGTCAGGGCAGGGGTGCCCCTCACCCCCTCAAGGAACAGCGGGAGGCCGGGACTCCCTCAGGAAGGACACAGGAGTCCCCCACGGAGAGTGTGGAACACCCCTAGGCCCTTGGGAAGGTCAGGGAGCTTCTGCTGGCCCTCAGGAAACACACGTGGCTTTCTCAGGAAAGGTGCGGACTCTCCCAGCCCCCCAGGGAGAGCCGGGGGCTCCCGAGGGGAAGGGAGTGGGTGTCCCAGACTCACCGTCGCCGCCGAAGTCGAGGGTCGGCCCGAGCCCGCGGCGGAAGGCGGCCCCGCTCTGCAGGCAGCGGTGCTTGGAGCTACTTGCCAGCGCCAGGCGGCGGCGGGCGGCGAAGAGCGCGGGGAAGCGGGCGGCCATGCGCCGGGCCAGCTGCTCCATGTCGCGCCGGCCCTGCGGCGCCAGCCGCCCGTCCAGGCTCTCCTCGTACCACATGGGCCAGGCGGCCAGCGCGGCGGCGGCGGG
>VZRL01002962.1:0-24725 GCA_013397895.1 Origma solitaria
CCCCCCCAACCTCCAACATACCTACACTCTGATCTGGTGATCTACATTCAGTTTGCTGCCCACCAACACCCCAAGGTCCTTTTATGCACTGCTGCTATCTCAGCAGCCTGTATTGCAGCATGCAATACATATTTGTTCTGTCTCAGATGCAGGACTTTGCATTTGCTTTTTCTAAACTCCATGAGGTTCCACTCATGAAAGTATTAAGTAGAATCAAACCTAATACTGGCCCCTGATTGTGCTGGTTTTGGCTGGAGTGATTTTCTTCATTGTAGCTGATAGGGGCTTATGTTTTGGATTTTTGATGGAAACAGTCTTGATAACACAGGGATGTTTTAGTTACTGCTGAGCAGCACTTAGGGAGTGCCAAGGTTTTTTCTTCTCCTCATCCCACACCACCAGTGAGGAGGCTGGGGGTGCACAAGAAGTTGGGAGAGGACACAGCTGGGAGAGCTGACCCCAGCTGACCAAAAGGATACCCCACACCATATGGTGTCATGCTCAGCATGTAAAGCTGGGACAAGGAGAAGGAAGGGGGGGATGTTTGGAGTAATTGTTTGTCTTCCCAAGTCACCATAATGAATAACGGGGTCTTGCTTTCCTGGGGATGGCTGAACACCTGCCTGCCCACAGGAGGTGGTGAATGAATTCTTTGTTGTGCTTTGCTTGTATGCGCAGTTTTTTGCTTTGCCTATTTTACTGCCTTTATCTCAGTCCATGAGTTTTCTCACTTTTACCCTTCCAATTCTTGCCAGCATCCCAACACAGGTGGAGTGAGCAAGCAGCTGCATGGGGCTGAGTTGCCCGCTGGGGTTAAATCACAATACTGAGGAATATCACTGCCAGTTAGACTTCAATTTGTTGATCGCTACCATAAAGCCTGAAGTTTCAGACAGTTTTTCACCTAGTTTGTATTCCATCCAGTCTTCATCTCCTCTTCTAACATTTGTTATGGAAGACTATTGTCAAAGGCCTTGCTTGTTCCAAGGCAAATGACATAGGTCACTCCCTGCAACCCATACAAAAAGTCACTAGCATCTAAGAAGGCAATCAGTCAAGCCTACTTCGGCCTGCGTAAATCCATGCTGTCTGTTCCCAAACACATTCTTGTCCTTCACATGCATGAAAACAATTTCTGTGAAGTCTTTCTCCGTAATCCTCTGAGAGACTGAAGGGACACTGAGTGATCTATTGTCCACTTTATCATTCTTCCTGCCCTTTTTGAAACACATGTAACATCTACTTTTCCCCTGTCATCAGGGACCTCCTTCAATCACCATGAACATTCACAGACAACCAACAGTGGTCTCATACTGGTGTCAGTAAGCTCTTCAACTTTTCCTCACCATCAAACATTTCTAACCCTTTTACCATTCTTTTGATTTGCTCTGAACACAGTGACCAACACAGGACATGGTATTCCTACTATTACATACCACTACACTTTAAAATGAAAAGCATCATTGCATTGTTGACAAATGCTCCATTTTTGATTCATGATAGATCCTACACTAAGTGGAAAGCACTGAAGTCCAGTAAGGCAAAACAAAGATATTTCTGATTCATAATAGAAAGCTCATATTACCAGGCAATGCCTTTCTCTCAGGAGAGATTCAGGTTTCTAATATATTGAGCTCAGTAAGATTTCATGATTTATAGCATCCATCATCAGAATGACAAGATTCTGTGTCCTTGACCAAGAATTTTGTGACACCAAATTACTACCAATGAGCCAATAAAAATAATTCACTTGTTATATTAGACTCATTATATATGTCTGTCCCACCATAAAATGTGGAAATATTCTATTTCTTCCCCAAACTAGGTCACAAAAGTATTTTAGTAGCTGTTTCAGTTAATTTTGTATCTAATGTTAAACACTTATTCTGAACTCCAGAGTCTCTCCATTTATTGAATATAAATTTAAATGTTCAATACAAAACAAAACAAAGAAAGGAATGAATTTATAATCCTCACTCATAGCTCACTTCTTCAGATGTTCATTTGACCATCTAATTAAAACAGCATTTCAATTTCTCACAGAAACATGCTACCAATTACAAGATACCTAGAAATAATTTGACTTGATATGTATACAATACAACTAAATAAGCAGGCTGTCACAGTCTTCAGGAAGGGAACATGAAATATTATCTGATCCAGCCTTTCATGGGACAGGGAGCCTAGATGAGACTGTCTAGAACCCTGTCACATTGCATCTTGAAAAAAACCTCCTATGATAAGGACTCTACTGCATCCCTGTAATGATTATTCCCGTGACTGACTGGTCTTGTAAACATTCCTTTCTTATGTCAAAATGAAACCTCTCCTGGTGCAACTTGTACCCATTGCACCTTGTCTTCTCCATGTGGCTCCTCATGAAAAGAGAGACTCTGTCCTCTTGTAGCCCTCTTTAGGTACTGGAATACTATGATTAAGTCCCTCCTATGCCTTCTCCAGGGTGAAAAGACCCAACTGCTTCAGTCTTTCCCAACAAGACAGGTTCTCCAGCCTTTTGATCATCTTCCTGGCCCTTATTTGGACCATTTCCAGCCTTTCCACATCTTTCTTGAATGGTGGGTACCACATCTGGACACAATACTCCTGCATGGACTGATAAATGCTGAATACAGTGGGTGACAACACCTTTATCTCTGCTAGTAAAGCCCTCAGGGATGCAGCCCAGGACCTGATTTTCTTTTGTTGCTGCAGCTTGACTCATGTTCAGATTGTTCACCACCAGGACCCCCAAGTCTCTCAGAAAGGTTGCTCCCAGCCTGTACTGGGCTTTTTGTTTATCTCATCCCAGGTGCAGGACCTTGCACTTGCCTTTGTTAGACTTCATACATTTCTTACTGGCCCACTCTTCCTGCTTGTCTGTGTCTCTGACAGAGTGCTCTCCCTTCTGACAAGTCCACCTTGCCATCCAGTTTGGCATCATTGGCAAACTCAGCGGGAGTGTTTTCAATCCCTTCATCGAGATAATTTATGAAGATGTTAACCAGCCTGGAGCCCAATATTGATCTCTAAGGGACCCTGCTTGTAACAGCCTGCCAGCCTGAGTAAAAAGCATTGATCACCACCCTGTGAATGCAGCCTGTCAGCCACTTCCCTACGTATCTCACAGATCACACATCCAATCTGTATCTTGCCAGTTTGTCTAGGAGAAAACTGTGGGAAACAGTGTCAAATGCCTTGCTGAAGTCTAGGTAAACAACATTCAGGGCTCTCCCCACACTGACAGAAGATGATAAGTTATTGTAGAAGGTGTTCAGGTTAATTTGGCATGCTTCACCTTTAGTAAATCCCTACTGATTATTCCCAATCACCTGTTTCATTTGGAGAGTAGTAGTTTCTAGGAGGACTAATTTCATTATTTTCCCAAAAATTGAAGTAAGACTAATGGGCTTGTAGTTTCCTAGGTCTTCATTTAGGCCCTTCTTGCAGATGGGTTTGACAATGCATTTTAAAATGCTTACACTACAATTGAATTTATACTGATAAATAAAAAAAGGTTGATTTCTCTTATATTTTCTAGTATTATTGATTCTTTCATGATTATGACTACTGCTAAGTAGTTTTTAATTGAATTCTCTGCCTCAAATGTTAAATTTGGGGAATTAGGTTTTGACTGTGTTTAGAAATTGTTTCATGAGTATTTATGAAGAAATATCAGTGCTTTGAAAGTTATTTGAAAGTATAATCTACATTGTATTGTAATGAGTTCATGTTAAATTCGGATATAAATACGTTCATGTTTATTTCTAAATAATTAATTTCTAAATGTACTATTGGTTGCAAACCCAAATGAAATTCAAATAGATCTTCAGTTTCAATAAAATGACCTTAAGAATTTTTTTAAATTTAAGATGTAGAACCAAACTCTACAGTGCTTTATTCCTTCAACATTCTACTCTCATACCATTTCTAAGGAAATCATATGAGAAATATTCTGAATCATATTTTATATTATATTGAAATAGACTGATTTGAGATCACCACTTTTTATCTATTCTTCCCTTTCCAGGTGAGAGATACTTGATAAAGAGCTGCCATCTGAAGGATTTTCTGCATTTCTGGAATATCCTGGGTCCATATCCTCCATAGTCATATAAAAGCCCATCTAGAATTTTCAAAATGGTCTAAATAGTTAGAATGCTCTGAAAATATCAAACTTTAATTCTAAATAGTCTTTCTAACTATATACTATTGTATTTTATCTGTCTTTGATAACATCAAGAAGACTACGAGTATCATTTCACTAGAAATTAGTAGGAACAAGTAATATTTCTTTCCTCTCACTATTCAACAAACAGCAAATTGACAAATCATTTCACATAAGACTGGAATGACTACAGGTAGATCAGTCTCTGAAGCAATTTTAAAAGATTAAAATAGTTAAATTGTCAAACACTTTGCCCTTTTAAAATTTTCTTTTGTTACTGTTTTTTGCAAGGTGTTCTTCCTTTACAGTAATAATTTTTCAGTCATAAGTTTCCAGCAGGAAGACTCAGGAGCAGAAAAACCAATCTCTATAGTCTGTGAGTTGACAATTTGCACATCCTCTCTCCTGTATAGCACAAAAGTGTCTCTCTAGCTTTGGCAAATATGAGAAATAATAAAAAAGCCCACAAACTATTGCTACACAGCTGCCAAGAACATATTTGTGGCAAATACACATATCCTAGTCCTCTCAGTGTCATAGTGGTTTTTCATTACTTTGACATGAGATGGAAACATGCCTGATGGGGAAGGTGGAAAGCAGCTGAGTTCCCATTTACAACAGATGCCTCTGCCCTGCTACATTGGTCTTTTTTTAAGTAATTTTCTCCTGAGATCAAAATGAACTATCTGTATCATAAACTGATTTATTCTCTTTTCTTTTTTTATTGCTGAACAATGACTCAGAGTGGAACCTGAAAATTTAAATGATATTTTCTACTGCTTCATTATTCACCACTATTCTTGGCCTTAATATTTTAAATTGTTAGTAATACTGTTTTCTTTTTTTGTGATGTAACTTTCGTCGGGTTCAAACCAAAAATATAACTATTACTGTTTCTGGACGCCTTTCCTAACAGGGACTAAAGGCACCAGTCACAGGTAAGCAATAAAAAAATGCATCTTTTTCAGACATAGGAGGGATTCCATTTCTTTGCTCTGTGAGAAAAAGTCAATACGTTATCACCATAGCAATGCTCGCTCTGAGCTTAACAGTTTCTGTGAGGAAAGGAAATGCAGGCAGTGGTTTTTTGCAGACAAAAAATTAATCCAAATGGGTGCCCTAAGAAATATAGCACCCAATTCTACATCTTTCCCTGTTCTTCACTCTATTAACAAGAGAAGAGCAGATTGTTGAAACTTCCCAGGGGGCTAAAATTCTGTGAAGTCTTGTGTATTACTGAAATATCTAAACACTACTGCTGATACCTTTTTGTTTCTCTCTTCCTATATTTAGTTTCTTCTTTAACATAAATAGAGGGAAAAAAATCTCCCAGACAATGAATTCACTGAAGAACCTATTCTTTAGGAATTTTTGTGTTCTTTTCTACTGAATGGGAAAGACACAACAATTATTTTAGCAAAGACAGCCATTTTCTTGATTCAACTACTATCCTCCAAAAGGGCAAAGATCTGCCATTTTACCTACAAACAAGTTTGCATTTTGTGTTCTTGAAACTATGGAAAGGAAGGAGTCTTCTCAAAAACAGCATTCCTTCATGAAATATTCTCAAAAACAGTCACTGCAATCTTTAGATGTTCTGTTTAATTAAAGTTGACTAAAGTCTAGGGCATATTGTGCATGTGAATAGAAGTGGACTGTAATTAAGTAAAGTTTGTTACTAATACTGCCCTCCCATTGTTCATAATTATTTGGATTATGAAAACATCCTGAAAACATGTTCTTGTTAGCTGTTAATATTGCAGCTTCATCAGTGTTGTCTTTTCTAGTTACCAGACAATTTTCTTCATAACTGTTGTCATGTAGTATAGGACAGATATTACTCACCCAGTCTTTTATCTATTTTGGACCCAAATTACAGAGTTTTGGACACAGTCTACAGCTTCAACATTGAGGCAAAGGTTGAAAGGGCTGTGATATTCTGTGACATTACATATCTCCTCACTATAGTAGTGAATTTTACGTGAGGAAGCACAGGGATTTTGGAACTCTGAGAACGAGAGTTGCTTTCCCAAAGTGACTGAGATCCACCAAAGTTCTCCTTAGTTTTTACCCAAGACATGAGACAAAGAAGAAGAAATCAAGAGACTATCACAGCAAGGGAAATGATACATCATGGGATTTTGATGCTTAAGCCATATGTGTAAAACTCAAATAATAGATTTTTAGTTAGCTAAACTGTTTCAGTAGGTTTAATATATTCTAGGAAATTTTTTAAAAAAATCCACAAAATGGCATTTCTATTGCGAGACATGCAGTTTCAGTGAAACACTCATAAAAAAAATACAGCAACTGTCCTACGACTTGATCTGTGGTACTCTGCCATACCAGACAGTGCCTTATACCTTAGGCTTCAAAATTAAATATCCATCTGCTATTTTTGCATGGTTCTTGAGAAAAAGGAAGTTAGAGAAAAAAAGAGTTTTGAAGACTGTCCCAATATCCAGTCTTTTGATATATTCTCCCAGGAAGTTTTGGTTTACAGCTCTTTCAGCTAGAGGAGGTAATGGGATATGGGTCTCTCATTTCCTTGGCAACTGTGCTAATCATTAGGTTATTCTATGAAAGAAAAACATGATCCCAGTAGAGTTCTCTATGGAAGAGGCTGCTGGTGCTTACTTTCAAGTAAAAGCTTTCGCAGGCACTCTGCTGCTCTGTAAACTTTCAGTCTGCTAAATACATTTTAGTGCAAGTGGATAAGACGATAAGGGAAACCATAAAAGAAGCCACAAAATATATATGATGTATCTGGCCTGGTCACTAACGGAAGAGCATTTAACTTGGCTGTTAACAGCATTTAAATAAATACATTTAAACAATAACTTGGCCCATACTGTTCACCTACCTGTAGTGATGGGAAACCAAGGGCAAATGGCACTAATCACCTTGAATCTGCACTGCCTAGTGTTGGCTCCTTGATGAACAGATATGTCTGAGATGGAGGCAACACAACACAGAGACAGTGACTGAGCTAACATTTAAGTGTCATGCTCAAGATCACTCTGCAGCCTCTTTTATTTCACCACAGATGCACAGAAACACAGTTACTGTTTATGTTTTCTCAAAATTTTCAAAATCTTGTAAAGGCTCCAAAAGTATTTAGTGAAGAGTTAATGTTAGAAATTTCTTAGATTCTATTAAAATCCTCATCTTTTTTCTTTTCTTCTCTTTTTTTTGAATTCTATTTTAAAACCAGCAGTCCTACCTGGAACAAACTCAGAGCCTTCTGGTTCATAAAAGGGCTTCACAGTCAAAGGATGACCTTGTAACTGAATACAGCTACTCCAAAGACAGAATCAGTTCAAATGTTCCCACAATGGTGAGCTAACGTACTAGAGATGTCATTTTCAACCTTTTCTACTTTTGGAAGCTTAGCCATTTTTCAGTAGCATATAGAACAATTTAAGCTCGCTGGGAAATAATCATCCTGCATTTCTTAATTACCTCCAGGTTTTTATTATTTAGAAGGAATTTACAGTCCCCAGAAATCTGTGTGTCATGGGTTAATACCCATTATGCTGGACAAACATCTCTACATCTCATTCTGACGTCCTCTTGCATGCAAAATTTTCACTTGCCTTTCTCTTCTATTTAAGTGAGAGTTCTTGATGTGGTTTTTGCAATCAGTTTACCTCCTGTTTCCTAATCTTTTTAATTTTATTTTTTTTTTGGTGGAGAAGGTGCTTTCTCACAACTTGTTTCCAGATGATGGCTGAATTTGTCTCTTCTTTCCAAGGCAAATACATCCCTAAAGTCTGTAGCAGGAAAGCCAACTGACAGATGTGTGTAGAAATATAGCAAATTAAAATTATACTGGAACCTATATTCACCAAGGCTCATTTCACCTTAAAAACATTCTGGTTTGCATTTGATTTATTCTCAAGGTAACATAAAAATTTAATTACATTTATTCTCAAAAACAACTGAATAATGAGTCAATGTGAACTACATTGAACTACCCCATGAAATTTATTCTATCATATTCACTAGTTTTAAATCTAATGGAATTTTTAGCATAACAATCTCTTCCCAGTCATCTTTTGAGAGCAAAAGCTGAGATTTTTCTATGGCTAAGGGATGTCACTTTCACAAGAAAAATATGTAGTAGGCATAATAGAACATGAAATCTACCTGACAGCTCTCTCAGGAAACAAAGCTGTAGAGAACTGTAAAAAATATGACCTGTCCTTCAAAAAAGAAGTGACAATGCTTGTTTATTTCTCTTTCTTGGAGGTACTATCCCGGAATCCAGTAATGAGAAAGATACACTTACAGCAGTGAATTAATGAATCCCAAAGGGAAATGGGAAAATGACAAACTCCAAAGAACCTACCACTCTGAAAACTTGTCCTAAATAAGTTTATCTCCCAATGAAAAAAGGAAACTTTTAGGACATATCTAATGTCCCTTTTATTATAGGACAGATTTTTTAAAAATTATTACAACCTATTAACTTATAAAAGATCTTGAAATGTTATTTGATTTCTGGAGTTTAGACCAGATCAGAAGTACAGAGCCAACGTCTGGCTCCTCACTACAGAAAGAGAAGCTACCTACCATGCTTCAACCCACAATCTTCACATACCCTCTAAATTAAATACCAAATTTAGGTTCAGGTTCTGAACAGAGCTGAGGCTGAACTAAACCACAACAACTGGACTCAAAAGGTGTCCCTTTCACAGACATTGACATCAGCCTCCCTGTAGTTTCCCATTTCCGTTCTTATGAAGAAATAGCTATTTGCTCCCAGATGGCTTCCAGCTATCTGGTGTTACTTCTGCCTTCCAAGTGCGGCACACAGAATAAGCGCATTGCAAAACAACACTATTTTTAGTAGTTTTCTGTAGTCTCTTTGCTCTTAACGTAACATGTAGAGCCCAAAGCACTCCTTGTCCTCCTGTTTGAAATGCCCATATAGTCTGACAGCTCTCTCTAACTGAGAGCAATTGTATATCCAATACTTGGTATTCTTCCAGGAGCATTCCTAATACTGCCTATTAATCTGGTCATTATTGTCCTAATTGCACTTGGTAATTTCAGGAAAGGAAGTGTTTATTTTGGACAAGAGTTTACATCTTCAGCAAAAATATTTTAGCAATTTTGTTTGCACTTATTATCTAAACAGTCCTTCAGCAAGTATTCTCCCATAGGAACAACCTCTGACTCACAAATAGATCAGGTGCCCTTCTCCATTAACCTTCTGGGATAGCATGTGCTGCTCCTATCTCCAAAGTGACTGTGCCTGTATGACAAAACCCTTTGGAAAGCTCTATATAGCTCTGGACAGAACAGCTTTTCAAAGGTTTCTGAAGTTCTAATGCAGACTTCTTTCTGCCTTCTGTCAGTCAAAGAAGCAACAAGTATGTCAGTAATAATTCTTTTACTAAGAGGTTAGCTGTGTACTTTTCAAGTCTTTCAGCAGGATCTCCCTCAAAATATGGATAGACTTAAAAAGTCCAGAGGGATGATTTGAACTTTATCCCTATGCTGAACTCCATGCTGTTTGTCTGGGTTAAAGAGCAATGCAGATAATTGCCAAGCCAGGAAGGGGTTGCGCTGCAGCAGCTGCAAGTTGCATGGTTTGCACTGAGCTTCCTAACTCAGCAGGCAAAGTAGACATAGCACATGCATCCACATGACCAAATTCAGCCGTAGGTTTTGTGGGGATATGGAGTGAGAAGTCAGTGGTTCCCTCTTCTTCGCATTCCTGGACAATTGTTGCACAATTTGGGCTGTGGTAAATTCATCAGATTGACATTTTCAGCCCACTAAATATAGATCTTGAATAAGCCGCTTTTGGACTACTAAATCCCGCCATGGGCAATGCTGAAGTGACTAGTTTCACACAGACAGAGCAGTCTCAGAAATTCTGTGTTAAACTTGCCTGGGACTAGACAAAGGGATTCCCCACATAGGATTATTATGAGATCATTCATCATCATCATACCATCACAGTATCCAAACAGTCTAACCTTTTGGTTTTTAACTGACCCGAATCCATTAAAGCAGCCTGCTCTGGGACTTCATTAGTAAATTGCAGTTTTCTCTCAACTAGGGAGCAACCTGCACAGAATACGGTTCATTGATCCAGTCACATTATTAAGTCCTCTTATCTCACAGTCTTCCATCATCTTTCGGATAAGAGCTGCAGCAAGAATCACCTGAAGCACAGTTATCTCAATGCCAGCCACTCAGCCATACTTCAGCTTCCCTATCTCTGACACATGCTGAATGATCTGTTGGCTCCAGAAAGAATTTCCAGAGATTGTTTATGACAGAATTCTGCCATGTCATGTCCACTGACTTGAGATCCATCTGGAACACGTATTCATTTCAATGGTCAACAAGGGTCTGATTCAGTGGCCTCTACAAAGGCACCAAAGGTGCAGGTCTCTTACAGGACTTGTGTCATACCTGCAGGTCCTCTGTGTGGAATATCAAACACATCCTGAATTCTCTAGGGCATCTCAAAGGAATGCTCATCGGTTATGTTTTGGCAAAAAATCTGTCCTTCTGCCATGAGGCCACTTACTCCTAGAAGAACTGTCAGTTCTTTCAGTACTTTTGCAACAGAAAGGATTGTCTCCGGTCAGATCTTGAGCCAGTAACACCTCAGGTTATCACTTAAAACATTTAAATTAATATTAAAGCTGAAAACATAACAAAATCCTGGAGAATATGTTATGAATGGAATACAGGAGAATATGTGGAGCTGAAAATATTCATGGTTTTATAATTTTGTTGTTTCCTCTCATGCTTCTTACAGGGAGGTATAGATAGATGAACTCATTCTCTCCCCTCCAAATGGAGCAAGAGTCACCAAAAAATGGTGCTGACGATAATCTGATCTTTACAGCTCTATATGGGACTACAGAGTCCAGATCACAAGATTTTTAGTGACAAAGCTGAATCATTTTATATATATTTAAAGTGGCATATATAAAAATATATACATATAAGGTGTGAGAAGCTGAATACAGTTGCAAGAAGGATTGCGTGTTTCAGCAAGAATTCTCCATGTATATCACTGGTTTTGAAAAACAGTCATCATCCAGATTTCCTCAACTCAAACTCTGATTGGAAAGACAGGAAGAAGACTTCTTTCATGGGAAATATTCCAGCAAGATGACTTTTGCTGTGATACTAATGGAAAGGCCTCTCTTATCAGACTAAGATTTTACCTTGCTAGTGTTGAAATCTGGAAAAAAATTTTATAAAGTCCTGTGTCTTGAATGACACCATAAAAAGTCCATAAATTTTCCATATCTATTACCAGACTTGCAATTTATGCCATCATAGCTTCTATTTAAAGACATTGAAGAAGAGAGAAGACTCAAGTACTCCCCATGTCACGTCCAGATGGCAAAGGCTAGCCCACCTAGCATCTGAGTGATCCACTGAAAGCTAAGAGTCAAGGCAGTTACATTCCCAATACTGGATCTTTGTTTATTTGCCTAAAATTATTTTGGAAAAAATTGCACTGTAAAATGTTTCAACACACTGGCTGGTTAAACTACTGCTGACCTTCACAGAATGAACTGCAACCCACAGAGCAGAAAACAGAGTTGTAAAAAGCAGAAATATCTCTATTTCTTCCACATAAGTAAACCAAATAATCAAATGAAGCACAGTTTCAAGTTCAGCAGTCCTAAGAGTTTGCCATTCTTCCTACCACCATCAATTGTAAAATGAGTACCTTAATTAGGATGTCAACTTTTTTTTTTAAACATAATTGTTTTCAGTTTTGCCCAAAGCAGATGAGTTAATCGAGTTTGCAACTATATTTCTTTGGTTAATTTTATGAGACTGACTGGCTGCTCTCTCTTCAATTTGCTAGTATTCTTAACATTTTACTGATCCATTTCTCTGTCTGTTCTTAATCATTATTTCTCATGGAGTGTCCTTGTTTCTTGTTATCACCTGATAAATTGCAAGGCATGTTTTCATAGTTTCTAAAAAAATTCCTGCATGTCAGAATTTATGAGCACTGACTGTATGGTTGATACACAAATAAGTCACCTCCCATTCCCTATGCTTTTGTAAACAAGAAGGGGAAAGGAATGAAGGTTTTCTCTCTATCTGATATGAAGCTGGAATGCAGCTGGAGTTTGTAGCTGGACCCAGACATTGGGATATGCCCCCACGTTCCACAGTTTAGATTGCCCTATGTGCTATTCGTATAGCAGAAAGGAAGTCAAATAAGAAAATAAAGAGTAGAAATTTGTTTTTCTGATAAGGCTACCTTCCCAAAGTGTAGTGATGGCTGATCCACTTCTTTCCAGGACCAGTGTTTAAAGCCCTAAAATTTTGGCTGTCAGTTCAGACATTGACTGGCTACAACTCAGTCAACATTTGTTTCTTTGCTGCATTCAATCTGGACTATTTACTTTAGGATTATTAGAGGATGTTATAGGATTCATTCAGTCGAAATGAAGAAGCAGTCTTAAATTTATTTAACTACTGGAATCAAAGCTGCAGCCTGGTTTCTTGTTTACCTCTAAAATGCCCTGGCAGAAAGCATAGCTTCATGTTAATAAAGAAATCACAGGGAAACATATTTCTTAAGAGAAATTTTTCTTCCTCTTCATAACTTTTAGACTTCCTAAACTACCAAACATAGTAACTTCTATAGCATATCTAAAACATTATCTGCTATTAGCTACACTCATTTATTACTCACAATTTATCTTGGCTTTTATTACCAAGTCACCATAGCTAAGTTACCAATATAACTTTATTTTGGACTTGGCTGCTTTCAAATATAAATCACTAAGCATCCAAGATATTCCAACTTCATAAAGATATAGCTTTCCTTTTCTTACTAGACATCGAGTAAGATTTTTAAATAACTAATGCCCTTCTGCTAGAGAACTTTTATTTATCAGCATGCCCATAACTCAATTAATTTTATCCAAATAAAGCAAAGTTCTTAAACTCAAATTTTCACTCATTGCACTTCTGCAAAGCCAGAGAGTCTTGGCAGCTTCGTCATAAATTTTGTACAGAGATGTTGCTAATTTTAAAAAAAGATTCAGAAGGCCTCAAATTTTTAAGAGCTATTCCTGCACTGTTTCTTAATATTAGGGAAAAATTGACTCCATGGGAGGACTCACTTTATCTTTGCATATATATAAAAATTGCATGGGACTATATGGCCTACAATGTAAGCATGACAACTGAGGTTCAGATTCAGGCAACAATAAATTAAATACCAGCTTTACTATTTTTCTCAGAACACAGCAGAAGTAAAACTCTGGAAATTCATGAGGTAAAAAAGATCTAGCAAAAACAAAATCATAAATTTTAGAAGCAAGGAAAACCTGCTGCAGAACTTTGTAAAACTGGGACAAGTTAAGGGATCAGCTGGCACAGCAGCTTAAAGCACCAGTCAAAAGCAGTTCCTATACTAAAAAAAAAAACAAACCAAAAAAATCCCCAAAACCTCCAATAAGAACCACAAATCAAAACAGTTACAAAACCACCAGAACCCAAACCATATCTTGTTAAAGTGTAATGGAAAATTTAATTAGATGAGCTGAAGCCAGGAGCTTTCCAATAATTAATAAAGGTTTGAGGACTACACTGGGATATAGCTTTGACTAAAGGCAACCTGGTGTAGAAAACAAAATGACAGTAAAACCCTTGAAAATCTGAAAAATAACTTTTTCCATTGTCAGGGTCAAGGAATAAGATTAGTAAGGCTTGCTGGAAGATCATCAGTAAAAAAGAATAAGAGTTTAAGGGCTAAAGCGGAGAATATGTTTTGAATTTACTTGCTTTTACAACAGAACAGAGCTATAGTCAAACGTAAATTGCATTCAATGCTCACCTGTAATCAAAGTAAAAGGCCTTCTAACACATTCTAGAATAAGACTTGCACCATAAGGCACATCTGCTTTCTTATTTTGCTGCTTTGCATTGCATCAAGGTGAGTAAAGGAACCGGAAAACACATCATAACTGCCTGATTAAGAGATGTCTAAAGCTTTTATGTGCTATTTATCTGTTTCAAGCTGTAATTAAAATATGGTGGGCACATCTGGAGGGCAATGCATTCCACCATAAAAACAAGCAGGATAAATTGCTATTTGGAGATACTTGCGTCTTTTCCTTTACAATGGAAAGACCTTGTCTGGTGTAGGCAACACAGCTAATACACATATAGGTGGTTAAAATTAGGGAAACCTGCCTGAAGGATATTATTAGCTGATTGTGATAGACTGAGATTTGTACTTTGTTAAATTTTAAACCAGATTATTCTGAGATCCCCAACCTTTAGATGACTATAAGTAAGTCTTCCCTTTTAATGACAAGCATGACTACTGTAAAGAAGGGGTTACAGGTCATCATCCAGTTTATTCCAAGTGTGACTGCTGTGAGCAGGAAATAATTGAAACTGTCATCAAAATGTACTACTACTGTCATCAAAATGTAACTAACCAAATCTGTATTATACTTTGTTGTTTTAAAATAATTATTCCAATAACTGTTTTGAATGGAGTGAGGTTTTAAGAAGGTTGTGAAGTTTTTGTAAAACAGTTTCACATGGTGCTTCCACATTATTTCTGAACACTACATTGCAGGCAATCCTAGTTTCACATCATCTGTAAAGTGGCTCTGGAAGAAAGTAGTGAGGATAGTACATCTGCTTGTGACTACTTATTTTGTATGTTGGTCCAAATGCCTGTACCTGTATGGATTTATACAAATATCAGAGATAGGATTCACAAAGCTGATGATCCATTTCTGGGTAAAGCCTCACTGAATATCATTCTTGTATTTCTGTTGCTTAGGTGTTGGGGTTTTTTTAGTTAGTAAATGTGCTATACCAGTTTTAATAAAGGAGAACATTCAACATTCAAAATTAAACAAATCGGCTAGAATCCACCTGCTCTATAAGAACTCAGTAGTCAGTCAATCATAAAATATGAAGTCCTAATATTCATTCTAGTTTTTTGCTCCACAGACTATGGAGATACACCCCATCTGTATCTGTTTATACACCCTGTATAAACAGATACAGATGTAATCCAAAGAGATAAGTCTCTACTTAAAAAGCAGAGCTGCTCCTTTACCTCATGTCTAATGATTTCTACATATCAGAATATTACCCTGGAATTAAATTTATATAGCAAGAATGAAATTTCATGAACACTCTTTACACAAAATATTTGATTCCTAATGCACTGTCATAACAAGCATTATAATGTACTTTATACTGTTGCTACTTTGAAAGTAGCTATTTTTAAGACCTTAGATTTTGCAACCAGAACTTATAGATGCCCATGTCAAGGCTTGCTGATGAATCATTTGTTTCTAAATACTTCTTTTATGTCCTCATGAAAAATATAAACTGACAAGTAAACAATATTATAAGAACCTGCATGTCCTCACTGGCCCTTAGGGCATGGACAGTGGATAGGGTCAGATGTAATCCTTGTTCCAGCTACACACCTTTGTATTGCAACCTGAAGGGTGTTTCTCTCCAAACTTTCTTATGGCAATTTAAAATCTTTTAGGAGTACTTCTACTCAATGCAATGGCAGGAGGAAAAGGTGTAACTCAAAAACATGATGTAAAAAGATAAAATCCCTTCTCTTCTCCTCTTCCTCACTTCTCCATTATGTAATCAAGGATTACATTTAGTCCTTTTTGATAATACTGTGCTCTGTCTTAGTAACTTAGGAAATTAGCCTGTTCACTTTGAGAAAAAGTAGTACACAGCTGTGAATCTCCTAAGGTATATGATTCCCAGTTTAAGGCAGCCTCATCTTAAAGGCAGTCCAAGCTCAGAGAGAATGATGTTATTGGGGGTGAGAACATGAAGGAAAGGAAGGTGAGAGGTTGTGTGTGAACTGAAGGCTAACAGGAGGCTTTTGTCTGCTTGGCAACTGAATGAACTGAATAGCACTTTTTTTGAGTTTGTAAAATAAAGCCTGTCTGTTTAATAGCAGTAGTGGTACTGAGCTGGAAGCTGTCACAGCTACGTTACTTTTGTGGTCTTGTTTCTCTTAAAAAAAATAAAGTGTAACAGAGGTTATTATTGTTTTTCTTAAGGTTGATATTAGAAAGCATATTCTACTTTTCAGTATTAAGTAACTTGATTGTAAAAATTAAAACATGTACCATTGTGTAGTGGTTTTTTGTGGGGCTTTTGACATTTGTTTTTTCTCGCACAACACTCATTTTTTGGTTACTCTATAGTGTAGAAAGAATTGGAAACTGGTCACTTGGAGAAGAAAAAGGTAGAAGTAAATTCTGTTAATATGGATAAAGCACATACACTGATACATCTGAAAAGGTACTTGTCCATCATCTAGTCAATAATCTATTTATTTTATGTTCCATACGGTGTTGATGTTTGAGTTGGAATATTGTGTAGTACTAACCTAGAAACCTATACCTGTATTTCTGTCAAAGAGAGAAAGAAGATTTAATGAGACCTACTTTTGTGTAAGAGCATAACTAATGCTATTTCATCTTTGGCTGTCTAGCACTGCAGTCCTTTCTCTTACCTAAGGAGTGACATTAAAGTAATTACAGAGTAATTATTGTTGTCATTCTATTGGTACCTCTGATAACAGCACAAATTTAGTATTCTAGTTCTCTTCTTTTAACAAATCTTTAAGTACCAGGACAGTTCAAGGGGAAAAAAATTTAAAAATAATATTTGAATCTTGCGTCAGAGGTTTTAGACTTCTTGATGTAGCTCACCTCTATGATCAGTTAGTTTTAAAAAAAACCTTAGTCATGTGGATTTTCCTAACACCTGTCTTAAGTGTTAATGGAATGAAAAGTGCCTGACTCCTTCAAGGTAATGCAAGTACTCCAAGAAAATAACTTTATGTAAGTGGGTCAGTGGCATTTGCGTAATAAGTGAGAAATGTTGATGGATGCAGACATTTTTGGAAGTGTATGTATATGTCATGGCTTAACCCTGGCTGGCAACTACGTACCACACAGCCACTTGCTCACTTCCCTGCCCTGCCCTGCTAGGAAGGACAAACAGGAAAAAACAGTAAAACTTGTGCATTGAGATAAGAACATTTTAACAACTGAAACAATCTAAAACATAATCATAATTATAATGGTAACAACAACAACAATAATAGTAGTGACAAAAAGGAGAGAGAGAGAGAGAGAGAGAGAAAAACAAGTGATATACAATACAATTACTCACCACCTGCTGACCAATGCCTGGCCGGTCCTTGAGCAGCCATCAGTGGTTCCTGGCCAACTCCTCCAGTTCATATACTGAGTGTGATGTTCTGCAGTATGGAATATCCCTTTGGACTGTTTGGGTCAGCTGTCCCGACTGTGCTCCCTCCTGGCTTCTTGTGCACCTGCTCATTGGCAAAACATGAGACACTGAAAGATCCTTGACTTTGGGTAAACACCACTCAGCCACTCAAACATTAGTGTGCTATCAACATTATTCTCATACTGAATTCAAAACTGCACTGTACCAGCTACCAAGAAGAAAATTAACTCCATCCCTGCTGAAACCAGGACAGCATGCCACTATACTGTGGCATGGTTTACTTTTTCTTGTTTGTCATAGCTCTGTTTACTGTAGTACCATTTATTCCTTGGGATTTTTATCCATTTGCAGGAATTCAAGGTTTTCCTTTGATATGTCACCCCTCTTTAGGTAAATTTCTTGATTTTTCTATCTTTAGGTGGAAATGAGACCGGAAGGGAGAGCAACAAGTGAGGGAGCCATTCAAGTGAGATCCATTCCTGGTCTTATCAGGTCATCCACAAGTGTCCAGGAAAAAGACCCGATTCCCAATGTACTATAAGCATGTTACTAAGCTGGATGATAAACTTCAGTACGTCATAGCAGAACTAGTAAAATTCATACCTTCAGATGCAGAGTCTAGCATGGGAAACAGTAGATACGTAGACTCTCTCACAAATAATGGCCAAGTATGCTTTGCCCAAGTGCTTTGAAAATCTAAAAATCTTAAAATATAAGTAGAATAATAAACTGTGTGTTGGGTGCTTGCCTCTTGGTTTAACTGTTTAATATGTGCTCCCAGAAATACTGGGACCAGTGCTTGTTCTCAGAGCCAATTGAAATGGAAAGCTCCCTTTGGCTGCCTCACTGCAAGAAAATTACCTGTTAAGTGACTAACATAGTAGTCCTTAGTAATTACAAGATTACAGGAAAAAGAAATCCCACAGGGAATAATGTGGCTAGTGCAGCAACAGGTATATGCACATACCTGAGAGTTCAGCAAACCCAATGTGATGATTCATGTGTAGAAAGTTTCTGGGTGTTTGAACTTAAGAACTGAGAAAGTTCACTGAGCTATTAATTTCACTGAACCCCAGGACTCTGCATTTGACAAACAACACAAAGCCTAAAAGGTATTAATGTAAGTTACAGTTGATCAAGAAAACTGTTTTAAGTGATTTACAGTTACTAAAAATATGTCTATGGATAACTGTGTGAGGTTTTAAGCAGCTGCATCCAAGATCGCTTTCTTTTCCCTGTGATCACAGCACCATCCCTTCAGTTTCCTAGCTAGACTTCCAAAGCTTTCACTGACAACACGATTCTTCTAAATATATCCCTGGCATTCTGCTCTGAGTCTGGAATTTGAATTTAAAATGGACCTGCTTTATCCATTTGAGAAGTCTCAATAAAGTGATTTCAGTCTGGTGTGGAAATAAGGAAATGGAAAAAAATGCAAAAATAATCTGATACCATTTTTGGTTTAGGGATACCCAAGATTATTGCTTGCAGATTAGTATGTTTGAACTGTTAGGGCTTTTTTCCTCTGACAAGCTAATTTAGTTTTCAATAGAGTTCAGGTGCTCCCTGCCTTGTGAAGGACGCAGTATTTATAGTTTCTTATGTAGAATGTATTATTTCTGATGTAAGACTGGTCTTGATGAACCAAGTGGATTTTTCCAGTCTTGTGTTTCTATGGTAGGTCTTTTCAATGGGTTTACATTCTAATGTTTGTTTCATCATCCTTTGTGACAATCCAGTAAACAGTATTCCATTTGTTATATTGAAGAAGACTTGAAATTTCCAAGTTTCAGTCCAGTTTCAGATCAGGGTCAATTTTCAAAGCTTTCTGACATACATAGATTTGAATGTCAAGCCATACTAGCTCTTCCTTTTAGTCTACATAATATTTTCAGAGCAATAATATAATATAAAACATTGCTAATATGTATTTTTGTGGGTTTTTAATACTTTTTTTTTGTTCTTTGAGTTTTTTCCACTTCATTTACACACTTCAGTACTGTTGGTTAAAAAGTTCTGCATAAATTTTCTTCCTCTCCAGGGTGATTGAAGATTATGTTCTGCTAATATTTCTTCAACTGTGTTATTCTTTATGTGATGTATAGCTGATTTAGACAATTATTTTACACATATATATAAATATAAATTTCTGTGTAAGGGGAAATCTGGTGGAATACTGTTAAATAATAATTACTGCAATTTTGAAAGGGAAAAGTTACTCATTAATAACCTCTTTTACTTCAATGTGTACTTATTTTTATTTAGTCTAATGCCAGTCATATTACCATGGCAGAAGTAAGTTGTTGGGTTTTCTTTGTTGGTCTCCCCACCTAAAAGAAGCAATTATCTTAACTGAAAAGCTTATATGTGGTTCAGCATTAAACTGTAAGCTTTTACTTTGCACAAATTTTTTTTGTGTATACTAAACAAATTTTAAAGAAAGCATTTAAATGAAAAGACAACAGCATGTATCTAAGGTGGAATTAAAGTCTAAACATTATCACAATAAATAGCATAAAGATGAAAGTGGGTTAAGGGGTGCATAGAGGTACATTTTGGCTATCAAACTCTGGTATTTGTGACAGCTGGCATAAAAAAATTAAGTTGGTTTTGTTTGTTTGATTGCTTTGTTTTAGCATGTCTCTACAATTTAGAATGGAAAAACTTTACTTGAAGAAAAAACATGACCAGGCAAATAAAGTTGGTGAGTGGCATTTTTAAATTTATTTTTATTTTTTAAATATGTGAGTGCTGTTTTCCTTTATTTGTTCCATATACCAAAACTAAACTGGTAAGCATAAATTAGTGCCACTATTTGACCTGGAAAACAATTGGATAGGGAGGAATAAGCATGGAGAAGAAGGCTTTGTCACCAATACGGAGGCAGTATAGTGCTTCTCCTGTGCTTTCTACCATTAAAGAGCTCTTTATGATATAAAAGCACAGGAAAATAATTGTGCTGTGAAGTTTTGTGGGTTTCGTGCTTGTGTGTGTGTGTCCTAAAATAATGACGTCTCAAAATAAATGCTGACAACTTAAATAATGATAGATTTCCATTACACAGTAATAATGCCACAATAGATGCCAGCTTTGCTGGAACTATGTGGTGGGAAACGGTCCTTTTAACTAACCATGTTAACAGCCTCGCATCTTGACAGTGACAGAAGCTTAATGACCAAAACATTTTTTTTTCTGTTATTACTGATTTAAGTCCCATTTGTAGAGAAAAGGTGTTGGTAAGAGCTAGTTGCTTCACGCAAACAAAGAACTCTAACATCACCTGATTGCAGGAAATTGCAAGTTTTACTGCAGAAGCACTGAATTCTATGGTTTGTAACTTCCTGGCTTCAATTTGGTATGTAAACTGTCTAGTGTACATATTTTAAAGTTGTCTTACTTCAGATTCACTGCTTGCTTGTGAAGAAATGACTATGTTGGTTTGCATGGTATTTTGAAAGCTTTAAAAAAGAAGGCCTGGAAATATAATCGAATAGTGTAAGGGCTAGGTTATGAAATCATGGAACTTTCTACTTTACATTCTGTCATGCAGGATATGGGAACTACCTGGTGGAAATTCTAGTTCTGCTGTGTTGAAACTCACGTTTGTACAATGCTGATCCATGTGAGCCGTGACGGTGAAAGACAGACTGTCAGACTCTGATTCTGGATGACATATGAACAATTTGTTCTGCTAAAACTTATTTATAAACGTGCCAAGAGAATGAACACAACTGCTGAAAGCCCCACCTTAGAGTAAAAGGGAGAGGCTGATGGACAAAGCATTTCTTTCTGTAACAGCAGGAAGATATTTGCAAACAGGAAAAGAGCTGAATACTGTCAGAAGCAGGACATATTCTGCACAAAGTAGCTTTGCTTAGTTGACGGAGTTTGTTCTGATGGTATAATAAATCCATCTTTCAAACATGTACTGCTAGACCTCTGAAGCTACAGAAAGCAAAGGGCTAATCTGATGTAAACAGTCTCCAAAACCACACTACCCCTAAAAAAAAAAAATGAAACAAACAACAGAAAACACCAGCAACTAACAAGCAAGGAAATAGATTTGAACTGGTAATGATTTTATCCCAGAACTGCAGAATAAGCTTTATGCTAACTATAGGACTATAGTCAATATGAGATCTAGCATAAGGTTGGTCCAGATAAAATGCTTACTCCTGAAGGTTCTTACATGGCACAAGTGTTATTGCTGCTCAGAATAGGTGTCAGAACACGAAACAAGAGTACCACAGTCCTAATAAATAAATAAATAAATAAATAAATAGAGGAAAAAGAAAAGGTGGCTTCTTTGAAGGACCAAGCAAGGAGTGAAAACATGGCTGTGAATGAGGACTGAACACCTGGCTCCCACCTTGGAACCATTAACAGTCTCACCAGTTGGACACTGCTTTTTATTTTGAGTGAAGAGAGGTTGGAGGTGGACTAGAAGTTACAGCGTTATCCTGGCTTAACAAATCCTAGGTATGTTGTCAAACTCTATTGGTCATCATAGACTGAAGCTTATGGAAGGTAACTTCTGCACTCTGGACATTTTGCAAGATTCACCCAAACCCAAAAACACTTGAGATAAAAATAGATGTAAAGTAGCCCTTGAATCTTGCAAATAATGCTCACCACACTGTGAGTGGCTTTGTACAACACAAGCCCAGACAAATTCTAGAGTTTGCAGCAATATGCAAGAACTGCAATAAATTGCATCACTTTTATAAAAGTTTGCCAGGAATTAGCTTTCATGGCCCATGCAATAAGATGGCTACAGTGGCAGTAGTGCAGAATAATAATTTTGAGATGAGACAGACAGTCTTGGACCAGAACACAACCCTTTTGTCAGGCAGTATGTGCTTGGTGAATGAAAAATTACTATTTGGATATAAAGTAACAGCTTACAAGAAAACACAAAAATTAGTTAAAAGGGGGGGCGTATTTACTGGTTTTGCTTTTTGTGTATTTATTTTTTTCTGTGTCTGTTTGTATATTTGGGGGTGTATTGCTTGCTTATTCATTTTTTGTTTCTTTGTTTTTATGGATCTTGCCTGTAGGAATGGTTCTAGGTAATGCCTAGAAGAGGATTTAGAAAGACTTATTACTCTGATTCTCATAGGGAATATGCTTTGCTGGTGCTTAACACCATAAGACATGGTACTTGTTTTCTCATGGCTCCTTTTAATCACTACTGGATTATTATTTTCTTTTTATTTTCTTTTTTTTCTCCCACCCACTACAGTATTAGAAATATAACTGAAAGCTTTTTACGTAGTTAGTGGTTTAAATATTTCTTGAATGGTCTCTAGTGCCTCTAACTGCATCAGAAATTAGCTTTTTCTTCAGTGGTGGCACTACCCTGGCTGTCCTTCTGCTACCTGAACAGTTACCTTTGCGAATGCCTATATGAATTTACTGACTTCAACATCCCTAGTTCTCTGTACAAAAAAAGTACTTGAAATTTAGCTTGAATGATTAAGCATTGGTGGGCGACACACAAACTGTCCTGGGGTGGCATAATGATATCTTGTATTCCCTATCGTTTTGTATGCTTGACCAGAAATATGGTCCTGTAGCTTTAACTGTGTCCCGCAGCTGGGAGCTCTGCCGCCAGCGCGGGATGTTTTGAACTTTCTCCGGCTCTCCTACGGGGGAGTGAGAAGGAAGGGACACTGGCTTTTTTTTTTCCCTCAGTCAGTTGCTGCTGCTGGTGGCGGGTGCTACTGGTGTAGCTGCTGCTTGGGTTGTTTTTTTTCCTCCCTGGGATTGTTTTTCATCGTTTTGGACCCTTTTCTTCGACTTGCTTTCTCATCCGAGAACCTGAGGAGCCCCGGGGGACAGCGGACGAGAATCATCCAGGGAGCCACCGGAGGAACTTCACCTAGCCCCTTCGNCCCTTCCACTGTGTAGTCTGTTAATTAAACAGTTCTTTCCACTTTAGGGTGAGATATTCTGTGTTGTGGGGGGAGGGGTGCCAGAAACCTCTGCGGTGGGGGAGGTACCTGCTCGGAGTGCTTTCCACCTAGGATATTTGTCTAATCCAAGACACAAACTTAAGAAAGATGACAGTTGCATAGTTCTCTTATATTTCCTATTATTTGCTTTCAGGCACATGGTATGATTCTGGTTGCCCTGTGCAGGCCAGGAGGCTTGATGATCCTTGTGGGTCACATCCATGTCAGGTATTCTGTGATTCTACGGTTATGTAGAAATTGTTTGCAAAAATATTAATCTGTAGTTACAATCAGGGGAATTCCAGGCTTTATTTAGGGCCTTTTTTGGAAGGTAGAATTGAAGAAAATATGACAGCACATATACCTTCTTTGGATGACAGCTTTCTGTAGACAGCGATCCAAGCCACCTTTGGCATGAAGCCTTTTAAAATTTATATATTTATTACACATATTCTGGCCTGTACCCTTGAAGTTTTCAATTGTATAAAGCAGTAGAAAGTGTGGCAAAACTGCAAGGTTACAACTCCAACAGATAAAAAGCAATAATGTACGTGACCTGAAGATAAGAAAGTGCCTGCTGCCATGCCTCCCTTATCCTGTAAGAGCAGGTAGGTTGTCCTGGAGATAGGAAAACAACTCAAGGAAAACTTCACCTAATGTGGCAACTCGATTTAGTGGACTCTGCCTTGAGTCAGAGAGGATTTTGCTCCTGGGAAAAGATCCTCCCTAAGTAGCATTAGATAGTACAGAAACAAGGTGTGGAGCATTGGGCACCTCAATAAAATACGATGGACAGACACTCTTTACAAATACCTGAAAGGAGGTTGAAGCCAGGCGGGGTTGAGCCTCTTCTCTTGGGCACTGGTGAGAGAAGAAGGGTTTTAAGTCTTAAGCTGCGCCAGGGGAGGTTTGGGTTGGACACTAGGTGGAATTTGTTCAGAGAAAAGGTGAGTAGACATTGGAATGGACTGCCCGAGGAGGTGAGGGAGTCACCATCGCTGGAGGCGTGTCGGGAAAGGCTGGACATGACACTCAGTGTCATGGTACAATTGACAAGGTGATAGCTCGGCCACAGGTTGGGACTCCACGACGTTTGAAGTCTTTCCGAACCCAACTGATCCTTTGATCCTGTGACACGCACTCTCAGCACGGCGCAGGGGAAGCTCCGTGCGAACATCCGCCTGCAGGGCCCGCGCAGCCCGACCCAGCCCGGGGGTGCCCCAGGGGTGGGACGCTGTCCCCTCAGTCCCCTCAGCGCTCCGCCGCGCGCAGCAGGTGCTCGCGCCCGCCTCTCCCGGATTTCCCGGGGGCCGCGCGGGCCGGGCGGG
>VZRL01002962.1:25125-206482 GCA_013397895.1 Origma solitaria
GGATGAGCAGCGCCGCAGCCGCCGCCGCCTCTGCGGGAGCCGCCGCCGCCTGCACCGGGGCCGAGCGCGGCTACTCCTTCTCCTCCGGCGGCGCCGCTCCGGCCATGGGGCCCGAGGAGGGCTCGGCCGGCGGGCTGGGAGCCCTGCCCGCGCCGACGCTGGGCTGCCGGAGCCGCTACCAGCTGCTGCTCTCCGGGAAGGCCCTGGCCGACAGATACCGGAGGATTTACACGGCGGCGCTGAGCGACCGTGAGCTGGGGAGCCACCCGGGCAGGTAACGTGCGCCGCGCTCCCTCCCGGGCCAGACGCGCAGCCCCCGCCACCCCTCCCATCGCCGGCTGGGAGCGGCCCGGCGCGTGCACCTTCCTCCCTGCCGGTAGCCGCCCTCCTCATCCTCCTCCCCGCCCCCGTGCCGGGCAGCGCGGGTGTCCCCGCTGCCATGTGGCCGCTGCCGCCGCGCCCCGGGGGACGGACGGAGGGAAGGGGCGGTGATGTAACCCGGCGGCTGCCTAGGTGCCGCCCGGGCCCCGCCGCTCGCTTGGCCGGCGATACCGCGCAGATGGCGCTGCCGCCCCCTCTCCCGGGGCCCTCCGGGCGGGAGTTACCTGTGCCCGCCCAGTGTGCGGCCCAGCGGATGGAGAGTGCCCATGCTGAGCGCCTGGGCAGACGTGGCTCTGGCCAGCCTTGCGGGAACGGGCTGAACCCCGTGGTCTCTCCCGAGACAGGCTGCGCAGGGTACCCGCGGGTCCCGCTGGCGGCGTTACCCGAGCGAGAGACCTCGGTGCTTTTGCCATGTGCTGAGGCTGCCTTTTAGCTGCCGTGCCTTATTTTCACTCCTCCTCTTTAGGTCATCTTCCCCCTTTGCCATTGCCGTGTAGGCGGCCTCCGTATCGGGAGGGAGGCAGCGCCTTCCCGGGGGGTTGCGGGGCGCGGTGTCGCCCCGCCTGGTTCCCGAGCACCCCTCTCCCGGCGAATGATGCCCGTCGGGGCTCTCATTCCCGGTCATGCCAGCCGGCTCTGGGGCCTCAGCAGGGTGCCTGTTGCTTCTCTGGCCGGGAAGGCCGCCCTGCCCTGCTCTCGGGAGGGGAGGAGGCTGCGGGCTGTAGCGGTGCGGGGCCGCGGGGGACGAGAGGGGAGGCCGCCCTTTCCCCGCAGCCCCCGGCCCGGGCGGACCCTCCCGGCCCTGCAGGCCGTGGCGGGGTGCCCGGCCTCTCTGTGTGAGGGGCTCCCCCGTGGTGCCCGGGCGCTCCCCATTGTTTCCCTCCGGAGGTCGCTGAGGATGTGGATGACACGAAACCGGCACCTTCCTGTGTTCTCAGCCTCTGCTGCCCTTCAGGCTGTAATGTGGGTGGCCGGATCGTAAGGGGAGCTTTGAGTCACCGTTGTTTTAAGTTTGCAAACGGTTGTAAAGCACGAGAAGGTTGCTTGTTTGGCTTCTTTGGGTTTTTGTCAGTCGGACTTGACAGCAGGGCTTGACCCCCACCACCCTAAAAGGCTGTGTCTAGGAGTAGAATTAACATAAGAAATATAGCTTTCCCAATTTGCTTATAGTAAATGATGGAAACGTGGGCTGATAACATGGGTGTTTGACATCTTTGCAATTACTGACTTCTTTACAAAGGGTGTGTTATGGAAACTATAGTTCTTCTTTCCCCTCTGTAGTTTTCTTACTCCATATATTCCTTAGTCCAGTGTACATACTTCTTCCATTAAATCTTCTCTCCTGCTTTTGAGCTTTGTATTGTTTAATCCCAGGACTGCAAGTGCTAGGTGCAAGGATACTAAATGCAAGGAAGTCAGCTGTTCAGTTGCTCCTCAGTGCTCAGATATCTGTCTCAATTTTGCCCTAAGGGGTCTGTATTTTTTGAAGTTGTAGTTATGAATTAGTCCTGTCCTTCATGTATTTTGGTTTCTGGATGGTTTGTCTGGTATCCCTTATATGTAAAAGTGTAGATAATACTAGCATTAGGTGGGTGTAATTGTTAATGCTTCTTTTAATTTATGTTTTTGAGGTCAAATCAGACAGACTCCTTGTTCAGAGTAAACAAGTTATATTAAGCTTTGGCAAGTAAATAACAGCTAGTTAATACTGGTGAATACAACCAGTGTGTATTGTAGGACTTTTGAGAGGAGGAATATATGATAATTATCTAGTTTCCTGCTACCACTACCCCCAGTATCTTGTATGTCAGACTGATGGCAGCCAAGATACTGCTTGTGATCTCCGCCCTTTCTCCATATTGGTGTAAAAATATTGCAGTTTGAAACCTTAACTTCAGCCACCTGGTAGACTCAAACAGAAATGGTCAAAAATGCTTTTTCTACAAAAATAAAAAAAATTCCAAGTATTTTCCAAAGAGATGCTTTAAATTCAACTGTGGCTGCATCTAGTTGCTACAGTACAAAACAGTGCCAGACAAATTGGAGCTTAAGATAACATAGTTTATGACAGGAGTCTTAACTTGATTTTTATATATATGGAAAATCTGAAGCCTCTTGATCAGTAAGATTGTCAGTAAGTGTTTGTGATGAGAAAAATGTCTTGAAGTAGCTGAAAAAAAGCTAAACGAATTGCTTTATCAACAGTAATAAAATTCATCATGTGTTCCAAGAAGACTAATTTGAAGAATGGTAGTGCTACCTATTTGCAATATGTTGATGTGGATTTTTTTCTTCAAGTCTGCAAAATTATACTCTGCACTTCATGGGCCATGACCAATGCCTGCCTCAGTAAGCGTTTCTATTCCAATCCTAACTTTAATGTTTATGAAGAATTGGCAAGCAGTATGAAAATGCATGTGTGTAGACAAGGAAATCAAACATAGTGGAGATTATCTGAAAGTCATAAGATTAGTATCGCATTTGCAAGGTGTTTGTGCTGGCTGTCATCTGAAGGGATGAATATCACGTGTTGAGTAGGATGCAGTAATTGGCTTTGAAACAGAACCAGCAGTGCTTTGCATTTCCTCATGTGATACGGGCTGCAGTGTCATGAACACTGGTCTCCAAAGGAGATGGGGCGGTCACTGTGCTTGCTCCCCTGCCATGCTGACATAATACTTATGTAGTGTCTTGCAGTAACGGATTAGAGACTCACTCTGGGTTAAAATTAACTTGGCAAAACTGGTTTGTTGTAATCCGGACTAATTCCCTGATCTGGCTCACCTTGTAATTGTGCTTGTGACAGTGTGAGGTGAAGGGTTGCACAAAGATTTTTGTGTACAGAGAGGCAGGAGCAAAGAAACTTGTTTTTGTCACCTGTGCTAGCCCAATAATTTTAGGAAAGGAAACAGAAAAAAGTATCTAATTCTGCAATTTAATCTGCAGTTGTCTTTGCTCAGATAACAATGTTAAGGATCTGTTACAGTGCTACCAGGGAAATTTACTTGTCAGTTCAGGATTGGTGTGGAAGAAAAATCTACTCTGAGCATGCCTAGTTTACAGTCTCTGCTTTGTAGCCTCTGAAATATTTGAAAATAATTAGTAATTGCATAGTGTCTAGTGTAGCCATTGAAGTCTGTAGAACATTATTAGGAGGTATGGGTCTCTTCAGAGGGCAAGTAAAAAAATCCGTATTAGGCTGTTGTCTTGTATGCTGGGTTCTGGGTGGACAAAACTGCAAGTCTGTACTGGCTTTAGTACTGTACCAAAGTTCTGTATTTGCAAAGGAAGGTGTTTCTTATTTTCACATTTTTGCTGTCTTCAAATACACATTTTTTTTCTGTAGTATAACTTAATCCCAACAAACATCCCTATCCATCTAAATTGCTGCTATTATTGCTTGGGCATCTCAGGGGATGTCCCCGAACTGCCAGTCCTTTACTGTTCTTTCACCCTTTCACCTACTTATGTACTACCAGAATTACCAGTTTTGCTCAGTATGTTCTTTAAGACTTTTTGTCAGCTATGGATAGCTATATAAGTTTTTAATGGCTTTAGTGTGGCCTGTTTTGTAATGGAAGTGTTCACTACATACTTTGGACTAACTTGAAATTGTTATATTACATTGGCAATATACTATAAAATAACACTAAGTTCATACTCATGCCAAAATGACCATTACTTTCTTGCTAAAGTTTTCTCTCAACTTAGGTTCTTCAAAGAAGAAAAGCTTCTGTTTTTGTTGTGGTCTCTTAGTGTTGTGAAGTGGACTGACTCAGATGAAGAAAAATTTCAATGATGACTGGAATGTAGGATTTCTTATATTAACCAGGAATTAGATGGCTGTTTTTCTTAGCTATTTTGTGTGAAGAAGAGCCAGCCAACTTTATTTCATGTTGCTTGTTTCAACTGGATGATTACAGCAAATTTTGAAAGTAGGCCATTCATTCACACTTTTAATTGTAAATTATACATCCTCTGGACATTAGGTTATTCTTTAGGCTTCTCAAAATTGACAGAGTCTTCCCTTGTACACTTAAATATGCTCCGTAATGCAGTGCTTATTTGGGATGTTTCAAGTATACATGCTTGAAAATTTAGTGGAGAAATGCTACTGAAGGTTCAGCTTTGCCTTGCCAGGTTTTAAAGAGTTTGTAAAAACTATGTTTAAATAAATTTAGGTATATGAGATTTGTGTTAATTTGATTGTTGGTACATCAGAAAGCCTTAATTTCTTCAGATCTAAGGCCTTTACAAAATCTGTTAGCATTTTTGGTTTGGAACTTGTTGCTCTCGTAATTTGGAATAGTAATTGCAAAGAGTTTGAAAGCATTCATTTGGTTGAAAAAATAAAGGTTATGTACATAAAGACTAGCAAAATTATAATGGCGTTACACTCCCTACTACATTTTCCTGCTTATTCCTCTTCAAAGGTTTGTTCCATAGGTCCTTTCCAACTGAAATATTCTAGTCTAGTTTATTATGTTCTCTGTTTTTCAGTTCTTATGTTCTGCAGATGTAATTTTACAAGAAAAAGTTCAAGTCCTGTGTAAACTTAAAACTACTTAATTGGAAAATTGATGTACTGTTGAGTCTTAGATTAAGCTGTGCATTAGAAGAGCTGATGAGAGTTGCTGTCTGCTGTATGTTTTTTAGCTGCAGTGAAGTAATGTTTTAATACTGTATTGCCCTATTGGTTAATGGGGATTAGCAAATGACTAAAATTGTGTATTTTTACTTCTTTACTTTATATTCTGTTAAGGAAAACAGTTTTCTGTAGCAGTTCTTTTAAAAACTACTAGTAGTCTCTTAGTCAAATGTTGTTGTATTTGTTCAGTGTTGGAGTAGAAAACATAATAGAAGCTGGAAAGACCTGGATTATACTGTGTTGAGAGGCTTAAGATATGCATTTTATTTGTCTGTATGTATATATATATCTCATAATTTATACAAGTAATGTGAAGAATGAAAACATGAATCCATGGTTTGTGGTGAGTTTTTGGGCTGTTCTGTTTTTTAGTTTTAACTGAGAGGGCATGCCAGTTAAAGTTTCCATTTGTTACACAATCTGCTCTGGCACAATGATGGTCTGTGGGGTGGCAAGTTTTGGCAATTAAGGTTGGGCAGCAGTAATTTAATAAGTTACTAGTCCTCACTGCTAGCCATGTTAAATGTAGTAAATGTGTTTCGTGCATACTTAAAAACTTGATGTTGAATTTATGTTTCTGCTATGTTAACTATCAGCAGTCAGGGTTTAGTTTTGGTTTTCTGCTCATATTATGATCTTTCTCCTGGCCAAAATATTTTGAGGGTTTTTTTTTTTAGTAAATTCTCCTCCTGACATATGACTATGTATGTTTTGCCAAACTCATGATTTAAAGACTGTTGTTGTGTTTATAGAAAGCACATGTGATGTATCAATAACAGTTTTTGGTACTTTATGCAAACTGTTTTCCTAATCCTTAGTTTACTTTGAAAAACTGATCCCTTGCTGCATTAGTTGAACACATGGTTACATTTTTGTCTTTTCTTTCTTACCTTGCTTACCATAAATACTGCTTTATGCTGTCGTGGTGACTGGAATAGTACTCCTGTAATTAACTTAATTAATTTGAGTTTTTATATTGTAAGTACATTTTAGAGCTGATCTGTTCCAATGCTCTTTCACAGTCAATTCCTATCATTGTGCCCCATCAAAGGATGAATACTAGAAATTAGCACAGGAGAATGGGCTCCATATGCATTAAGGCATGTGGCTTCTGTACTTTTAGATTTAGTGTTTCATATCTTTTGAAGCGTATTAATATGCTTTACATTAATTTTTTAGTATTTTTTTAATGTAATGCTTTATACTATTTTTTTAGTAGCATGTCATAGTAAATAGCATGTTATAGCTCATTCCCTTTCTTCAGACTCATGAATGTTGTTGAGCTTAATTAAATGAACTTAAACTGAATGGTAGTTCTTTCTTTGCATCTAGTCTATCTATGACTACTTTAGCCTGAGAATACTGTTAGGATATTTATTCTTTTGTTAATAGTTTAGTAAATCTGAATTTATACCAGTGGTACACATGAGAAGAGAATCAAAAACTGAATTTCCTTGTCCCCACATGAAACTGGAGATGCATGCTTAGATAAATGCTGTTCCTTATTTTCATTTTCTTCCTTAGCTTTCCTAGACTTGTGTTCCCAAGCATTATTGTCGCATGTAATGTGTTTTAAACAGAGTATTTTGAACTCTTGGAAAATGCTTTACAGATTCTATGAAAGGCTGTTGTGGTTTAACCTCAGTGGGCAGCTGAGCACCGCATGACTCCTTGGTTATTTCCCCCTGGAGTGGGATGGGGGACAGTTGGAGGGATAAGTGTGAAAACTCGCAGGTTAAGATAAAGACAGTTAAGTAGGTAAAGCAAAAGCTGTGTGCACAAGCAAAGCAAAACAAGGAATTAATGCACTACTTCATGTCAGCAGGCTGATGTTCAGCCCTCTCCAGGAAAGCAGGACTTCATTATTCCCAGTGACTTGGGAAGAGAAATGCTGAAACTCTGAATGTGTTGTCCCCCCACTTCTTCCTTCCTCCTCCCTGCTTTATATACTGAGTGTGATGACATATGGTATGGAATATCTCTTTGCTCAGTGGGATTCAGCTGTCCTGGTTATATTCCCTCCCAACTTCTTGTGCACCCCCAGCTTACTTGCTGGCAGGGCAGTGTGAGAAACTGGAAAGGCCTTGACCCTGTGTGTTATTCAGCAACAGATAAAGCACAGGTGTGCTATCAACAGTGTTTTCATCACAAATCCAACAACAATGATACAAGCTACTTGGAAGAAAATTAACTTTGTTGTAGCCAAAGCCACATAAGGTCAAAAAGTAGAAATCTGTTGTTTGTAATTTAAATTCATAGGTGCCATAGTATTTAGATTATTTTGGCCGTGATCTCTGTCAGTCTAGGAGAGTTTCTGGCTAAGAGTTTTAACTTCAACAGGCTTAAAACTGAAGTCTTCCTCTTACTTCTCCATTATGCTCCTTGTTGCAGTTGGTAACATCACTCATCTTTTCTATTGCTGAGCCTTTAAGCCAGCAACTGTGTCTATACAAATCTGCAGCCCGTCATTTATGTTACATTAACTTGTTGTTAAGTAAGTACCTTATTCTATTATTATTATTTCAGCCTCTTTATTTTGTTTCACCACATTACATGTAGTCGCTTGTGACTTTCCTATCTGATTTGGCCTTGCTTTTCTCTCTCACTAGCCAATGCATAATTCTTTCCAACTCGTGTGCTCATATGTCTTCATTATACTTGTATGTTTTCAGAGCAGTCATGTTTCCTATTCCATTTTTCTTCAAACCAGTCAGTTCTCTATCCCATTTTATTTCTAGAATATACTGTTATATGGGGTAGAACATTGACAGCTGTAAACTGGTGAGTTTTCGGTTGTTTCCACTTGATGGTTGTGGCTTTGGCTATTTATTGCAGACTAAGCTAGAATTTTCTTTGGTTTGCTTTTGATAGTAATTACTTTAATGATGTTACACTATCATTAACCACTGATAATGGGCTTGTTCTTAATAAGTATAGCTTTTCCATGACTTGATGGAGCATATTTTCTAAATTAAAATTCTGCTGATATGATTCTAGGTAAGATAGCTTTGATATACACATTGATTTTGGTGGTTGTGTTTAGATAGGAGAGTGGCCAGAAGTGCAGATCTTGTCATCTTTGCTGTGGTTGAATGATTTTTCTAAGGCAAAAGAAAATCCTAGAAATGTTTAAGGATAAATACTTTCCTCTACATTGAAAAACTTGAGGAAGAAGAATTTCCTTGCATGTGTTCTTATAGATCTAATTTCATAGATAGCATTGAAGCGAATAATGAAAAATCAGATAATTATAGAAAAGAAACTCCAACTGTCAGTGATTGTACTGAGACATGTTACCTTTGTGTGGAGAACACTTGTAAGGATGCTTTCTTTTGAGTTACATTTCTTTGAGACAGATTTGTGCTGTTTCAGAAACCTTTTCAGTTACAAAAGGGATCAGATACTGTTTTGCACTTTTGTCATGGTTAAATGAAAATCAGATGCATTTTACTTGTGCACTTAGGTTTCAGTTTAATTTTTAGAACCTATGGTGTTTGTGTTTCTGTCTGTATTGGAGAGGCCTTAGGGTATTCTAGCAACTGGAATAGCCCCTTTCTTCAGCCTCCAGAATTTTGGCTTTCAGAGAAATGGTAGTTGTTAAGAAAGTTATTGTCATAGTGAAATAGTCCTCAGTTAGGAAATTAAAGTTTAAGAAGATGAGCAATTTCAACTCACCAACAGTAGCACATAAAAATCCCAACTGGGAAAATCAGTTAGGAAGGTGGCCTTTTTCTTGTGAGTTTTTTTCACCTTTTCAGATGCCTTTAGAAGCCCAATGTAAATCTGTCCTGCGAGTCTGCCTGTGTTATTCTCTAAGCCTGTGGTAATTGGATTGCAGCTGATGTTCCTTACCCCGATTTACGGATTTAGGGGACGGGATTTTGATGATTTTTCCATTTGTAGATATAGTGCTTAAGCCCTGACTTTCCTTTTGTTATTGGCATGGATGAAAATTCACGTCAGAATGCTTGATTAATTATTTAAAGAAGATCGTGTATAAGCTGGTAATGGCCTGGAGAGTATACACATGGCTCTTTGAATGGCAATTGAGTTATTGCCCATTTCACTAAAAATGTTAAATTTTAGGCGTAATGAATAAAAATACCAATAATTTTAAATATTCAAGGTCATCTGAGATAATATTGTCAGCAATCAAAAAATACTAAGCTTTTATTATTTGGGGAAAATATTGCTTGTGCTCTCAGTGTTGTTTTGAGGTCTGCCTATCAAGCTGGGCAGTTTCCCACTCTAAAGATTCTCACAGCTGAATTTCCTTTAAAATCTGTAGCCCTTGGTGAAAAGTAAATGTAGGTAATCTACAGGTACCTTCTAGGCAGGGAGAGCAGTAGATGTGTTGTACCTCAGCTCAAGTAAGGCTTTTGACACTGGCTCCCACAGCACGCACAGGCTGACAAAGGATGGGTTAAATAAGTGGACAGTGAAGTAGATTGAGAACTGGCTCAATGACCGGGCCTAGAGGTTTGTGATCAGTGCCATGACGTCCAGCTGGAGTCAAGTCATCAGTTGTGTTTCCTGGAAGCTGATACTGAGACTGTTTAGTATCTTCATGAATGGCCTGAATGCTGGGACAGTGTATCCCCAGCAAGTTCACAGATGGTACAAAACAGAGAGTTGCTCATATACCACATGATTGTGTTTGCATTCAGAGGGATCCAGCCAGGCTGGAGATTTGGGTTGAGTGGAATCTCAAGTGCAACAAGAGGAATTGCAGAATCCTGCATCAGGGATGAAATAACACCGGGGGGTTGACCAGCTGGGAGATAGCTCTGCAGAGAAGTAGCTTGGTGGGCAACAATCTGTGCACTGCCATGGCAAAGGAGGCTGACAGCTTGGGCTGTGTTAGGAGGAATATTGCCAGCTAATTCAAGGAGGTGCTCTTTGCTTAGCCTGGCGAGGCTGCATCTGGAGTTTCCACTTCTGGACTTCCCTGTAGAGGAGAGAGATACTGAAGACAGTTCAGTGCAGGTCCATGTAGGTGATTAAGGATCTGGACCTTTTCTTAGGTAAGGAAAGGCTGAGTGGGCCGGGACTATTAGTGTGGAGAAGAGAAGGTTCAGGAGGGATTTTGTTAATGCAGTGAGAGAATGAAAAAGGGGAAGCCAGATGCTTCTCAGTATTGCCCCCTGACAGGGCATAAATTTGGCCCAAATTAAAAACCATAAAATTCCAGTGCATTCCAAGAAAGCAATTCTTGACTGTGGGAAAGGTCATGCCACTGGCATGGGTTGTCCAGAGAGGTTTATTATCTCCTTGGAGGTACTAAAAATGCATCTGCACATGGTAGTGGGCAACATACTGTCTCTGACATTGCTTGAGCAGGAAGTTTGATAGAATCAGACACAATCACAAAACAGCTGAGGTTGGAAATAACCTCTGAAGTTTGTCTGGTCCACCCCCCTGTTCATACAGGGCCACCTGGAGCCAGTTGCCCAGGACCGTGTCCAGATGGCTTTGAATATCAGCAAAGATGGAGACTCCACAGCTTTGCTAGCAACCTGTGCCAGTGTTCTGTCACCCTCACAGTAACAAACAAGTGTTACCTTAACAGGTCTTTAATTACCTGAATGGTTGCATGATTCTATAATTCTTAGGAAAATAGACCAGAAGGAGAAGGGATCTATATGAAGTTATTTGCCCTCTGAAAAGACGTGTCACAGGGGAACATGTGTCACAGTGCTAAACAATCAGATCTTGCAGCAGAGCTCTGTTGTTAAGATGGTGGTTGTAGCGTTACTGAAAACAGAATCATTAAATTGTTTAGGTTGGAAAAGACCTTTAAGATCACTGGGTTCTGCTGTTAACCCAGCACTGCCAAGTTAACCCACCACTAAACTGTGTCCCTGAGTGCCACATTTACACACCTTTTAAATACTTCTAGGGGTGGTGATTCCACCATTTTCCTGGGCAGCCTGTTTCAGTGCTTGAAAACCCTTGTGGTGAATATCCAATCTAAACCTTCCCTGGTGCAGCTTGAGGCCATTTGCTCTTGTGCTACTGCTGGTTACTTGAGAAAAGAGACTGACTCTCACCTGGCTACAACCTTTTTTGGGGAGTTGTGGGGGAGAATAAGGTCTCCCCTGAGCCTCCTTTTGTCCAGGCTGAGCAACCCCAGCTCCCTCAGCCATTCCTCATAAGACTTGTTCTCCAGACACTTCACCAGCTTTGCTGCCCTTCTCTGGGCACACTCTAGCACCTCAGTGGTTTTTTTGGAGTGAGGAGTCCAAAACTGAATTCAGGATTCAAGGTGTCGCCTCACCAGTGCCAAGTACAGGGGGATGATCACTGCCCTGGTCCTACTGGCCACACTATTTCTGATAGAGGTCAGGATGTTATTTGCTTTCTTGGCCACATGGGCACTCTGCTGGCTCATATTCAGTTGCTGTCAAGCAGCACATCCAGGTCTTTTTCTGATGGGCAGCTTTCCAGGCCTTCCCGCAGCCTGTAGTGCTGCAAGGGGTTGTCATGACCCAAGTGTAGGACCTGGCATTTGGCCTTGTTGAACCTCGCACATTTGGCTCAGACCAGCAGAGTATGGCCTCCCAAGCTGTGAGCTGTCAGTTTCTCCAAGGAAATGTTGTGGGAAACAGTCTAAAGGCTTTATAAAGGCCAAGTAGACAACATTCACAGCCTTTCCCTCATCCCCTAAGTGGGACACCTGGTCATAGAAGGAGAACAGGTTGGTCAAGCAGGATCCACTTTTCATAAACACATGTTGGTGGCCCTGGTCACCAGGTTGTCCTGTATGTGCCGTGTGGTGGTACTCAAGATGATCTGCTCCATAACCTTCCCTGGCACTGAGGTCAGGTTCATAGTGTAGTAGTTCCCTGAATTCTTCTTCTGTCCTTTCTTGTAGCTGGGTGGCACATTCACTTTCAGTCAAGCGGAACCTCCCTGGTTAGGCAGAACTGCTGGTAAATGATGGAAAGCAGTTCAGTGAGCATGTCTGCCAGCTCCTGCTGTATCCTTTGGTGGATTCCACCCAGCACCATAGACTTGTGTGTGTCTTAAGTGGTGTAGCGGGTTGCTACACCATTTCCCCTTGTGTCAGGGGTCTGAATACCCTGAGAACACAACTGGTCTGAACACAACTGGACTGAGGCAGAGAAGGAATTAAGTACCTCAGTGTTTTCCTCATCCTTTGTCCCTATGTTTCCCCCCCACACCCATTAAAGGATGAAGATTGTCTTTGTCCTTCTTCTGTTGTAAACATGTTTTTAGAAATCTGTATTGGACCTTCATGCTGTAGCTTGATATGAGTGAAGGGAGCATGAGAGGAACTGAAAAGGTAGCAACAGTTACAGTTTTAGACAAAGCAACATATTTGTCCAGGCATTCTTGTAGGAAGAACTGCATGGTAACAAAATCCAAATGTAATTATTTATTATTTAGAGTCTTTTGAGCTGGTTTAAGGTGTTTTGTGTGTTAAAGTGGTTTCCAGTGGCAGTTAATCCCCAGTTTGGGGCTATTACTGCAAAAATCTTACCTTGCCTCTTCTGCAACCTGCCTTCCACTTTTTTTTTCTTTTGGGAGCAAATATCATATTCAAACTTCTAATATATCACAACAGACAAAAATATGGTTTGTAAGCCAAGTGTCATGCTACTGAGCTACTTTGGCTGTGATTTTGGCTGAAGCAGTATCTGTTATTTTTCCTATCCTGCCTGCAACTGTGCAAAGAGGAAGGGAAGGTCAAGCAACTGCTTCATGGAGGTGTCTTTTATGAAGTATTTTACAAGGTAGTTGTTCTCTTTTAAGAGATATTCTAAAATCCAGAGATACTAACAAGTGTTCACAAAAAGCATTTTTTTCCTCAAGTGTTCTGTAGACTTTGTTGCCAAATTGCAGTTAAAGGATTTAGTGTATTTTTTACTTCAGAAATCAGTATTCTTTTGTTTTTTCTATCTGTGATTTATAAAATTTTGGATCAGTTTGTGATGTAAGTATATGGTATAGTATATACTTGGAGCATGTTTATTTCATAAACATTGCCAATTCTTACTTTGGCATTACACTGAGAGTTTATATATTTGTATGATATGCATTTGTGTGCCAGGTTTCAGGTTATATGTATGTATCTTGTTCCCTGTTGACTATTTTGTGGCAAGTTCTTTTGGAAACTTGAGATAGGTATTACTGTAGGTGATAGGAAGAATAGAGCATTAAAAAGCTCTTGGAGCTATTGTTTGGAAGCAGACATTTTGTTTATCAAGACAATGAGATTTGGGGTTTTGAGTGATGTTTATTTTCCTTCTCTATTCCTGCAGCCTACTGACACTGTCCCCATGGTTTTAAGTGTGCTGGCTGTTTCCGCAGTAAAAGGAACAATAAATGTGTTGGCTACTTAATTATCAATGGAAGGTGTCTGCAAGGACAGAAAGACGAGCATGGGAAGCCTTAGGAAAGTTCAGTTGCAGGGTACTTCAACAACCTCTAAATGTCATGGAACATTTGTTGAGTCCTCTTGACTTGAGCCACTTTGACACTAATTAGTAGATTTGTGTTGGAGTGAGTTGGATAAACACAAAAGCAAGGACAGAATTACAGGTTTGATATAGGCTGGACCTAACACTTGAGCCAGTCTCTGAGCATCTCTCATTTTACAGTTACAGATGCAATGCTAAAGCACCTACCCTAAAACAACGCATTCTGTATGCCAGCTTTGTTTTGTAGAAGGAGTATAGCATTTGGTTTAGGCGAGTTGTTTACTTTGGATTGCTTTTATGGGACTTATTGTAAGTTTCTCATTATAGATGCTTAGAGTTCTCTGCAGCTGAAATAACAGTGCAGAGATCACCCTGAGTTAGAAGGAATCAAAGGGAATTTTGTTTGCAAGGACACAGTACATACCTAAATGTGGGAGATGTTGTATATGGAGGCTCTTACGAGAAGTAGTTGCTTTCAAAAAAGGTATCCCTCCAGTTCATTGTAGTAAGGCTGCTGATACTGTAGCTTGTGTGCCTTTGGAGAGGTACTAAAATGGAGTGTGCAAGCAGCGACTTTAATATGTTTTACAGCAAGGTTTGTTGGTTGCATTTTGTTACATGGTACCTCTTCATCTCCTTGCAAGCATCCAGCCTCCATGTAGTTTTCTTGATATTCGGTTCTCCGGTCATAAAACCTCTTCTCCATCTATTGATTAGGCCATTGAAGTTCTGCCCACTTCCTTTGTTCTGTTTCTTATCATTGTCAACTCCTTCATGTGAACTGTTGGCTTGTATGTCCCAAACTTCTCTTGAACTCTCTCTCTTCTTTTTTTCCCTTGGTTGTATGTTTGCCAGATGCATCTCAGCTGTTGACAGCAAGTCTGGATGTCCTTTAAAATGGTCCCACAATTTTGAGATCTCTTTAGATCTTCTGAGAAGACTTGATAACCCTTTTTTCTTTAATATCCCCTTTCCTTTATTTTGAAGCTCTTATAGTTGAACTTCTGTAGCCATGAGATTAGTGTATAGTAAGCTTCTTGCTGACAAGTGAACTGATATTTATCAGCTGTAGTTCTCCATGTTTGATACTAAGTTGCCTTGAAGCTGGATTACAAATTTAACAACTGTTTTGGAACACTTCAGAGGATGGGAGTAAATGGCCTGGGAAATAAAGTAGCCCAGCAGAGTCTGCAGTTGCTTTAATGTCTCTCCATAATGGTTTTGTTCTTTGTATGTGCGATCAAGTGTCTACCTGCTTATGGAAAAGAAGGAAAAAACCTCAAAAGGCACATTGTTGTATTTCATCAGAAGAATACCTCCTGGTTTTCTGTACAGCAGGAAAGTCTGATGCAGATCTGATGGATCTTACTATGGCAGACCAGTTAGTGCACCAGAGCTCTTACTCCAGTCTTGGGCCTGCACCAGGAGGCGTGGACTCAAGAAGTGGGCCCATGGGATTTTCATACGGTTTAACAAGGCCAAGTGCAAGGTGCTTCACCTGGGTCAGAGCAGCTCCCAGTATTAACACAGGCTGGGGGATGGACAGATGGTGCCACCCCAGCCCCCACAGGAAGAATTTGGGGGTGCTGATGGAGGAGAGACTGGACATGAGCCAGCAGCAATGTGTGCTCACAGCCCAGAAAGCCAAACGTGTCCTGGGCTGCATCCAAAGCAGTGTGGGCAATAGGGCCAGGGAGCAGATTCTGCCCCTCTGCTCTGGTGAGCCCCACCTGCAGTGCTGCCTCAGCTCTGGGGTCCCAGCACAGGAAAAACATGGACCTGTGGCAGTGACTCCAGAGGAGGGACACCAGGATGATTACAGAGAAGGAGCATCTCTTCTACAAGGAAAGGAAGAGAAAATTGGGGTTGTGAAGCTTTGAGAAGGGAAGGCTTTGGGGTGACCTAACTGTGGCCTTCCAGTATCCGGAAGAAAGTTGGAGAGGGACTTTTTACAAGGACGTGTAGTGATAGGACAAAGGGGGAATGGTTGCAAACTGAAAGAGGAGAGATTTAGATTAGATATTAGGAGGAAATTTTTTACTGTGTGGGTGGTGAAGCATTGTAACAGGTTTCCCAGAGAAATTGTGGATACCCTATCACAGGACATGTTTGAGGCCAGGTGGGATATGGCTCTGAGCAACCCAGTGGAAGGTGTGCCTGCCCATGACAGAGGGTTGGAACTACATGATTTTCAAGCAGGTGAAAGTGAGCAAAGCAGATGTTGCCCCTGATGCCTCATTGTCTGGACTGTATCCTTCCTCAGTTAGAGTTCTTAGGTGTGTTGTCTTCCGCCTGGCAATTTGGCTGCCTCTGTTCTAGACAGAACGACTCTAAAGTAGGTTTAAAACTACACAGGAGCCCACCCTGGAGAGAAGCTGTGAAATGATTGTTGAGGGGGAAGACTTCGAAAGAGGTAGTAGCTGTTCCTCTGCATCTGGATCTGTCCTAGGTCCTGAACTGTATAGTCTCTCACTGACAATTTCAGAGTTGGAATTGAGATTGTGGATGAAAAAGTTAATAGAGGATGCAAAACTGTGAAAGATTAGATACACTCAAGATTGTAAATGTTTAGCTTCAGAAAATCCCACAACCAAACCAGTAAACTAAAATGTAAAAGCAACAGTGAATAAAAGGTACCTCATGAGAGTTTACACACTGTATAGAATTATAAAGTGATGGTGATTAAGAAGTAGCCATGCTATTGGAGTGTTTCAGATTTTTGTTTCAAATTGTGAGAGATTCTTTTGCTTAGGAAACCTAAAGTAATTCTTGACTTCTTTGTATTTCAGGACTGTGGGACTTTGGTTTTTTTAACTTCCTTTTTTTTGTTGTACTCTCAAAAAGAAGGAATTAGTTACAATGAGAGAATAGTGAAATTAAATGTTAGTGATGCAAATGAGTTATGATTTAGGCTGAAGGAACTGAGACTGCTTTATTGTCAGAAGACTCATTTCCCCTCAGACTTGAAAAAAAATTCAAGCTAGCTGTGGGAAAAGAGAAAAATAAACTGATTTTTCTGTAATAAAGATGTGAAAAATAGCATTTAATTGCCATAAAGGCAATTTAGAAAAGACTTCAAAAAGAGTTTTCTGGTAGGATTACATAGGACATGGTGGGAGTGTGATCATTCACAGTGTTTAATATCTCTCCAGGGAAAATACTTATTGGGAATGCAGTAGAATTTGACTAGAATCATGAAATATGCTGACTTGTAAGGGACCCACAAGGATCATAGAGTCCAATTCTCAGCCCTGCACAGTACCATCCCCAGTGTTGAAATACCATGTGCATGAGAGCACTGTTCAAATCCTTCTTGAACTCTGTCAGGCTTGGTGCTGTGACCACTTCCCTGGGGAGCTGTTCCAGTGCCCGACCACCCTTTTGGATGAAACAGCTTTTTCTGGTATCCAGCCTAAATCTCCCCTGACTAAACTTTATGCCATTTACTCAACACCTGTTACTGATCACCAGAGTTAAGAGATCAGTGCCTGCCGCTCCTCTTCCCCACATGAGGAAGTTGTAACTGTAATGAGGTCTACTCTCAGTCTCCTCCAGACTGAACAGACCAAGTGATCTCAGCCACTCCTCAGATGGCTCCTCCTCCAGACCCTTCACCATCCTTGTGGCCCTCTTTTGGACGCTAACAGCTTAATGTCATTCTTGTATTGTGGTGCCCAAAAATGCCCCCAGCACTTGAGGTTCAGCTGTCCCAGTGCAGAGCAGAGCAGGACAATCCCCTCCCTTGCCTGGCTGGCAATGCTGTGTGTGATGCCCCCCAGGACACGCTTGACCCTCCTGGCTGCCAGGGCGCTGCTGACTCATGTTCAGCTTGCCATCGACCAGGACTGCCAGTTCTATACTGGACCAGGAAATGGAAAGATTGACCTTTTGGGGTTCTTTCCATACACTGTTTTTAATGATTCTAGAGCACCTTCAAGTTGACAAATTCTGTTTTAGATTTTTTGGTAACATGCACAAGCTTTCTTTGAAAAAGTCTTTTAAAGATCCTGTACAGTGTCCATGTTGATTCATCTGCACAGAGGAGCTCTTGATTGTTGCATGTAAGCATGTTCCTTGTCATGCCCTTCTTAGTGTACCTGTGGGTTTTGGTTATATCAGAGAATGTGTGGATCAATTCAAGTTACTGGCTTGTCCTAATGCAGGCATGTATTTTAAGTGTTATAAAGTGGTCTTCATCCTGTGTTCTCTTGTTAGCTTTGTGTACAATTGTAGGTTTGATTATGCTGACTAATTCCCATAGAAGTTGCTCTTATGCCTGATTTTGATGTCTCTTTGCTGATCCAGATGGTGAACAGATGAAAAGCTCAGTATGTCTCAACTTGGAAGCATAATCAGAAACATGGCATGGCACCAGGAGAAATATGAAACTCAGAATGAGGAAAAAATACACTCTTTCCACACTGCAGAAGCATGTTTATTGTACAGTCAAATTTTACTTTGTTTTATAAACAAACAGTGAAGGTCGCAGAATAGCTGAGATTAGAAGGGACTTTTGGAGACTGTCTAGTGCTCAAAGTAGGATCAACCAGAGCAGGTTGCTCTGAACATTGTCCAGTTGGATTTTCAGTATCTTCAAGGATGGAGAATCTGTAGCCTCTCAGGACAACCTATTCCAGTCTTTAATCATTCTTACAGTTCTTAGGTTTAATTGGAACTTTCTGTATTTATTTTTTTTTCTCCATTGTCTCCTGGCCTGTCACTGGATATTGCTTAGAAGAGTATGTTTCCATCATCTTTGCTCTCTCCCATCAGGTATATATCCACATGGAGGATATTCCACGCCCACTCTCTCAAGTTATCTCTTTTCCCAACTAAACAGTCTCTGCTTGCCTGATTTTTCCTGATATGACAGTTGTTCAAGCATCTTAGTGGCCTTTCTCAGGACTCACTCCAGTAAGCGTCTCTTGTACTGGGAGCCCAGAGCAGGTGATGGTATTCCAGATACAGTGCTGCAAATTGTGTGTAGAGCATGAGTCAACTCCCTCAACCTGCTGCTCTTCTGCCCCCCTTTCTCTCCAGGGAACTGTATCCCATGGATTCTTCAAAGCAGATTGATGAGCAGGCCAAAATCTGTTCTTATGAAATCTATGCTTGTGATCTGGCTTTTGTCTTGCTCCCTTCTTTCAGGTTCCTTAACTTCACCTGCACTGTCACTGCATCCAGTAACATGATGCTGTGATGAAAGACCCTGAAACTTGATGGTGACTACATGAGTGATAATAGCTTGTCGCTGTGCTCTGCTTGGCAATTTGAGCTTGGGATTCCACTTTGGCTGTTTGGAAGCAAATGCTTCCTGCATCTTGTCCAACCAAGTTGGTCACTGGCAGCAGTAGTGGAGGATACAAATACTGGAGCATAATGGAGGAAACAAAAGAATTGTTTGATGCCACAAACCTGGTTGTTTCATTTTCAGTGTTTACTGTGTGGCTGCTGCCTCATAACTGTATTTCCACAAGCCCTTGAGTGTTTAAGCTGACTGTTGAGTAAGCACTTATGGAAACTAAGTAGCAGAATATATTTGTCATTTTTCTGAACACAACTTCGCTAGACCTGTCCTGTCAACAGTATACTTCTTCCTAAAGCTCCTTAGCCCTTGAACCAGAGCAAGCAAGTTTAGACAAATACACTGAGTTAAAGTCACTTGGAAGTCTTAAAAAATTGAGCATGTGTTAGCATGCAATTTACTAAGTTCACTAATTTTTCAAAGGTGTACTCAAAGATTTAATTAACAGCAGAACAAACTGTGTCTAATGCTGTACTAGTTGCCTGTGGTCTTGATACCATGCTTAGGTCAGACAGTATGTGAATAACATTTTTGTTGTTCCTGTTCTGCCTCAGCAGCAGAGACAGAATACTATTTTTTCCACTCGTTCAACACAGATTTGGTGTAACATACAGTCCAGAAGATCTTATGCAGGTGTAACACTTACAGAATATTAATCCATTTTGAGTAATTCAGTAACAACATTGTGGGGAGGAGCACACACTCAACATATAAAGCTTCCCTCTCCAATTTAAGCTTATGAATTGCAGTTCAGAACCCTTGGCACTTTGAGGGACGATGCTATGTTTGCATTTCCTCACCTCTTTTGAGCAGAGTAAGAGCAGTGGTGTTGAGACAACTGAACAACATCCCCCTAATAATACATCAAATATTCCAAGCACTAGCTAATGCTACTTCTGGCTTAAGAACAAATAAACTAAGCATGCCTTTGCTCCTCCTGCTACAGGTGCCACAAACCTGAATAGAAATTGCAATCATGTCATTTAACAGCTGTTTTACCTATTTTAAATTGTCAAGTAACTGGTTATTGCCCACCCTCCCTTACCCTCCTCCCCTTTTTCCCTGCCTCTTTGATTTGAGGCAGTTATTTTGTATTCCAGGGCTGAACATTTTAGATATTGTATTTTATTCTTAAGACATTTTTCTGTAAAGACTGTAATAGTACCATTCACTCTATCCTTGTGTCCATTTGCTACAAGTATTTTTTGTTAAGGTGTTTTTATGTTCTGTGCTTGTTTGACTTGCACTTCCTTTGTGGTCCAGTTCAAAACTTGGTCTCCAGTGTTATGATGTCTTGAAGCAGTTTGCAGAAAACCTGCCTGAGATTTGCTGATAATAAGTGTTTGTGTTGTGTGAACTACATGGTATCAACAGCTGAGTTAGAAGTTGAAGGCTAAAGACCTTCTGCCAGAGGAAGCAGATTGCCAGCACAGAGTATCAAGACCTTTACAAATGACAGCTAGCAGCAGTTTACAATTGTTAACCAGCAATATAATTAATAATTTAGCTAAAAAATCCAGCTGAGCCATATCAGATCTTGTTAATCTTCAAGCAGTAGAAGAATTGGGCTTATAATTAACACGTGGTTTCCAACAGGAAATTACTCATAATCTGCTTAACATTGTTTTCCATGAATATATTTGCCCATGTTTTATACTTTCTTTCTGAATATTACAATATCTTGGCATAATGGTATATAATAGTAGAACTGTGAACAATCAAACATATCTTTGTTACATGCAGATATATTGTGAATATATTAGTTTTATGCATAGGAACAGTAGGTTGCTCAGAGCTATTTATAAGATTAGTGTGAATAGGTACTTTTTATTGCTTAATTGCTTACTTGTTCTGAAGGTTTATTTGTATATGGAAGAAAGTATACTTCCCAACAAAACATGGGGATTTTAGTATCCTTGAGGTTTTGTTTTTAGAGAATATAGGGAGAGAAATGTGGATTCTTAATATGACATTCCTATTCCAAACTGTTTCCATGTAAAAAATTGTTCAAGCCCAAAACTTGCTGAAGATAAAAGACTGCCTCAGTGGAGCAGTCAGATTGCGCTATTACTTGCAGCATCTTTAGTGGTTGTTGTATGAATGGGGGAGATCTTAGCGCCATCAGTAAACCCGTTGCTGATCTTTCCTGTTTGCTAATTGGAAAAAAACATTGCCTAGGTATCACTGACAAATGAAGGTAATCTGCCAAATGGCAGGGGTTTTGTTACTGTGGAGATGAGCCCAATCCTAGTGGGAGGGGAAAAAAGGCTTAATTTGGGTTTTTTTCAGATGTATGCATAAACAAAAAGGAATACCTGCAAAAAACACGGGGACTGGTCCAGTGAAATATTTACAAGATGAAAAAGTGTTTATAATGTTTTCAGACCATAAGAAATTTGGAGAGTTTTCAAGGATTTTGGTAGGAAGGATTAAATTTGAAATGTGTTGGCAACTTGAGTTAGTATCTTTTAAAACAAAAAGAAAAAAGCTATGCTTATCAAGTTGTCTGTGGTAAGTGCAAATCGCACTGTGTTTAAAAGGCGTAATTAACAGCACAGACAGATAAAGAGTATTGGAAGCTCAGTTTGGAGGTTTGCAGGAAAATATTTTCCTGCTAGTCTGGGTTAAATAGGTCTGCTATGCCATATTGCTGTGAAGCTGCCAGATAATACCTGGAATGCAGTTAAAAGTGTGACCTTGGAGGCATATGAGACTTTTCTCCTTCCTCTTCCTAACAGCAAATAACGAGTACTGTTTTCAGGTTTGGTCAATATGGTTTACTTGTGGTATGGACTGAGAAAGCATAGAAGATACTTTTATTAGGGCTTTTAAACTGAAAGTTAGGGTGCAAGTTTCATAAAATGTTACTGGGTCCAGAGCAGAAGATTGAGTGGCTACAGAATAGAAGGGGCTGCACTGTTCTTTATGTTTGACAGCAAATAAGAAGTAACTTGTATACTGTTATATTCATTGAAACTTTACTGTTAGGGGAACCTTGAGCAGTCATCTCCATTCTCTTTGTAAGCTTTAACTTACGGGGGATGGTGGGGGAAGTCCCCCTCACTGCTCACTGGATCACTTCTCTTAACTCCAGGGTAATGGTGTTTGTTCCTTATAAGAAAAGCAGTGAGCTGATTTGTTTCCACAGGAAGTGTCTTGAGGAGCATACCTTCCTCCTAACATAGGTCAGGAGGGGAAAAGTGGTGAAATTTCTAGGAGGCAGCTTTCTTGGCATACTCTGCAGGAATTCTTTGAGCTTGTATGTATACTCACTGCTGGCTCTTGGTCAGGCTTCAGGTTTTTTTAACTTTTGACTGCTGGACCATGGGACTTTGTATTCTTGCAGTCTGAGTGCTGTACAGGACAGTAACCACTATGCTTTTAGAACCTCAAAATTTTTATTCAGAACAAAGTTGTTTGAAAAAAAATTAAGATTCTTCTGATTCTCAGTCTGTTACTGAAAATGCAACTTCTCACTGCCAGTGATTTTCAGATGTCATAATTCTATTTTCCAACTAATCTGAACTGTAAGCTACTTGAGTAATGTTTAAGTGATACAGAGAAATGTTAGTAGATGTTGCTTGAAGTCCTATGTAAAGTGAGCTGTATGCTTCATAGGTAACATGCCTTTTTTCCTTTTTTTTGGAGGACTTTTAATATGAACAAACCAGTAGGTTAAAAAACATGCATTTCAGAGTAATCTCAGTGATGGTGACAGAACAATTTTATGTGCATATTCTGTATTTTTTTATATAGAGCCTTTTTCTTTTCTTTTTCTGGGTAGTAAAATGGAGGAGAAGAGTATTGTAAGAATGAGGTGTGGGCAGGAGAGGATTAGAAGAGCTTAGAGAAGTGTGTGTTAGCTAGATCTGTAATGTAAATGGATGGACATTAAATCTATAAAGAGGGGGTGGGAAAAGTCCAAACAAACGTTTCTTCCATCGGCTGAATTTTCTGCCAAATGATAGATTTTTAAAGCTTACGTTTTGTCTTGGAAGGCTTGAATTTTTCATGTGGTAAAGACTTCACAAAGCAGTGTTCTGTGCTAACAGGTTATTTTACTGAGAATTGTCAATTCTTGCTTCTAGCATTACTGTGGCACTAACCAACTTGTAATGGAAACAGTAGGGTAAACAGGTAGAAAACTCAGGGACTTCTTTCTGTCTGAGCGTATATTCTACTTAAATTGATGAGAATAAAGGCCTGTAATTCAGTGGAACATTAAGAAAGCATAATTTTAAGTGCTTTGTGTATTGGTTTATACTGTGAAATTCTACCTGTGCTTGTTCCCTTTGCCTAGGAGAAAAAAATTTTAGAGTGTTTCTGACATATTTTCCCTCTGTTTGTGCGTTTTACCACAGGATACAGAAGGGAGGAATTAATTTTGTTCTCATCACTTTTCTTCTCTTTTTCAGAAGTAAGAAACTTTTTAGCAAGAAAAAGTTGAAAAGAAAACAGAAGACTAAATTGAAAGTAAAAACACGCAACAAGGTAAGTCCGTAACTAACCGGACAAAGTTCTGACTCAAAAATGGCAGTAACATCAATTGAGAGGAATGCAAGAAAACTGAATTGTGGTTAACAATTTGTTTAGAGGCTTTAATAGTACACCAGTATTGTCTGTTTACTATATTCTATATGACTTTGATACTAATCTTAACCTTAGTCAAATGCTTTTGCTACTGATGTTCAACAGGAAATATTATGAACAATGTTTTTAGTTCTTCAGTTCCTAAACCCTAAGTGTAGCTAAACGTGTTAGTCCTAGAGGTAAATTTTGAGATCTGTGTCTAGCCAACAGTTAGAGACTACTGCTGCAAAGATTTGGCCGTATCAGCTAAAGGAGAAAGGGAGCATTCTAAGGACTCCCAAGTTACCTCCTGAAAATTCCTCCAAAACAGAAAATGTAATAGATGATACCTATGTGTTTCTGTTAATGTTTTCTCCCTGTGTAACTCCGCCTTCATTTTAAATGCATGGGAACCGTATCATGAACTTGATAAAAATGTTTACATGTTTACTCTTTAGAGAGAATAAATTTATGTGGAAGCAACACTGTTTTAAAATACTGGTCTGCTGCATTCTTTCTCTATTAGAGTGCTCTTATTTCTCTATTTAAGCTAGTCTTGGAGGCATTTTCATGAAGGCTTGCTGCAGGCATGAGGGCTTGCTGCAGGCATGAAGGCTTCTTCCTTGTAGTTAGTAAAGAGAAAGCTCATTTTTGGAATGGTTGTGAAGGACAGAACCACTGAAACATCCTGTGAAAACACTTTCTAGTCAGTTGAATGTCCTTATAATACAAATTCACTGTAGAGCAACTTGGCCATCTTATCCCTATTTGCCAAACCTCATGTAGTTACTGTATCTCAAGACAGATGACTTGGGAGGGTGAAGCAAACCCTCTATCTATTAATTTGGTATTGACTTTTTGGAGACTTACCAGATTATTCTGCTTATCTCGAGTAGTGCAGCTTCAGACTATTCTATGGAAAGGGCTTATCTTCATTTCTGTTCTCAGCACTGTACAGTGAAATATTTGTGGTCCAAACTGAATTTCTCAGCCCTTTCTTCAGTTGCTATGATATTAGAAGTTTTAGCCCTGTCCTCTTCATGACTTTATCAGACTCAGTGTCAACAAAGAAAACGAAGTTAGAAATTAGAAAAAATTTCACAGAATGTAGTTAGTCGATGTGTTCTGTCTGGTGACAGAAACTTGTGCTTTTTAAAATAACTCTGCAGCTTTGATCATTGTTATATAAAGGGATACCTTGTCAATCTGGTTGGTGGGGTCCTAGTTGAACTGCCAAGTAGAAACCTAAATGCAGAATGGCTGTTCATAAGCTTAACAGTCAGATGTGGTTCTTAGATTCAGTTGCATTGGGTAAATGGAGTCGCAGGATCCTTTGGCCAAGTCAGTGTGAACATACTAAAGGCTAGTTCCTGTGAGTAGTTATAGATTTGGTACTAACTGATCACCTCCTCACCTCGTCCCTATGGAGCATTGTTCTCAAGATTTTTCTTGGGTTTAAGACGGTTTCTACTTGAAGCATTGGGATTTATATCTTCAAAAGACGTGATGGTTTTTTGCATGACTTTTACTGATGCCATTATTCTAGACAGTCTTTGAGGCAGACCAGGGTTGACCAGCAGAACGTTGGTCTTCATTCTGAGTGACTCAGGTACAGAAAGGTACTCTGGCTTATTCCTGCGTGATAGCAGAAAACTGTATTTCCTGAAAAATGTAGCTGAAAAGGGAAAGATAAAAACAGCTTCATATCTTCAAATTACGAAGCTTCATTAACTGAAAAGGTGGGATGGTTTTGGTTTCTGGTTGTTTTTTTGTTGTTGGTTCGTTGTGGGACTTCTTTATTAATAAACTTTTCATTGCATCCCAGTGCTTACCATGGCAGAATCAGCACAGTGGTCATTTTTGTCCCGGAATGTCTGAAAATGGATGTGTCTATTGTCAGGAAAATGCGAACCTCCATTTGGAAGCCTTAAAATAGAGCAGATTGAAAGGTTTTTCACTGCTGGACATTATGAGCAGTAGAGTTTGTATGCATCAGTTTATTTTTTGAAGAAACAGAGTCTTTTAGTCTGAACAGAGAAGGAAGCTTTCTCTTAATATATTTAGTAGAGGCAGAAAGGGCCTTAAATCAAGAATAAGTTGAAGGAACCCAAAAATTTGTTATTTATATCCTGTGACTGTGCTTACTGAAAATGACTGAGTAATGGAAGAGCAGAGAACTTTAAAAGAAATGTAATTGGTGAACTGGAAGAAAATGATTTCCACCATTTCTACCATTTAAGCAATAAATGTTAGATCATTTTAGGTATAAAAGAAATTGGTGTTTAGCACAGCGCAGTAGTTTGAGCCTTACTCTGTTTCTAAGCTGGGTCATGCTATGATCACTGGTATTTAAACTATCACTGATTTTTGGATTTGTGGTTTAGTATCCATTTTTTTTAAATGGAGGTGTGCAAGTTTTCAATGTGGTGCAACATGTTTTGGCTTTAGAAATTCAGTGCTGACATAAGTGACTTTTACATAGAAAACAAATACCTGATTATTAGACATAGGTGTAGCACCTTGGATTCCAGTCCTTACCTTCTTCCTCCCCTTTTTTTTTCTTTTGGCAAAAATTTTCACCAGAAAATAGTAAGGTGCTGTAACTTTCCTCAACTGATCCTGCCCCCCTCCTTTAGATGCCCTGGATTTTTTCCCTTGTTACTGTTAACTCCTTCAAGTGCTGCTTAGGACGCTTGGATTGAGAGAGACTAGACAGAAAACCACAGTTCACCATCTTCTGTTTTCATAATGTTTTTTGAAGAATACTGAAAAATTGTCCACTAAAGTCCACCAAACACAGATTGTACTTGAAATGACTACCATCCACCTGTTCAGTTTATGCAGAAGTTTTAAAATATCACCTTTTTTGCTTTATAGAAAAGGAAGGAATAAAGGGAGGTTCATGTAGCAGACAAATCTATTGTAGGCTAACAATTAGATGTATAAGAATAGACTGGGATGAATATTCTCATTAAAAACACATGTAGCTTTTCAGATAATCTGGTAGTATTTTCAATGACTTTTGTATTATTTGGTCTTTCCACCTCAAGAGGGCATCCCTTTCTAAGAGATCTTTCAACTGTCCAAAGAATTTGGTGAGCTTCTCTTCTGTGTTACACATGGATTAGATCAGATGGTTATTATAACCTGACCCATCTTTAACAACAGATTAATTTTCCTCTCCTGGTTGTAGTTTATTTCTGTCATATTTAAGAATAAACCATTACCCCAGTCATCTGATTCCAGAGGAAGAAAACAAATAGGTCAGAAAATAAGCTGTGTATAGATTTTACCTTTAGGGAAAACTGTTTCTTTATGTGTGAGACAAGTGTTAAGGACACCAGAGGGTTTTAGTTTTCCCACTCCTTTCCTTGAGTGTATTAGAGCATTACAAAAGGCTAACTGAGAAGACCAATTAGGAGTAAGTCACTCTTATCTTTTGAACCAAACCTTTGCTGTTTACCCTCTCCTACATAATTCATTATTCCACGTAGCAGGGATTATATGTTTACAAGGACAAGCCACGAATCAGGGTGTGGGCATCTGCACTTCTTTTTCTCTCTCATAAGTTAGTGTCCTATCTTCTGGAAAATAAAAAGCAACATGTAAGAAATAAGATCTTACCTTCATGTATTTAAATGTGTTCACCAGTGCTGGATATTTGGTTTACGTTGTATGTTTCACCATGTATCTTGATTTAAGAAGGTGTACATTCAGTTTTTGTTGTTACCAAGTGAAACATCAAAGACGAAGATTCAGAAAGTCCTACCTTTACAGCTCATATGAAAACTACTAAATCAAAAAGCATAATTCTGTTTTCCAGTCTGTAAGCTCTCTTCTTTTTGAAAGCGGTAGCAGTTTCATATTCCAAGGAACCAGATGCTTTGGGAGAAAAGCTAGTATAGAAGCTATCATCTCATCTTCTACTTGGACACCCTGGAAGCTGAGTTTGTAGTCATTCTTAATGAACACTTTGGATTGCAATATTCCAGTAGACATTAAGAAAAGGACATTCAGAGGTGCAGAAAGTGATTGTTGCTCTTTACCTTATTAGCAAGTGTTGTATTAGCAACTCTTAATGCCAGGAAAAGAACCTATAAGGCATTGTTTCTTTCTTGCAATAATGTATCCTGTAGCTCAAGAGCAGTCCATTTGGATTATTAATAATTCTGTATCTGTGCAAAATTAATAAATTGCTTTACTTAGTTCTTAGAAGTAGATTAACATTTTGGTTTAATGTTCTACTGTTTTTCTTGGCAATTAGCCAAGAATTAATAAGTGGGGTTCTGTGGGTATAGGTATTGGTTAGATTTTCTTAGTGATCTATTCTATCTCAAAATTTTTGAGTCAGCAGCAAGATGGTACAGGTGGTCTCATGAGTCTCTCTTAGGAAGTTTTCCTGACTGTGTAGAAGGTTCTCATTAGCTGCAGAAACTTTCAGGTGATGATGGGATGAACTTAAATCCCAGTTTTCTAGCTTGTTCAGTGTATCTGACCTCAGTGAAGTTCGGAATCCGTTACCTGGAAAGGAAAAACACTTGTTTCATATGGAAACTTCTGATCTCTGTTTTGAATACTTTACCACTGTTAAAGAGAAGGAAAAAAACATAAAAAGCTACTTGGTGAATGATCATTTGCATTAGAGGGACAGAAGGTTTTACTGGTTTTTGTGGGGGTTTTGTGATGTTTATACAACCTGCTTACATACATCCAGTTTGGAACAGATGTTTGTTTTGAAGATCTAGCAACTATAATGTTATAGTTAAAGCCCCTTAGACTAAAGCAAATCCATCACAAATAAATCACATCAGTGTTTTTTACCTTATGATGAAGTTTATGGAGAATGTTGTGTTGTACTGAAGTCTGGATAGGAGAGTAGTGTATGTAAGTATTGGTCATGCACTGTTGTAGAAAACACTGAACACAGAATGGTTAAAGTGCTTACTGCTTAATAGTTGTAAAGGACGGAGAATAAGGAGTCTATTTCTGAAAATTATTGTTATTAATAGGCAAACATACATTGATTTTATCTAGCACTGTAATGTCTAAAATTATCTGTGCTGTTTTAACAATTTGGCCAGTCTATTTCAAATGAGGCTATATGAGCTAGAGAATTTAGGATCTTCTGGATCAGACTTAGCGGAGCTGAGAAGAAAGAATTGGAGTGGAAACTTTTTGCGGAAGTTGCAATTGCAATATGTGGTATTAACTACATAAGTGAACTTCAGATAGAGATATTTCAGAGGCTCCAGATATTTTTCTCTTCCTGTAACTGTCATTCAAAACTTTAGTAAAGTAAATTTACTAAAGATTTAATTTGTGCAGTTCAGCTGAGCTAGGTTTAAAGCTGAAGGCTTATACTGTGTTTGCCTTAAGAGGAGCTGCAAAAATTCTTGGGGTAATGTGTTATGAATACTTGATATACAGAAGAGTTACATGTTATAACTGTTTAGTTTTCCAGTGCTAAGTAAACTTCAAAGTATGTAGGAGCTCTTTATCAGTGGTATCAGTCCAAATTTATTTTTGGTACACTTTGATACTGGAGTAATGTATGAAGTTGTACCTTGAGGTCTTGCGCTGATTAATATTGTGGGATTTTTAACAGGGGCTTTACTATTTCAATGATGTTAATATTGAACAAGGACTAAACTTTGCTGTCTTTCAATCCCTAATGGCAGAAGTTCTCTTGAGCTAAAGAAAAAAAACCTGCCAAACTTGAGTATGTATGTAGAGAATTCTTTCCAGCTTTCTTTTTCCTCCTTCATTATCTTTATATTTTTGTGCTTACTGCTAACACTGATGGAGGTAAGAAAAATTAACACACTGTGCTGGGTAAAATAGGTTGTATGGTAAAGCATTGCTTCGTAGTGTTCCAGCTTGCAGTAACTGTAGTAATAATGGAAAGGAAGGATAGGGAAATGTATACCAGTGCAGTTAGGATAATATTATAGTCCAGAAAAGGAGTACGTAAACAATTAAATATTTTTAAGTAATTTTTTTGTTATGTTTTGTGGCATACAGTGTTGTGACATGCAGTGACATACAGGTCTAGCTTAGAGTCTTGTGTTATTTCTGGTATTAATAAAAGTGTATGGGCAGATAAAAATGTTTTTGATGTAGAAAATTGTGGCAACCACCTTGTAGAAAAATAAATCACCCCATTAAAATATTATCCAGTTCACTGGTTCTCACATTTCTTTTTACTTGCCCTCTGCTAGTTTAATGTTCTCTTTCCCATCACTGCTCTCAGTGATCTGTTTCAAATCACTGTAGTATAATTCACTGCATAATTTCCTGTCAGATGAATGTGACAATGCACAATATCTATGCCCTGTAAATAAAAAAAAAAAATAAAAAAGACAAAAAACCTCCACTCTCACCATGCCCCTCCTCCCCCTATCCCTCAAGAATGCAGGAAAGAAACCAAGGTGACCTTGTGAAGTTAGTCTTAACCCTAACTCTGGCTGGCCTAATGCTCCCCCAGATTTTGCCTTGCATGGTCAAGCAGATTTGTCCTGCACTCTTAACCTAGACCTTCTCTCCTTACATAGTCTTTGGGCCTTCTGTTTGCAGTGAGGTGTTACGGGGAATTGCTTCCTCCCATCTGCCTGAAATCCAGTATTCCAAGCCTATGCCCAAACCAGCCTGGTCTTTGGTAGTACACAACCAAGTGGAAAGAATAACCCTGCCTGGGGATTAATTGCTGTTGTGGAGTTTTGTTTTTTCAAGTCATTCATACCTCCTCTCCTTTCTTAAATGTTGCAGACTGGGAGATTACAGAGCAGATTTTGAAAAATGTTTTTTTAGAAATGTTTTTTCTTTTTCCAAGTCCAGTGACAGCCTCATGAAGGGTCTTCTGTGCCTTGGCAAGGCTGACGGTAATACACTGGTAGTAGGCACCAAGGTGGGCCAGGGAGCAATTTTTCTGCTCCTACTTTTTGGCTCAGAGCTCCTGAAAACAGCATGGTGTCCTTGATTTCTGTATTTAATAATTAGTCCATTAAATTATTATCCTCAAAACTGTTATCTGCAGCATCCTGACAGGAATTTTTGAACTTGGTATCAGTTTTCATTTAACAGCAAAACACAAGTGGGTTTTTAGCAAACAGCTTTAACCTACTGGTAAACACTGAAAATTAAAATTACCAATTAGAATAATAAGGAATGCATTTTAAAATTCAGTAATAATTAAAAACCCCAAAACTGACTGTAGTTGAGAAGACAAAGCCTGAATTCTGCTCCTCTTTTCACTGTGGCACAGGTTTGGACCGTTCTGTATCCTGAGCTGCTTTCATATTCACTTCCAGTATTCTCATCAAATTATGAGAGGTAGAGACTAAAGCTAGATGGAATCTATTGAAATTTCTTCCTCTTGTTCCTTCCTTCCCTGCTTGAAATATAACTGGTACTTCAACAGGAAAATTGTCTCCAGTTTGGAAATAATATGATCTGTCAAAATTATTGAGACTGTTGAAAGTATTTGTATTTAGCAAAGCTTGAGACTTCTAATAAACTACAATTAAAACCAATCTTGTTTTTCAGACTGAAAACCTTGAGAGTACAATAACCATACCAGATATCAGATTACATAGCAATCCTTCAGCTTTTAATGTTTACTGCAATGTCCGCCACTGTGTGTTGGAGTGGCAGAAGAAGGAAGCATCTGTGTCTTTGGCTTCAAAGAACAGTGTCCAGAGTGGGGATTCGGACAGTGATGAAGAAGAGGAATCCAAAGAGCCACCTATTAAACTTCCAAAGGCAAGTAACTGATACCATTTAGTGTGCCATGTATGTCGTCTAAGGCTGGTATGTTCTTTGGGGGGAATACAGAATAACAGTATAAGCCAGCTGCTCCAAAAACTGCTGTAGTTTTATTTGTAGTCCATCTAGTTCACCATAATTTGATTTGATCAGTTAGGATAAACTGTGTACCTTCACAAATTAAAGTCAATTAAATGTCAGGTAAACTCTCACGTTGCACTCCTTTGTAAGTGTTGATACTTGAAAACCTACAGCTTCAAAAGTCTACACAAAAATGATGCAAATGAGGCAGCTCTTATGTCTGTCAGAGGCTACCAGATTGTAATGGTAAAGGGTGCTTGCTTTTGCTACACCCTCCAAAAAGAATTAGTCTTTCTGATGATGGAAATCATTCAGTGGAATGGTTCCTAAGATTTTTGTGGGGTGTGCATGTAATTGCAGTAGCTGTCAATTATTCTTGTTAACATTAGTTTTTTAATCTTCCATGTTTTGGTTTTAGTGTCATTAGTGGCAGTGATGACTCCAGGTTGTAATGCATGTTAAGATTCTGATGCTATATATAGTTCAATAGTTAGGGTGGGTTTTTTACTGTTTACTACTTCTGTGTTAATAGTAGGATTAATGGTGGAAAGTCAGAAATAATCTATATAGGACTTTCTGGATTTTTTCGTAGTTTTTTTCAATTTGCTCCTTCACTTGTTTTTTAGTATGTAACTTCTGCGCGTTTAGTTTTGTTCATTGCTACCTTATCAATGCTCTGAATTGTGCTTTGTTTTGTTATTCTTCTTAATCTAAAAAGCATATTCAGATTAACTTCCCTTCTTTGTATTTGCTCTAAAAATCAATACAAATGCTGAATTAAAAAGGTGGTTGCAGCCGTGGTTCTGTAGAATGTTCAAGTTGTTTAGAAAATTAGGATTTTGTAGACAATAGCATTTAGGTGTTATTATCTGAAGGCAATTTGGCACTCTGGGGAATAGTGGTGGTAAATTGCAGAGAAACATAACCAAGTCAGCTAACTGAAATTTCATGATTGATGACTGCAAAATAATATGTGGTCAGTAGAAATAATTCATTGTTTATGGACTGCACCTCGTGGATTGTATCAAATGAATCAGCAAGTGCTTGTAGATGCTTAATTTGCTTAATTTTAATGTAGCTACTAGCATTTATAAAGAATGGAGTGGTGTTTTAGAGAGATGTTGAAATTAAAAGATGTTCCAAGAAGGATGAGATTTATCAGTGATATGAACAGAACCGTTGCCTGGGGAAACGGAAACATTGGTATTGTGTTGGACAGTTTGCCACAAAGACATTTGGAAAAGTAGCAGAGTTTTAAAAAGATGGTGGTTAGAAAAAATGATAGGAAAGCTGTAAGTAAGAATCTTGTCTCAAAATTGGAATTCATTGGGATTTTGTTACATTTAGTATAGCAAATAAAAAATTGATGAAAATCAGTATGTTTTCAAAGTATTAATTTTTAGTAAAGAATCTACAAAATACCAAATTCGAGAATTTTTGTTTGAAAGATGTTTATATGCTTGATACAACCTCAGTATTTTTCATAACTGTCTAGGCAATACAGGGTTGTTTAGGTCACTTGGAGGTAACAATTGCATTTACATTCATGCTTTTGAAAATGTCATCTGCTTGGATCTGTCTCATACATAGTCAGTTTCTAAAAGTTTTACTATGTAAATGTCTTGGTATCCTGGATATAGGTGTCTGTCTTCTGCTGTGAGTTTATTATGGACTGATTCCTTGTGTATAATGAACAATATTGTATCGGGCTTAGTTTATTAACTGTAAAGAAGAAAGTTACTAAGGTTTCTAGGGTTTACAGTATTTACAAGACAAATTTCTGATAGTAATTGTTATTAAAAATGATACTGATGTATCTAGAGTTTGACAGTGAGGTGATAGATTTCTAAAAATGTGGCTAGGGTTTGTGCCTTTACAGATTCTCCAGAGTTAAATTGGTAAAGTTTGTCCTTGTTTTGTTGGTGTTTTTTTGTTTACAAAAATTCTGTAATTGAGAGTAAGTTGAAAACATTCTACTTTTTTGTTCCTTAGGGTGATTTCAAGTGTTCTATTGAAGTATTTTTCTTTCAGAGATTAAACTTGAGGAAGTTAGGTTTGTTAGAGCTTTTATTTAGAATGTATTCTGGAATTAGAAGTTATTGTGTACAATTTCTATAAGAACATTGAGAATGGTTGTTTTTAATATTAAGAGAGACAAATACTTCGCTGCTCTTCAGATACTAGCACAACAAAAAATTGTTTTGGTTGTGTTTAGACAGTTTAGTAATTTGCTTTGATAGCTTTATATTTTTTGATTCGCGGGAAATACTTATGTCATCTGACATATTTATTTGGTACCTTATTTATTTAATACTTTAGCTAACGATGAGGAATTCTCTCTACTTAAAATGGGGTAGATTCAGTGCTGTTGATAGGATTTGTAATTTGCAGAGTTAAGAAGACTTATTTCCCCCACCCTTCACCCTTCCTCCCCCCCCCCACCAGTTTTAAACTTAATGCTGAGTTATGAATGATTCACAAAAGCCCTGTACTAAAAGGAACAAATACTGGATTAAAGTGATTAAGGTGGAATTAACTGACTTAAATATTCTTTGTTCCTGCACTGGCATACGTTTTGCTAATAAGCTTAACCAAAAATTAATATTTTCAAGTTGCAACAAAAAATAAAAGACAAATAATTGCTTTCTTTAGAGACTGACTTTAAGTCTTTTAACATTCATTAGGAAAATGTTACCTTTGTAAAATGTTGGGGTTTTTTTGTGTATGTAAATAATATAAATTAATTCAGAGTGGTATGCAGTTTTAAATATAGAAATGTAAGCATTGGGTGTAATGCTCATAATGCTATGAGAGGAAAGATGAAAGAAATAGAGCAAGAGCATAGATAAGACTTCAGGAAGAAATGAGGAGGGTTTTTAGGAATTAGTTGTCCTGGAGTGACATTATGAAGCCACTTTATTCCTTAACTGTCTGCTTAATTCCCAGGGCTGCTGTGCCTTTAAGATGAACCCAGGGTTGAGGCCAGAGCCGGTGTGGGTTCAAGAGAACTGGCGCCTGCAGGAGTCAGTAAAAACGGCTCGGCTCGGTCCAACAGCCCAGGGAGAGACACGGGACAGAGAGACCACGGTGCTGCTCTCTGCCCTGCTCTTCCTTGAGAGCTTGGAAAAAGGATTCTGTTTGGTTTTTTCCTCCCCCCAGTCTCCCTATCTTCCTTCCCTCCTCTCCAGACAGGGGAACCTGCGGAGTGGCCCCAATGGGCCTGCAGGGTGGCCCCGGTGCCATCTCGGGGAAACCTGTTATCAGCCCCTTGCAAGCACCCTCTTCCGTTTACCCCTCTTTGCTTTTCCCGGTGTTACTTTGTGTTAAAAAAGTAGTTTCGTTTTTTTGTGTTAATAAATAGTTCCGTTTTTTTTCCGCTTTCACCTGCTGTGGTTAATTTGTTGCATTGTGGAGGGAAGAGGGAAAACTCTTTTTTCCCTTTGCGGGGAGGTGCTCTATCCTGGAGCGCCTCCTCCTGAAAAGTTTGTCTCCAAAACCGGGACATAGTTAGGAGTCATAATGTCTGTGCATCCAGGCTAGAATTTTGGGTACTTTTTATTAAACGGTCTTCGACTTTTGATCTGAAGTCTCAAAGGTGTTGCAAAGGGAATGGGAGAATGGCTGTATGGAGAGCATCGGTAAGAGCAGTCAGGCTGCGACGTGAAAGCTGAGGCAGCAGTGCTTGTTTTGGCTCAGAAGCCCTTCAGAGAACAATGAGAACACGCTTAAGATGTCTTGTAGAGAACTATTTGCTTATTCTGTCCTTCAGTGCATAGTTTGGAGGAGAGAGATAGATACATTAGATATATCTATATCTCTATATCTATATATCTCTATATATATATATATCCGGTTCAGATTTGGCACCGTGCAGGCAGACCCTTCTCTCACCTGTGCCGGTGAAAGGCACAAACACACACACACCCCAGAGCTTTGGGTAGCTCATGTGTTACCAGAGACAAAGAACTCAGAGGGCCCAGTCGTGTGGAGTTCCGAGGAAGGTTTATATTCGAAGGTGTCTAACAATGAAAGAGGCCTGAATGGCTCTGAGTGGTCATTCAAATAGAGGTACAGGGCCAATAGGGTTGGGGAGAAGGCAGGGAGATAAAACAGTAACTAATGGGAAGAAGGGAAGGGTGGAGCCCGTGATACAACAACAACCAATCAACATAGGAGGATTAACATATCTAGGGAGAGACCACCCAACCAACACTCCAAGGGTATTTCACACCTCAGAGTTGTCCCACCAGCATAATTCTGCTGCCTGGGCGCCTCTCGGCTTCTCTGAGATGGTTTCAACCACCGCAACACCTACCCAGTCTCTTGATCTCAGATATTTAAAAACCAACCCAAAACCTGTGCAGACTTGGCAACATCCCAACAGAACTATCTCTTGTTGATTCCTGCTTTAGTGGAAGTTCAGCAAATGATTTTTTCCATTGTGTGGTATGTTCTCTACTTTCTCTGGCTGCCTCTATCATCTTCTAGATGAAGTCTTCTGTCTGAAGATTGTGAAAAATAAAATAAACATCTCGTTTTCTCTCAAAGACACTGTAACTGAACAGGAAGGGCATTTCTAAAAATGTGCTGCAATGTGTTCTATTTTTTAGTCTTCAGGATGATGGTGAGTTTAGGATCCTGGAGAAAACATCATGCCATTATTATGCTGACAGTTGTGTTTCCCCCCTGCTCCACTGCAGATGTGAAATTTAAGGTGTAATTTGCAGGAAAATTGCAGTTGTGCTTTGAAGACTTGACTTGATTAGGTTTTTATCCGTCCTTCAGAGAATAAAATAGATGGTAAAATAATTTCTGAAAGACAGGAATCAAATTGAATGTCAGCAAAGACAGTTACAAGGCATCCAGTAGAACTTAGAGCTGACTCCCAGAATTGATATGTTTTAAGCATGAGTGGCAGTTACATTAACAATGTTCTTTATTTTCACATTTCAGTCTTTTTCCTTAACAGCGACTCTCACCCCTGAGTACAATTTATCTAAACATGGGGTCTCTGCTCCTGATCAAGACATACAGTGACGTTTTTAAGATAGGGTTGCCTATATGAAATGAGCTAACCCTCCTCTCTTTTCTTTCATCCTCATCATTATTAAATACAGAGTTGGAGAAGGAAGTGCAAGGGTGCAGTCAGTGGAGAGAAGCATGACTGTAATGTCAGAAAAGTCAGGAATTCTACAAAGGGAAAATTAGAGCTGGCTGTAACGGCTTTAAACATGTTCTATTAGTTGACTTAATGCATGTCTGTGATGAGTACATATGGAGTTTTAGTGACAAGCAATTAATCTTTTTTTTTTTGTCACAATATAAAAAATAATCTCAGAGGCTGTGGAGGGGAAGTGCTAGAGCTGCCAGTATCAGCTGTCAAACGTATTGTTATTCAGGTTGTGAAGCCAGGTTGCAAGCCCATTCTAGCTTGCTGGCTCACAGGCTGGCTCAGAGGCACAGTCTGCCTCTTTACTTTGCAAAACATTTCAAGTTTTCTTATTCTTTCAGGAAACTATTACTCTGCTTTAATATGCTCTTTTATGTAATGGTTGACTTTACATGTAATATTTGCTGGTATAGTTGTGTAGGTGGGTTCTTGATTTAGAGTCTTGTTTGAATTAACACTGTATTTTATAGTACAACTTGAGTAACTGTCTTGTTCAGTAAACATTGGAATATACTTTTGTTATACTAAAAATACTATATTGACAGCTATTCTGAAAAATCTGTACTTCTTTAGATCATTGAAGTTGGATTGTGTGAAGTCTTTGAATTGATAAAGGAGACAAGATTTTCTCATCCATCCTTGTGTCTCAGGAGCCTACAAGCCCTACTTAATGTGCTCCAAGGTCAGCAACCAGAAGGTCTGCAGTCAGAGCCTCCTGAAGTCCTAGGTAATAACTCATCTGTTACTTTATTTTTATTAACATACATCTGTTATTCTGTTGGACAGAAGAAAATGGTTCTTAGCAAGTATTTGTGAGATGTAACATGCTTGTTCTCAACTAACTGACTTGATGCTGGAGTACAAAGTCCTTATGGTGCATGTACCCAGGACTTCCTCAGCATTAATTTTTTCTAGAACAAGAATGTTGGCATGTAAAGGCATATATATGCAGGGTTTCACTGAAACACAGTTAACCTTACAGCCTTACAAATTGTGATTCACTTGTCTTACTGAAGAGTAAAATACTTGGTCTTATTGGAAAAAATCTGTTTCTAGGGTGAATTTCTCTTGCAGTCTGCTGTTGTGGTCTATAACTTACATATTTAATGTTGCAATTTATGTGCAGCTGCTAAGCAGAGTGTCAGAATCCTGGTTCTTATTTTCTCTGTCCATGCCAAAGCTTCCATGAAAATTAATTTTGTTTATAATGATGTTTAAAATAAAAGTTGAGCTCCTGATGCCTTTGAGAACATGATTGAAAATATCCTTTAAGTTAGAATCCCATTCTTTTGTTGGTTCATAGTTTTCACCGGTTTATAGAACTGCAGAGAAGTCTAGGCTGTAGCCTTTGTTGTTTAAAAATAATTTTAAAACAATCTTTAGACTTCCTGTATTTTTTCATATTTTGACTTAAGAAAATTCCATTTCCAAAGATAGTAATTTTCTGCAGAAAGCTTTTGTTTTGTGTTGATGCGCAGAGTATTAAAAAGCTACGAAGAAGACTTTTTGATCACTGCCTTAGTGTTTAGTTGTATCTGCTCTCAAGAAAATTGAGGTGGATTTCTGTTCACAGTTTGATTGTTACAGATGTTCAGCCACTAAACAGCGCTTGGAAAGAGGCATATGATCAAAATAATTTTCAAGCCTTTATTTGAAATGTTCTTTTCTGTGAAATGGGTTGTGTTTCAACACGGATAATGGTCGTAAAGAGTAGACAAGTTTGGTCGGGACCTACACATCATCTCAGTGATGAGGTAGACTGAATAGGCAGGTCAAATTTTTGACCCATGTCTTGTAAATGTGTTCCACTATGACAGAAGGACTTGTAGTTTTTCTTCTTTGGCTATGGTGATTATCCAGTCTTGATGTTTTTTGGCTGAAAATAATGAGAAGTTATGGATGTTTTAGGTTTATTTGAGATGCCTTCTTTTCCATCTGAAATTAGATCTAGACATAATGGCTGAAGAAAGATACCATGTATGTTCTAAGTTAATTTTGCATTGATAGTTGCTTTGTATGATTTTGTGCCTTGTCTGTGTAATGGCTGTTTTTATCTGCAGAATCCCTGTTCCAGCTGCTTCTGGAAATAACTGTCCGTAGCACGGGAATGAATGACAGTACAGGACAGTCCTTGACAGCACTTTCCTGCGCTTGCCTCTTCAGTTTGGTAGCTGCCTGGGGAGAGACAGGAAGGACGTTGCAAGCAATCTCTGCAATCCTCACCAATAATGGCAGCCATGCTTGTCAGACTATTCAGGTCTTGCACTAAAACTTCTCTGTATCTGGGAATTTATGTAAATGAGTACTTCTCATGAGTTCTGAGAAGATCTGTTGTTTAATTCAGTTAACTTTTTTTCCCCTCACTGTTTTTGAGATGAGTAGGTATTTCTTTTTCTCTCTTGACTTGGAGATAGAACAAAAAATGTGACATTTAAAAAATTGTCATCTTTTTCACTCACTATTTCTTCTACTGTTTAGGTGCCAACCATCTTAAACTCTCTTCAGCGGAGTGTACAGGCAGTTCTGGTGGGCAAAATCCAGATCCAGGACTGGTTCAGTAATGGGATAAAGAAGGCAGCCTTGATGCACAAATGGCCATTGAAAGAAATATCTGTAGATGAAGATGACCAGTGCCTACTACAGAGTGATGGTTTTTTCCTCTATCTCTTAAGTAAAGATGGACTTTACAAAATTGGCTCTGGATATAGCGGAACAGTGAGGGTAATGTGGCTGCTTCTTGTCTGATGAATGATAGTTAATATTTTAATTGAACTTCTATGATGTCATGTATCCATGGAGAATCTTACATAGCTTACTAATGATCAGTTCTATTACAGTTTGTGTAAATTTTTCTGAAGATTTCCATGACAATTTGACAGCATTTTCTTACAATTTTCACTTCTCAATATGGTTGAAGACATTGTTTAGATGGTAAATGATTATGTGTTGTGTTTTCACTCTGATACTTCTTAAATGATGTGGGTTTCTTGCTTTTCAGGGCCATATATACAATTCTACGTCCCGCATCAAAAACAGAAAAGAAAAAAAGTCTTGGTTAGGCTATGCTCAGGTAGGTGAATACTTAAAACATAAAATGTGTAGCATTCCTCATTTTATCATTCCTTTGGCTTTCGTTGTAAAAATAATTTTTTGGTACTGGCTTCCAAATTAGAAAATGATGGATATGTGATTGTACTGGCGTATAGAAAGGAGTAATGGAGTATCCTTGTTTTGTGTTGTCACTGTAAAGACTTTAGCAAAATATGATGGTTTAGCACATCAGTTTATGAATTGTCCAGTCAATTGATGTGTGTTTCGCAAGAGCATGTCACTAGACGTAAAAAAGTGCTGCTGCAACAAACGTGTAAAAAATATTTGAAATACCTGTTTAGGAAAATAAATTTACTTCAGAACATTTGCAGTAAAATAAGGAAATGCTGTTTTGGTTGGGGGAAGATTGAGCATATGTAAACAATAACTAGAGATAATTTATGACATTGCCATTGCGGAGTTAACTATATTTGGATGGTTTGGGCTTTGTAGAGTTAGCCAGTTTCTGAAATATCAACCATTTTTTCTTGTACCTTGTTATTCATTATAAAAAACCCTCAAAACATACACAAAAACCGTATTTCAGAGAGCAATTAATTTACTTAGTTTTTTAACTAGCAAGCCATTTTTAGTGTATTTACTGTTAACAGAGTGATCCCATTGCCCCAGTGTGATTTTCAGTACTCTCCTTGCCATGATTTTAAAGTGAAATTGTTCATTACAAATATATGTTCTGTCATTGCAGTTATTATGTGTGTATATATATATACACACAGACACATGAAATCTGGTTTTCTTTAGAGTAAAAACAGATCATCAACAGGTACACTGGCATACGAATGTGTGTGGATGCATTCATTCTGGAGCCTGTTTTATCAGTTTGGAAAGGAGCAGGATTCGTGTAGTTGCACTATATAGTGTTACATGTTTGGACATTCTGTATATAATTATAAATGTATGTGATGCTTTTTGAGTGCTTGTACAGGTGTATGCACTCACACAGTGACTGTACCCAAAGGCACTGCAGTTTGGACAAGTGTCATTCTGGGGCTGTATTTATGGAAAGGTGTGTCGCTTGCACTTAACTTTTTTATGGAGACATAACTAGGAGTAAAGCGTGTCCTTAGTCTCATCTCCTTCAGGTGCTTGGTTAACTTAAGTTCAAGTGATTTTTCTTACTTCATCATATTAGCTATTTTTAGTTTGAATCTTTTGTATCTACTTTACTGCTCTTTACTCACTTCATGTGGGCTTGTTTTTCCTCATTTCACTGAGATTTATTTATCCAGTAGTTTAGATGGAAGAAATTGTCTTAGTGTGGGAGTCAAAACAGTTAATTAATATTTTTGTTAAATCTAGTTTTTAATACATATATTAATATTCATTAATGATTGCCCTTCTGTATAGGGCAACATTATCTGTTGCCTTCCTGGAATTCCTGTGACGAATTTGTTGATTTGAAAAGAGGGGGGAGAAACACTGGTTTTTACTGTGGCTGTGGCTTTTAACTCTAATTATATACAGATATAAATAACAGAATTAATATGCATGGCTTCAAAAGTTGTATATGAGCTTCAGTATGCTAATCTACAGCATGTAGAAAGTGGAGGAAGGGTTTCAAATTTCTATTTTCTTAATGCAGAATTTAATTAGTAGAAAAAATGTTGATCATCAAAATGAAGCAAATTTGATGTAAAAGGTTTCCAGAATTTTAAAACTATATCGAAAATAATGGTTGCATTTTTTTTCTTTAAACATATGTTCATGTATTTAAGAATGTTTTCATACTTTTTTTTTTGCCCTTGCCAGGGTTATTTATTATATAGAGATGTGAATAATCACAGTATGACAGCCATAAGAATAAACCCTGAAACTTTGGAACAAGACGGTACAGTTGCTTTGCCAGGTAAGAACTTCCAGATAAGAGAAGCTGGGTATAGTTTGCTGTTTACATATTATGTATTTTCAGGCAAGGTGAAGAGAAACTGAGAGATTTTGAGGTCACAAAGAGACTGCTTTATGACTTTGCTTTACTTTGGACCAGCTTCAGTATTTCATTTAGAGGCCTTGCATCTTACTCCAATTACTGGAAGAATATTGCAACATTTTAGAATATGTGATCATCTTAAAGACTACGAGAGCTTAAATTCCTTCTTAAAAATTTTTATTTCTTTCTCATTTGAACTTTTAGTGTTTGGCTCACATATGACTTTGTTTCCAGGATCTCTTACATTTAGGTAATTATAAACAAAAAAACATGAACAAAACCATTTGGTTTTTAATAAGGTAAAAATGTATCCAAAAAGCAAAGGCAGTTAATGAACACTGATGGACCATGCTTCCAATGATTATTCTGGGGACGGCTTTTAGTTTAGTTGTTTGGGGCTTATTTTGGTTTGGTTTGGTTTTTTGTTTTGTTTTTTGATTTTCTGGGGGAGGGTTAGTTTTGGGTGTGGTTTGTTTGTTTTTTTGGGGTTTTTTTTGTGGAGGGTTGTTTGGTTTCATTTTGTTGGCCTTTTTCAGAGGAGCCGCATAACTTCAGTCTCTGTTTAGGGTATGAGGATGTTCCTGGAATATGCTTTAATGGCTTCCTAGTGAAATACATCTGTTCTTAGCTACTCACATAAACAGTAGGAGGACACAAGAATGTCTTTTGATCAAACAATGACAGGCTTATTCTGTAGATCAGAAGAAAGATTTTGTGTTTCATTCTGACATAAATAAGAAACCACTGACTGAAACCTCAGAAAAGTTCTTCAGGATTTTTGTCTTTAAAACACAAACAATAATTTTTTAAACAAGTTCTGAATATTGAATCTAGCCCATGCAACCTTCTGCACATCCTTAAAGTATTTTTAAGCTTTTTTTACTCTTTGTGGGGCTATATGAGATATTTCACTGAGAGCATATTCAAGGACCTGTAGAAATGCTTTTCAGAGTTTTTCAACTTTCTTCACCTCGGGCAACTTCTTTAATGAGTAGGGCTCTTTGATGTCCTCAATTATGTTACCATTTGTAAACAAAGCAGTGTTCATGCAAATCCTGAGAGAGACTTGAGCACATTCAAAGTCTAGTCTTTGGAGCTCTTAGCTTGCTTTTGCAAATCTCAATGACTAATGTCATTCTGCAAAACTGCCTTGTGTTTATACTATAAAAAGGCACAAATTAAATGAGAGCATGCCTTCTTGACAAATTGCAAAAGTAAATCTTACAGCTCTGGGAATACCATTCAGAAATTCCTCAAACTATTTTTCACAGTTGCATTTTGTATGGCTTTTGATGATGTCAAAGTAGATGTTAGATATTCTTTGTAACTCTAGCCCTTTGTCTTTCAGTCCTTGAACTTTGCTGTTTTGCTTTGTGCACTTTTGCGCATTTATCTCAGGGTGTTATTGTGAGCAGATATGACCTTGTTCTTTTGCCTAGGACAAATTCCAAGGGGTCCATTTCTGGTTATTTTGTTTTCCATTAGAAAAAAAGAAATGAAAGTAGGGGGAAGGTGTGTGACCTGAGGGAAAACTGAGTAGTTACTTTAAACAGTAGTGGCTGCCCCACTGAAATCTTATGGTGACTTGGAAGTTGTTTCAATTCTGAAAAGCCATGCTGGATAAAACTGGAGGGCAGTAACCTTGCTACCAGCTGAACACAGCAAATATTTGTTCCTAGCTGGTATGGTGTTCAGACATGGCTCTGTCAGGAATTAATCTCTTTCAAATGCCTGGGCTGGTGATAGTGCATTTTAAAGAAAAGGTGTTGGAATTTATTCATACAGGGGATGCATAGGAGATTAGGAGCTTGTTAGGAGATGTGATTAGAAGTTGATCCTAGCTAGAAATCACGTGACCTTAGAAAAATCAAAGCTGTGGAACATTATTTTCTTCTTTCTCAGACAGTAGGATCCATCAGCTCTGTGAAACCATAGACTTCTATTTTTAAGGGCCAGTCTTTCCACTCTGATAGATGATCTTGCAAATTCAGCCTTATATCTGGAACTACCAGGCTATGTGTCAAATTCTTGTATCTAATGCTTTTGCCAAGATTTATACTCTCTACTTAAGTTGTGGATCTGTTTTCTCAGTCCATATATCATAAAAGAATGTCTGAATTCCATGAGAATTTCCTAGGTGGCTGGACCTGAGTTTACAGAGTAGGTTTTCATCTTGACCATTTCTTTCAACAGTAATGTTTAGTGCATACCTTAAAACAGTTAGTGTCTTCAGCTGAAGAAGCTGAACTCATGTGGTATACGGTTTTATTGTTCTTTGAAATTGCAGATTAGTAACTTGGAGCCCAGGACTATTCACTTAGTCTGAAAAGCACTGTTGACTGAGGGTAGCCTAGATGACCTCAAGGCCTGTGTTATTAGCAGGCACTGAATGCACCGTGTGAATGTGGAAGGTGATGCTTGTCAGTCATCTTCCCTTGAGACCACTAAGGAGGCTGTGATTAATGGATGTCTGTAGTTAGGTGTTTTTAGTAAAAAATAAACACTTTCTCTTATAGCAGTCTCCAGACACAAACTTTGGTTATCTTCATCCCCAAAGTAATTTCCAGAGTCAGATTAAATAAGATTTAGGAATTGATCATAAGAGCTCCTTCATAGCTGAGATACTATACCTCCCTAGTTTTTTCAGATATTCCATTTGCCTTCCATTTCTTACTTTTCCCATTAATTTAATATTTAATGGTGGGCCTGGATGTTACCTGGATGTTACTGATTTTTAGGAAGTCTTCTGAAGAGCAAGTATGTTTTTTAAAAAAAAAGCATTCCCATTCCAGATTTCCTCTTTGAACACGTCTTCCAAATGTAGGAACCACCCCCAGAAGTGTTTACTGGGAGATTCATCTCTTCTTGAAATGACTGAAGCGATAGGCTAAATAGTGTAATATGGACCCACTGGTAGGCAGAATATGCTGTTTCCTTGGCTGTTCTGCATGTGGAAACATGTAATTTTCAGTCATTCAAGGAATCTTAATGCTTACCAACTTCCTGTAACCTTTGGAAAAATGTTATTTGGATTAGTTGTGGAACTTGTCATCCAGTTACTGATATTTCTTTTATTTTATCACTAATACAGCTTTGCAGCATAGAGAATTAGTAGCATGAATTTGGCTTCGGTTGTTAAATCTGTGATTATTTTTAAGAGAGCAGTATTTCAAACTTCAATGTTTCTGCTGTCATTCTCCATCCTGCTTGCTGCATACCCTCTGTGATTCATACCTGGTTGTGCTCTCAGGGGAAGGAAAGTTGTCTGCTTTTTGGTACTTTGCTTCCAGATGTGAGAATTACAGAAGGCTTTCTAATGCATATTCTCTTCCTGGTAAGACACTGTATTGGACTGGGCAGTATATCAGGAAAAAGTAAACAAGTTAATGGGTTTCTGTGGAGTGTTTTCAGCTGTATTATTTTTAGTGCTCCAGCTAGGTAGCAAAAAAATAGCAAACTTGCTGGTTATGCTAGAAAGACAATGCATGCTTCATTTAGCATTAAATTTATTAGATAAAATGCTAGTACTGGGTCTTTGTTCTGGTTATGAAGCAAATATTTGGAGTGTAAAGTGGCTGTCTGGTAGTATTTTTGGAAGAGGTCTCTTTTCTGTGTGAGAAAAGAGAGAGACAAACACCTTACAAACCATGTGATATCAATCTGTTTGCTAGTATCTCCATCAATAGAGCAGGGAGAGAAGAAGAAATGGTGTAGAGACATATATATAAACTTGCAGAGAAAATGGTCTTTTCCTTTTTTTTCCTCCTAATTTAGGTAGAAATCTTTGGCTACAATTTTTCTTGGAAATAGCTGGCCTATTGTCAGTAAATTTGTCTTGTATTCAAGTGTGTACTTCTTGGTTTTCAAAAATCCCCTAGATTTTCAGTTAATTGGTGAAATTTATAAAACATGGAAAAAAGAGATGTATAATAAAAACTGTGATTCATTTATTTCTGTGGGTTTTATATGCTGGACTGAGGAAATGTTTTTTTAAAGGTAATGGTCCTTATACAAAGAAGAAAGGTCTTTGGGGAAGGAGAAAGACTTAACAATCCTGGAAAATTCATATTTAGTTGTGTTATAATAGTTTATAATGTGCCTCACAGGTGACTATTGAATGCTTTTTTTTGCAGTTAAGTATTGGGGTGTGACTACTTACATTTCATACAATGGAAAGTACTGTAATAACTCTTACAGCAGCTAAGGAGAATTACATGCCTTTGGTGAGACAGGAGATCTTAGTGTAAAATAGCACAGCAGAACAGTATGGTCTCACTTCAGGCAATGTAGAACTCATAATCTGATTAGTGTGAGAATGAATTAGACAAAAGCAGAGATTAGTTGTTTATTTATGCTAATATAAATGATGCAGTGCACTTTCATCTTTCTCTCACAGATTGTCATACTGAAGGGCAGAATATCCTCTTCACTGATGGAGAATATATTAATCAAATAGCAGCATCTAGAGATGTAAGTTTTACAAATTATGGGTAAACTATTTTTCTCTCAACTGTGTTGTTTTATTTTACAGTATTTATAGCTTCCTTTTTGCTTAATGTTTGGCTTTTTCCTCACTAACAGAACATAGGGAGGTAATCCATGTTACTAGAAATAATGAGAAACTGACATATTTTTGCGTAATAAAGCAGTATTTTGGTATTCACATAATTTTGATTTGCGATAGATTTTTTTTTTTTTCCAGATAAGTTTTGAGAAAATCTCTGTTGTTCTTTCAGGAACAAACTCTTATACATTGAATAATGTCTTTTTAAAAATTTTTTTTAAACATGTTTTACACGATCTTTATGGCATAAGCTTCTTAGAGCTTAATGATAATTTTTTCCTAATATAATTTCCTGTAATTGCTTTGGAACTTACTGGGGCATTTCAGCCAGTCTTAATAGAAGAAATAGGAAATATACTGCATTCCAAAAGATTTTTTTTGTGTGAAAATTGCCTGTTTGCCAAAACTGTGGAAGCCCAAAGAAGTGCTCCTACTATGGACAAAACTGTAGTGGTGGTTTTATGGGTTTTTTTCAGCAGACAGTTATTACGTTTTTAGTTCTGGTTTGGTTTTTGATAGTGAGAAACCTGTAAAACGGGGATGGGTTGAGACTGGGTTGTCAAAAGATGCCAGACATCAACTGTGAGAAAACTAGGATGAATCCATTTCCCTCCTAACAGAACAACTGTTACTGGGTTTTTTTTTTGACATGGCCCGATGAACGTATTCTGCACTTGTAAACAGAAAACTGTTTAGCTACTCTTTACAGCAGTCACTCTGCATGCAGAATTTTGGGTTCTGAATCAGAAGAAGTTGAGGGCTTAAAAGATAGACATAAACAGTTATGAAAGTAACATTTCTACAGCAGTTCACTGTTTCCATAGTGTTCATCGCATTTTTATAGAACTCAATATATGTTTAAGGTGTGTCAGTTACTTACTTCAGCTTGTACTGAAGACAACTTTCGTCTTTTCTCCTCTGTAGTAAATGTTATGTTATAATGAATGTTATTTTATCAATGTGTCCTCTGACAGTTTACTCTAATACTATATTGATGCACTTAGGACTTGAAAAGTGAATTAATGCATTAGTTATGCAGTATTAAGTGGATTTTTGTATTTATTGCAGGATGGCTTTGTAGTGCGAATATTTGCCACAAGTACTGAGCCAGTATTGCAACAAGAACTGCAGCTTAAGCTTGCAAGAAAATGCTTACATGCCTGTGGCATCTCACTGTTTGATCTGGAGAAAGATTTGCACATTATCAGTAAGTGCTCTTATTTGAAGGTTAATAATAAGCCACATAATTCAAACAATAGAGCTGAAACACCACCCTTCCCTTTGGCTCCATTGTGTGCAGGAAGGTATAACTCCATAATAAACATATGGAGAGGTGTTTGAAATTGCTTAAGCGTTATTCAGAGTCAAATCCATACACCCATTTTGAACCACCTTTTTCTCTCTAGTACTATCCAGGGTTTTCCAGTATTTTCCTTCAGTCATATAATAAATATATAATTGTTTGAAGCTTGGACTTTATGAAACGTAGTTAAGTTGTGGATCTCCTTGCTGTGGGTCAAAGTTAACAAGTTAGAAGAACCACTGACTGGATTAAAGGGAAGAAGACTCACATTGAAAAAGACCTTTGCATCAGAATTTGAGGTCAACAATTGTTAGTGTTATTTTGAAATAATACCGCTTGACCTTTGCTTTGGGGTATTTTTGCTCTGTTGAGCCTCCTTTTGACTCTATCAGAACAAAAAAAAAAAGCGTATTTGGCTACATGGACCAGCAGAGTTGGATAGGTAACTGGTCTGTGAAACTGCCTGGTTAAACTGTTCAGTTAACGCAATCTTACTTGCACAGGTACAGGGTTTGATGAGGAATCAGCTGTCCTTGGTGCTGGGAGAGAGTTTGCACTGATGAAAACTGCTAGTGGAAAGGTACTGAAAATGTTCTGTAGTAAATAGCAAATTGCACCAATAGATTTCTGTGGTTTTTAGTTTAATTATTATTTTCCATCATTTCTTTTTGCCTTTTCAGCGTGTTAGAAGGTATGTGTATGCCTGTATTCATGTATGTTTTTCAGAGTCTGCTTTAAAACATGAAAACGAAATAATTATTGAAGCATAAACAGGTAGTTGGAACCACTGAGAAATCCAATTAATTGGAATTTCTACAGTCAGTCTTAAAATGAAGGGCTTTGTTTTAGATTTGGGAAACAAAATTGCCTTTTGTCTATAAATGATGTGTTAGCACCTTTGCAAATTTTACCACCTCATAACTTCCCACAGTCTGACCATAGTAATTTATTTAAATCTCAGCCTGATTTTTTTCTGATCCTTTAGAGAATTATTGATTCTCTGTATATATATTTCAATTGATTTCTTTAAACCTATTCTTAATTTGCTATGTTGGTTCTGCTGAGTGGAGAGTTTTTTAGAGGTATTTGCATATTCATGGAAATTTTCTGTCACTGACTCTTTACATTATTTACTGTGTTTCTATTTCAGTGTGAAAGACTAATGCTGTTTATCTTGTAGAAGCATAGTTCTTAATTTGCACATGTTCAAAATTATATTGTTTTATTGGAATGAAGACCTTTCTCTGCTGCTGTCAAAACAGTGAGATTGTTGAAAGTGTTAATGAATAAATATTTTTTATAATAAAATTTAATGGTATGTAACAGAATTTGATCAAGTAGAACTCTTCAGCATTGGAGGAGACAGATTAACTTGGTCATTCAACTAACAAAAATGCCTGTTCAATATAAAATTAATAAATTTCCTGGGTTTGGTCTATAAAGTTGTCTGTTAAGGTAGGAAATACGATATAGAAGGCAATGTAAAATGGCTTTAGGTGCCCCATAGGTTGACATACCAATTTTATAGAACAGTTGAGTTGCATGGTTCTAAAGGAAACTTTTTAGTTTGTGTCAGTAGTTTTGCGTTTGTTCACGTGAAATACATTGTTCTGTTAGTTATGTACTCAGTGGCCACTGTGCATTAACTAAAAATGTTTTTAAAATGTGTTGAAGTATATGAAAATATGTAGCAATTTTTAAAATTAATTTTATTGTTATAATACAGTCTTGTTTTTACACAGACCAGACATTTTTGTGTTTTACATGCTTAGTTTCCTCTGAGTAGTTTCTTATGTTCTTTCTTGTGTGTTCAAATCATCTAGCCAAACAATTATATATGAAAACTCACTCAGTGGCTCAGTAGAAAGTACATTTTAAAACAAGCAGAAGTTAATCAGAATGTTTCCCCCATTAAGTCAAAATTGATGGGTTGGAGATTGTTTATGCCATTTCAATATCTCTAAGTCAGGAAAAACGCTGTATTGTCTGAAGTGAAAGGATTTAAAAACAACGCAGCTTTAAGAATTATGTAAGCTTGAGGTGCTGTGGCATAACTAAAACTGATAAACTTTTTTCTCTTAGGTTTATTATACTGGCAAATATCAAAGCCTTGGAATCAAACAAGGTGGTCCTTCAGCTGGCAAATGGGTTGAGCTCCCAATCACAAAATCTCCAAAGATTATTCAATTTTCCGTTGGACATGATGGCTCACATGCCTTACTTGTTGCTGAGGACGGAAGCATATTCTTCACAGGTTCTGCTAGTAAAGGAGAGGATGGTGAATCAAGTATGTATCATTGCTTGCTTGCCCAAGAGTTGGTAAAAGCCTCTTCACCAGTTTTTAATTGGGAAAGTTTCAACATTTTCCAGGAACATATAAGCATGCCATTTGTGCTGGAGTTTATGCTGGCCACAAGTCCTGACAACCAGTGTCACAACCTCTCCCAGCTACAGAATCTGATCTCTGTTTTACCACAGTTTGGATTGTGTGGTGGACAACACAATTTTTGCATTTTCACAAGAAGAGGCAGTCATAAATTTGGTTGAGAGGCTGTGCTGTCTGCCTGGGACTTTGAAAAACTGTAGAACCAAACTTCTGCCTCTTCGCTGTTGTTTTATTGAGCTTTGGAAATGGGTGTTTTGCTGCCTGATGGAGAGCTGCATTGATTAGAACTTCTAGAAGCATATCTTCTGTGCTTGATCAAGCAGAATTCTTCAGACATTAGAGAAGACAGATTAATTTGATCTTCAGACTAACAAATGCCTCATCAACATAAAATTAACACATTTCCTAGTTTTGATTTCTGTAGTTGTGTGTGTAGGTTGAAATAGGCTTTGTAAGACACAGATAGCTTTAGGTGCCCTGAGGCTGTGATCTGCTGTAATGTTAAATTAAATGCTTCAGTTTAGGAAACAGATGGTAGATGATGATGTGGTACATTAATAAGAATAACTGAAGTGTTTTGAAACACTTCAAGAATAATTTCTAAAAGATACTGATCTAATCGTGCCTTTCCTTGCCACTGAGTTTTTTGAGAGGAGCCAGTATAATCCAATTAAAATCAGACCCGGAGATTGTACATATAGTTAGTTGTTTCTTTGAGTTTTTTTCTTTAGTAGTCTGAGAACTAACAATTATGCCTCTGATGGTTTGGAGGTTTTTTGTTGATTTACTTTTAATTTATTTCTTTATTTAAAGCTAAAAGCAGACGGCAATCAAAACCATATAAGCCTAAAAAAATTATTAAAATGGAAGGAAAGATTGTCATATCTACAGCGTGCAATAATGGAAGCAGTTCTGTAATTTCAAAAGATGGAGAACTCTATATGTTTGGAAAAGATGCCATTTACTCTGATAGCACAAGTAAGTTAATATTGGTCTTTTAAATGGTTTCTCAACTAGAGTAATTGAAATTAGCATGGAAGTTTTTAGCCCATGAAAATGTTGTTTGTGTATTTCTTACTTTCCTTATGTATTTCTGACATTTTGTTGATTCAGACAAATATGACAGAAGGGTAGAAAAAGGCAGTTTCCTAAAGTTTTGTAAATGAATTTAGGATCATTGGGGAACAAATACCCAAATAACTTCTTCTATTAAGGAGAAGAAAAAAAATTCACTTGTATTAATCTGACACCAGAAGGCCACACAGGAAAAAGTCACAGAAATGAGATGTACTTTGCTATGGACAAAGGCTGCTGGAAACAAGGCCTTATGTGTTTCTCTGCTCATAAGGTAGCAGGTAATACTGTACATCTCAGTTTAAGTAAATATTAATTAAATAAACACCAATGTCCTTATGACTCCTTTAGAATTCTTTTTTCAAAACAAGTGATTTGCAGCAGTTTTCGGTTTGCTTTTGGCTTTTCCTTCTTTGCAGGCCAAGTGGCCTAGGCCTAGTTCTCCTTTCATTTTTAAATCTAGCACTTGTTTTTTATACCTGTTGCTTTTCTCGCTTGCTGTAACTTTTAAAATTGTCGGGATCCATTAGCAATTTTGTTACATCATTGAGTTTTTTTCTTGACTAGAAAATACAATTTGTCACTCAAATGTTTTATGTTTTACAGGTTTAGTAACGGATTTGAAAGGCCATTTTGTGACTCAAGTAGCCATGGGTAAAGCTCACACCTGTGTGTTAATGAAGAATGGAGAAGTTTGGACATTTGGAGTAAATAATAAAGGACAGTGTGGAAGAGACACAGGCTCTATGAGCCAGGGAGGAAAAGGTGTGGGACCTTGATTTTTCTGTTCTTTTTTGTGCAGGCAAATACCAAAAGTGAAATCAAAGCTAAACATTTTTTTATAGAACATAATTCCAGTACTAAGTCTTGAATATGTGCAACATACTTAAAAACATCAAACATGCCCATGCACAGAGAGGTTTCAAAATGTCATTGTCCTAGCTGAACAGGCAAATTAGGCAATCCTAGTCATTCCTTTGAAAACCTGATCTGTGAGTGTTCTTCAGAGCTTCAGCAGTAGCCACTGTTCATAGACCCACAGAATAGTTTGAGGTGGAAGGGATCTTTTAAAGGTCATCTAGTCCAATCCTCTCGCCATGAGCAGGGACATCTTCAAATAGATCAGATTGTTCAGAGCCTTGTCCAGCCTGTCTTTACCTCTCTGAGCAACCAGAACCCTCTCTGGCCTCAGAAAGCAACTATTTCTTGTTTCAATATCTTAATTAGGTTTTGGAGTTGAGAACATGGCAACAGCAATGGATGAAGACCTGGAAGAGGAACTGGATGAAAAAGATGAGAAGTCCATGATGTGTCCTCCAGGCATGCATAAATGGAAGCTGGAGCAGTGTATGGTGTGCACTGTATGTGGAGATTGCACAGGCTATGGAGCCAGCTGTGTTAGTAGTGGGCGTCCTGATAGAGTACCTGGAGGGTAAGCAAACGTGGGAATGTGCATGGTACAGTGTGTGGGGTGGCTAAAGCACTTGTTGAATATGAATTGAGTTGAAATTTCCATGTAAAGCAACATTATAGCTTAAAAGGATATGTCCTTTTAAAATCAGGAATAGGTTAAAATTTCTGTAAATAGCTCATGATGTCTGTAGATGATTTAGTTTTAAAAACATTTTTTAAATTTAGCATGTAGGTCTTTTACTAGAAGCTGTTGGATATGAACACCAATATAATCTGTCTCTTGACAGAGCTGCTGGCTCAGGATAACCTTTCTTCATCCTGTGATAGGAGCTTTTTATCTTGCTATTCCAGTTGCTTTTATCTGTTACTTCTTAGTTGAGCTGCAAAGGGCCACTACTTCACCGTTACTATTTCTCCAGCATTTTGTGTGCTTATTGTTTCCTTGTTCATGTTTTCATGTGGTGTACGTTAAATTAAATGAAGAGAAGTTAAAGCTGAGAAGTCAATTCAGTGTGCAGTCAGTGTATGATACCGGCACCATGCACCAGCAGCTAGGATTTAAACTAGCTGTACTTTCTGTTCTTCTCAGGAAAACTTGCATGTCCACAGAACAAACTAATAATTTATGTTTTAATTGCAAAGGCATCAGTAGTGCACAAAAGTAAAAGATAGTAATAATGCAACTCTGTTTGCTGCAGAATCTGTGGCTGTGGCTCAGGTGAGTCAGGCTGTGCTGTGTGTGGCTGCTGCAAAGCATGTGCTAGAGAACTGGATGGCCAGGAAGCAAGACAAAGAGGAATCCTTGATGCTGTCAAAGAGATGATACCTTTAGATCTCTTGCTGGGTAAGTGATATGAAATTAGCAAGATGACTTTAAATTCTCTTTCTTGCTGCACCTTTTTTTCCCCCTCAGTACATTTGTTTACACTCTTTATTATTACAGGACAGTTTTAGTATAATATTGTTAAAATAGTGCTTAACAGTCAGATTTATTTATTGGTGATACAGCAAAGTGGGATCATTCTGTCAAGTGAAATGTTTTTAGCGTACACTTACTATAGTCATCTGTGCCACTTTTTGACCTGTGCAGTTATGATACTAATGTTGATACTACAAAGTTCTTGTCCTTTTTGATATCCTGAAAATTTTTCTATAATGTTTTTATAAGGGTTGTTGCATTCTTAAACTAAAACATGGCTAATTCATGTTTAACCTTATAAAAATTATAAGCAATTGTGGACTTGGTTTAATAATACTTCCTGAAACTTTTTAGGGGAGAATGGAGATAACCATGACAACACATAACTAAGTATATATCTGTATATGCCCAAGTACTACTCAGTGATGTTGGAATTATCAAATTCATGAAAACCAGGAAATTAGGAGATAAAGCTTAGTACTCCTCCAGATTTACTCAAATCCTTTCTTTTGTCAGGGCCATATAAAAAGCAGCTAGTAAGTAGGTTTTCAGTTTTTATTTCTTTAACTTCTTTTAGGGTTTATTGCCACTGTAACTATTTTAAAGATAGTTCTACATATTTTATTTTCTTAATCTATTTAGCTGTCCCTGTTCCTGGAGTTAATATTGAAGAACACCTTCAGCTACGACAAGAAGAAAAGCGACAACGTGTAATTAGGAGACACAGGTTGGAAGAAGGAAGAGGTGAGTGACTTACTGAGAAGAGGCTTGAATAGCTTAAGAAACTTCTGAGTCTGTTTTTTGAGAATGCAAAATGTCTTCCTCCAGTGAGTCTAGATTAATCGAACTAAAGACAGATACTAAATAGTTATGTAGGATGCTGTTAGAAAATTGGGAAAAAAACGTGTTTAACAAAGTCTACACATAAGAATCTGAATTTTAATGATGAAAAGGAGCATTTTATATCACTTTCACAGGTCAGGTTTTTTTCCTGTTGCCTAGTTGAATGATTGTTTTTTAAAATAGAGATGCTAAAACACTGTTGTAGGAAGAGATGAAAAGACTACAAGTCTGTCCCATGCTATTTAGCCATTACATGAATTATCTAATTGCTATAATAAATTATTCAATTTCTGTTGTATAATAGCAGGCAGAATTTTATTTTATAAAATGAACTTTTGAGTATTTGCATAACATGAGAATATTGACACAGAATTAAAAAAACAAAACAACACTGCAACATTTTTAGATTTTCTTGTTGTACCTACCTCGTTGTTGATTTTCCACACAAAAAATAATGTACCTTAACAACTTTTCAGTGCTCTTCTTGTTCTAAAATACCTCAGTGTCTTATCAAATTAAATTTGAGAAATTTAGACTGTTACAAATTGTAATATTTTTGTGAAGCATGATGATGTGATTGTTAAGATTGTGTGTTGAGAAGAGGAATAACTTACTGGAATATATGCTCTTTCAAGTTCCTGCTGTGTTAGTAAATACCACTTTGTTTCTTCTTTTATGAATTAGATACTGGTTTTACTTGAATACAAAATGGACCTTGTAATCTGAATTATTTCCTAGACTGTGCCAGTGAATCTTGTGATGCAAATTGTCTTATTTCACTTGCATTAAGAAATTGCTGGTTTTAACCACAAATAAGAGGTAGTGAGGAAAAGAAAATTTGTAGTTGACTATGCATTTGGAATAGGATAGAATATTTATTTTGCTTTGAATCTTTGTGGCTAGTTTTAGTTGTGAGGTGGAGAGGAAGCCTTTGTTTAGGTCATGTTAGAGCTGCTGCATGCTGCTGGCAAGTATTAGGTACAGCTAACAATTTTTTCTTGAATCCTAAGTGAATGCCCAGGCATTATTGAAAGGTGCTGCTGTTCAGCCCATCAGTGATGACAGAGCTGGGAGGTAAATTCCAGTTAAAAGAAAAAGAAGATTATGGCAGAGAAAAATTTACGTTTGTTTCTATTTCTGTTTCTGTGGTTAGAAGTAGAACCAGTGCAGCTTATCCCTTCTGTATGCCATCTGTCTCAAAAAGCAAAAAAAGATCAGTTGGATGGTATCAGGAGTGTATTGTTATTGTTGGTTTTATAGGTCTGTAGGTGAAAGGAGGTTGTAGCCAGCTGGGGGTCAGTCTCTTCTCCCAGGAAACTAGTGACAGGACAGGACAACACAGTCTTAAGCTGCTCCAGGGGATGTTTAGGCTGGACATTAGGAAGAAGCCCTCTACAGAAAGAGTGATTGGGCATCGGAATGGGCTGCTGAGGGAGGTGGTGGAGTCACCATCCCTGAAGGTGTTTAAGGAAAGACTGGATGTGGCACTTCAGTACCATGGTCTTGTTGACATGGGGGTGTTTGGTCAGAGTTTGGACTCTATCCCAAAGGTCTTTTCCAGCTCAGTTGATCCTGTGATTCTGTATAGGGACTGTAGCTAAAAAGATACTGTTGGCCAGCTTGTTGCACACAATTGTGTTACATTCTCTTGAAATCCTGTACCTATGTCACTGTGGGAGGTAGTGGGTATGCCTATCTAGAAGGACTGGAGATTAGTCTCCTGTTTTGGTTCAGAATGACTTCTGTGATAAAGCTGGGAACAGTGTTTCCCAAATACTTAGAGATCTTGATTTATATAATGAGGTATGAATATTTGATTTGATAATCAATCTTGATTTGCATAACCAGATCGAAGAGTTTTTTTGCTTCTCCATCCAAATGCTGGAGTTTTTCATAAGTGAATTGGTGCAAAGGATAGCACCATACTTGACAACTCTTATGATGCAGCTCTTTTTGTAAGAGAGAAGGAGAACATTTAAATAATCTACTAGATACTGTGTGCAAAAGGTTTTGCAATCTAATAAAACTTAGTTACGCTAATGTTAGAAGAACACACGGGTTACTTGTTGCTTAGTTTTCCCAAGAGTTCTAGTATTTGTGCATATGTAACCGAACAAATCCATGCAGATGAAATACCTATTTAGAGATCCAAAGAAAACTTTCAACCTTCCGATTTTCTGAAAATGCTACTTAGTCAGTTTGAGGCCGGACTAGCTCTGTTGGGGCCTTAAGGTCCACAGTGTTTAGTTTGTCAGGATTCTGATTCCTGGGTTATTTAGTCTGTTAATGTATGTCTTTTGTTCTTTTATAAGAAACAAAGCATTTGTAGTTTGTGATAGTCAAGAATAGAATCCATCACTGAATGTTGCTGCACACTCTTTAGTTATAGTTGGTGACCTTTATTCAATACAAATATTTTCAGTAAATCTTGAATGTCTTGTCAGCAAGAGGACTATGAAAGCAAGTGGGGAAGTACACTGATTTTTAAGTGGTCTAATTGTGCTTCTTTACCAGAGCTCCAGATTTAGTCCTGTTACAGTGACCTCTGATTTAAAAATATATTCTTGTCATTCACTTGAATTAAGAGAGAAAGTGATGGTTTTGTCTGCAGGTATGACAAACATTTAATTCCTTCACAAGATCAGTTGTGGTCTCTTTTATGGAAGAAGATAAGAGTGCTCGTCTTTATTTGCATTTGTCTGAATATATAAACTCTGAATTTGAATGTTCTGGGTAGAAGTAGTTGTCATTTATAGCTGCAATATCAATGACCTGATTCAATGTTGCTATCACAAGCAATTAACTCATTTCTCAAACATCATCCACGTAGCCTGCCATTGTTGTAAGGGACCTGTATACATGCTGCTCAGCAGCAGCACGCTAAGTAACTTCAGAAATTTTAAGTGCTTATGCTGAAGATTTATTTGTTTTTTACCTTGAAATGAGTCACAGATTATAGTTGCTATGATGGAATTGTAACCAGTTTGAATCAGTTATTCATGTTACTGCACTCAAGAAAGAAGTTCTATTTTAGTGAAAAAAAGAGCTCTTTTAATAGTGGAAAAAAACATGTCTCAGTTTGGAATAATAAATTAACTACTTTAAAACATTTGTAAGTTCCTTAATATTTATTATATCTCTTTGCTCTTTTCCATGCACAAGTGACTGTGACAGGCAGTGAAGAGGGCTCAAAATCAATTCCACATTTTTCAGTTGGGTGTATGACATTTTGAAAAATAATGCCCGCTGTATTCATCACAGTTTCTATGCTAAAGTAAAATATCTTAATGTAATTATTGATGGAACTACCACAACTTTTCACTGTCTCTGTTCTTCTGGCGAGAAGTGAAGGAGATGATTTTCCATATGGTGAAATGTTTGTTGTTTTTTGAGCTGGTTTGGGGCTTGATGAGAGTAGTGAGAGTTGACTATAGAAATAGTTGCACTTCATTGTTTTCTGTGGCAGTGAGGAAGTTTTGTATGTTGGAATGTTCAGAACATGGCTAGATTATTTTTCCTTTCCTATGAAACTAATTCTTTTATCATGGGAGCATTTAATTATGCCTTAATGGATTACAGAAATCTGTGGGCCGCATCGTACAATTCATGTATTGAACCTAAGACTCACATTTTCTGAGAGAGCTACTCTTGAAAGCTGTTCATGCGACTTTTTCAGATTGGTATTTGAAGTAACAGAATTTGGAATAGTCAAAGATTTCAATTTATCACTTGAAGATAATTCTGAGGTTTTTTTTCAGAAGGTGGTGAGAATGTTAAAATAGCTTTTTAAACTATATTTAACTAAAAAACATATTTAGCTAAAAAATACAGAAATGCTTCTCAATACAGTGGTAATAAATGGCCTTATGTTTGACTGGTATTTCACTACTACACTTTCTCAGCCTATGATGTAAAAACCTCTAATGATCATTACGCTGATGCAGATTTGGTGTGTAATTAAGCCAGGTTTAGCTTTTGATGCCCTTACAGAAAAGGAAAATTAATTTTCATCAGTCTTATTCTACTTGCAACAACAAAGAACCCACAGAAAATTGATTCATTTTTGCCAAAGCTGCTCTGTTTTGAGACAATACTATCTGGGGCTGCCTAGGTTTGGGCATTTTTTCATTTTTCTCAAGTGTAACTGATTCAGTTAATTCGTGATTAGTTTTATCATGGTAGGTTAAGTATCGTATAAATCTGTTCAACATCTGCGCAAGCCTCTCTGAGCTTGAAATCAGTTTATTTGTAACACTGTTCTGTTCGTTGCTGAACATATACCTAAATATACAGGAGAGCTATCTATACAAGTGCAATATTACTCATTAAATTATAGTGCAGCTTTTTAAAATGCTTTTAGTTAAATGCTTATTTTGATGGTTTCAGGGTTACATTTGTTTCAAAATTCTTTAAACAAACCAAAACCAGTCAAAACTCCCTACCTTTTACTTGAAACAATATCAAACCTCATATATGGCTTTTTAAGAATTCTTTCAAGAGAAAGCTGTAGGCTTTTGCCCCTAATGACTGTGAGGTATGGTTCTATGAAGTATCTGGTGCATGGCTGGATTGTTCCACCAGAATATTCATGGTGCCTAAACTCTGCTCCCTTTGTACAGGCAACCTCAGCTCTAAGCAGAGAGCAGATACGGTCTCTGTGAATTGTTCTGGTGTTCTGTTGCCTGTGTTATTTTGGAGGGAGAGGGAGGTTCTTTACACCTTGCCAGCACATGACCAAGGAGGGAGACATCACAATGCAATCAAAATGCAGATGTTTCCTATTCTGTTATGATCATGTTACAGATTTAGCAAAGCCAAAGAAGATAACAGACCAATGTTAATGGATTTGGGTACAAATTACTTTGAATGGCAACCTATTGCATTCAACATTATTTTGGATTCAAAATCTTAACACAATGGTACATGTGGTAGAGTATATAGGAATATCCAGAAGCAAAGATAAATCCTGTGTTGGTCAGAAGGTTAGATTGTGACAGAATTGTCATCTTGACTAGGGGTGTGTAATTCAGATGAGTATCTTGGAAACCAATGGCAGCTGTGTGCTAGCACTGTACTGGAGCTGACAGCCTCTTATGCTTACTAAACATTCTCTGTCTTACAAATCTGTTGTAGCTCTTTTGCTCACCCTACTGTACTTCCTTCTGTTGTCCTGAAATTTTCTTTTGTTATCTTTGCTCTTAGGACTAAAATGCCAAAGGCTGCCTTTGGGGCTGTGTCTCATTCCTTGTGCTGTTTTTTGTGCACGCATTTTTTGGAACTTCAAAATGTTTGCCTAAGATATCTAGAGATCACTTCAGTCACCCACAAATACTTTAGATCCACACACTTCAAGCCACACTCTTTGCAGTCTTTGCATCTTTTTGCAGCTTTGCTAATCATAGTTTCACTTTTGTCATGTTGTCATGTCCATTCTCTGTTTCTTCAGCTTTTAATTTCGTTAGGATCGTCTCAGTAAGTAAAACACACTACTTTTGCCTTACTTTCTAATGTTCTTCATTCATCTTTCCTGCATCATTTGTCCTTCAAACATCTTTAGCTTTCATAATCTGCCTGTCATTCATCTTTTCCCCTTTTTGCCTTTTCCTGGTATGTCTCAGTATACTTCTCAGTATATCCCCTTGAACTTGGTAAGAGGCAAAGTGTCATGTAATTTTTTATGTAAGTCAAAACTGTGGAAAGTAGAATATTAAACCAAGCAAGTGGCCTGGCAGAAGGTAATGCTTACCAAAAACATATCTATTAAATGGAAGAGGAGACTGTGCAAAGTGGGAGCAATAGCAAAACAACTGAAGGAGAAATCTGCAAAGTGAAGGCACATCAAAAGCAAATGATGGTCCTTGATTAGGAAAAGGAGCTCTGAATTAGCAAGACGATCTGTTCTGGAATAAAGAGAGTCCAAATAAATACAGGAAAACAAAAATAAAAACTCTATGCTGTGTGCAGAAACAGAAATGATTGAGGATGTTTTGGGCCATTTTATTATCTAAAACGTGTATGAGCTTCTAAGCTAGGGAGATAGTAGTGTATTTTTAAAACATTTTTGATTTGGTTATATAAGTAAATGCTAAAATTTGGGAGTTTCTTCATCTGAAGGTTCTGAAGCTATATATTTTTGGTCTAACTTCTGCTTAAATGTCTATCAGAGCTATTTAGTATTAGTGAAGGAGGCTGTGGTCTAAAGTTGATAGCAGAAAACCTGAGGCAATGGACATTTATGAAAACTTAACATACATTGTCTTGTTAATAAGGTGCAGCTAAGGAATGAGAGTATCAGTGAATTTGCAGAAGAAGGAGGAATATTTGTATTCAAAGTTTTGCGTAAGCAGTTTATAACATAACAGCCTGATTTGGAGTGCTTTTGTTTACTGTTCACATAATGGCTGGATTTGGGAACATGTGGCATTGGATCTCACTTGGCAGAATTAGTTGCTCCTGGTTCATGGTTTCCATTGAATGTGAGACTTCTGAAAGGATGAGAAGTGTCCAAAAAATTCTTGGTGGCATGCTCAACCTATAAAAAAGGAGAAATACAGATTTAAAAAACTATTTTCTTGTCCATGACCTACTTATATTCAGCCTCAATTCAGCATAGTACATCACTGCCTAAGTCTAGATTTTTAAAAGTAGTCAGGAAACAATTTTAAATACATGTATCATTGCTTTCTTGAAATCAAATATTTTCTTGAAGACCTTTACATAGATGGAAAAGTGTTTTAAAAACAAATGGATTTCAAAATTAGTAAGTGGATAAGAAGGAAAAAAGAGTCATATGATTTGAATAACTTTCTTTGTGAAACGTGGAACTTCTTTAAAAGTAATAACTCTGCGTCTTAAATATAGTAATTTCAAACAAGTTTGTGGTTATGGTTTTTAAATTTAGCATTTATATGATGATCTTGTTCCAGAACAGTGTTTTGAATGTAACCTTGCAGGATGTAAGGCATGATAATTATTTTTATCTTTTAAAGATGGTAATGGGTATTTGCTATCAAATTTTACTCTTGTGTGAGTCTGTTGTATTTCCATGACTTGCAGTACAGTTGCATACTTAGAAATTCAGGTAAAACTATCACTGTGGGATATTCTTTGGTTTTTTGCATAAGTTGTCAAGAAATGGAAAACTCCTTTTATTTTAAGGTCTTTCTAATTTAAGAAAACAAGATTACTATATAATTACTATTCTTTTTGGTTTTTCATTGCTTTTAATTTGAATTTTGTTTAACACACTGTTTCCATTTTGTGAGCTTTCCTATGCATGTGCAAAATGTTTCTCCTCAGGCCCCCTTGTAATTCCTGGTCCTATTTTTATGAACCACCGAGAACAGGCTCTAGCCAGAATCAGACTCGCTCCAGCACCGCTAAAGCATAAACGGGACAAGCACAAAGGTATTTATTTGGTCTTCCTTATTGACTAGGATGGAGATAAGCCCAGCCTCCCAGTCACTTCTGCCAGGCACTGCATCTGTCTTTTCAAAGAACTGCACAAAATGAGTTCTGCCTTTCTTCCTGTTAGTATCTTGTTACCTGAGGAGAAAGAAAACGCATTTAAATGTTGACCTTTCTTTAGAAGTGTAAGTGTTCATTAGTCTGCATCATATTTGTTTTTCTTTCCCCCTTTTTTTTGTGAAATATGCATTGTCTTTCTGTGTGGCTTCTCTCATTTCTAATGCTGTCTCATTCCTCAAGTTCTTTATTTTTACTGTAGGAAACTTTACATGTTAGAGTGACTCAAGACTGTTGCACTACATTTGTGTTGGATTTTTTTAATCCTTTTTGTTGTATATTTGGGGTGATTACTTTAACATATCAATTCCAGGATTGTTAATTCTAGCATCAATCTTTTCACAGGCATGTAATCTTTCAACAAGCCCTTTTTAGAAGTGAAATATTTGAAATAATGCAAACATTACTTTTTCCTAACTTTGAAGGGGGAGGATGCAAATCAAAATACAGATTTTACTCTGCAATATTCTGAAGTTAAATGTTTTTTACAGAGTATAAGTATGGAGGTGTCTTGATGTTTCAGACATTTTTGTGTGTCTGGCAAGCCAATTCATTGTATCTTGGATTTCTAAGTGTGTCATTTGTTCAGATATAAATTGCTTATATATTTCTTAGAAAGTCATAGTGTATTACTAAAAATTGCAATTGAACTTAGTGAAGTTGAGCTGTCTCAAATCTGATCGTAGTTTGCGCATATCAGTGTATTGATGTGTCTGTACATACATATTTATATATAAAATATAAATATGTAAAATGGAGATTACAGACCTGATCAAAGTAGGAAGCTCCTAGAATGGTGAAGCCAGAATGCTTCAACTGTTTTCTAAAGAATAGCTAAATAGTCAAAGTGTTAGTATGGCATTTCAGTTGAATTAGTGGAAGTCACTGATAGTATTTGGCATATATGCAAACAAACTGTATGTCAGTATGAAGCCTTATGGGATAAAGGTTCAGTGTGTGTGGGTGATAGGCTTACAGAGTTATGAACATACTGGATTGTGAAACATCTGAAGTTTATTTTATGGAAATGAAAGCAAAATCTGATTCCTTGAATCTGCATAACATTCAGTCTTTCCAGAAGGCATATTGTCTGAGCTTTAAGTTCTGATGGATTAAGTTGAATAACCTATCATAATCTCACTGGAGAGATTCCATGCTGAAAGAGAACATACTGAATCTAAGTGTTGTTATTTGAGTGACAGTTTTCTGATGGTTATTATTCTTGAGTTGGATGCTACTACTAGTTATATTGCAAACCCTTGGCTCCACAGGCAAGTATATAAAGGAGTACGCTTGTCCTACCTACATTTGTGTGTTTTGGGCGTGTGTTAAGTCGTTGGAACTCACTTCAGATTAAGTATCTTCTTATAAGAAGTGCATTCATTAGTGTCAGTTTGAGGCTAATATTGCCTCCTTGAGTTGTAAGAGCAGCGTAATTTTTGTCAGATATGTCCTGTAGAACTGAACATTTATTTTTCTTTAAGGAAGGCTATGTGCAAGGAAACACTCAGTTAATTTTAGTTCTTTGTGTCTTACACTAAACAGATAAGGTTTCCAAGTAAATTTTGGGACCCTTCTCTGCCTCAGAAGATTGCCTCTCAAAAGACAGCCATAAATTCCACTAGGAGCCAGAAATACCCCTTAACTTCTCACAGAGATTCCAAGGGAAAAAGGAAACTTGGTGAAGTGGGTTGTTATCAAAGTAACAGGTGAGGTGGGAATTGTGAAAAAGATAACGTATATTTCCTATCTGAGAAGGCATGCCTCTTTTCTAGAGGCAGAATGTAAAAGCAATAGTAAAGCAATGAAGCAGAGATAAAAGGACATTATCACATTGAAATCAGCAAGTTCTTTCGTTTTATTTTTGAATGTGATGCTTTCCAAAGTGTCTTCCTTCCTTCAGATATTTCTGCTGTAATAGTCTTCTTCACACCAACCCAACCTTTAAGATCCTTGGGCAAGGAACATTTAGTTCAGGTGAAAGTACTGATAAGGCCAGTACTAAACTTGCCGGTACCTACTTGTTACCACTTTCATGCTTGCAGAACTTCTCTTGATAATGATATTTAAACTTGAATGTGGACAGCTTCTTCAGGACTGGCAGTTACGGTCTAACATAAAAAGTGTGTCTGATATGTACTTTACATATTGCCACACCATGGCAATCTTTGAATGGTTTGGGTTGGAAAGGACATTAAAGATCATCCAGTCCCAATCCCCTGACATGGACAGGGACACCTTCCGCTAAATCAGGTTGCTCAAAGCCCCATCCAGCCTGGCCTTGAACATTTTGGGGGAGTGGAGCATCCTCGATTTCTCTGGGCAGCCTGTTCCAGTGCTCCCTCAGAGTAAAGAATTTTTTCATAATAATCTGCATGTCTATCACTTGTGGAATTCCTCTGTTTGATTGTCCAGTTCAAAACTCCTTCAACTTCATTGAAACAGCTTTTTTTTTTTTTTTAATAAATCTTACCATTCTCATTTACTCTTTTCACATTTATGGGGTCTGCATATCAAGATTGTTACTGCAAAAAACTGCATATTAAGTGTAGTCTTCCTGATCTGTGTCTTCTGTGTCTTTTACAATTATAAATAGAAAGGATTAGGTATGAAATTTTTTGTATTCATGGAGTGGTTTGACACTAAGAAGAAAAAATGAACTTGTGCTTCATCCTCATTCTTTAATGAGGTAGTGGGTTTCCAGTCTACATCTGCAATCCCTGTGGATTCCTATTACGGTATCTGAGTTTAAAAAAAAAATGGAAGTCTGTAAAATTTTCTCAACTGCAGAAATGAGCTGAAGAGCAATTAAAAATGAAGCTTCTTGAGTCAGCTAAGATTCAGCAATTTGAATGCCACCTATTTCCCCAATTTGAAGTAGTGGTAAATGTTCTAAGAAATACGAAACAAATACCCTCAAAAGGAAAAATAGTAGATGAAGCTGAACCTGCATTGCTGGGACAAGATACAGGTCAACCATTTTGCCAATACTAAGACAAAATTACTGGATGTTCAAGAAAACTTACTTGGAATAGGCTTTTTAACTTTATAGCTAAGATACCATGTGAAGGGTGGACTAATTCGAAGCACTCGCTGGAGTGAAACAGGTGGCAATGAAAAAGCTTACATCTAAGACTGAGTTTATAATTAAAATGTGAGTTTATTATCACTTTATTGTACATGTTATTCACTTGAGATTCTGCATATCATATTTCACCTGTAAGCTCTGTAGCAACTTCTCAAGCATCCAACGGACTTACTTTTTTTGCTGCCCTCATAGGATGCATGATTTTCACAACCCAGAGTATATTCTTTTTCCCCCTGTACAGTAGCTATAAAATTGGGTACAGCTGAAGCCTGTGGTAGACAGCCAGGAAGCTGCAGGCACAGGCTGTTTTGTTCAATAATTTTGTTTGTTAAGTGTAAATTATATTATGGCATTCAGAACACCCTGTGTTGGACAGGGTTGGACATCACAGAGACTAACCAGTAACTTGACCAATATGCTTTATTTGGGTAATTGCTGCTGAACAAAACAAAGATTTGTTGGCATTTAATGCGGTCTGAAGAGACAGTTACTGTAAGAATTTTTAATGCATGGTCATAGTCCATTAAAGCTTTTAGTTTGTGGGGAGAAGACATTTATTTAACCTCTTTAGAAGTGCTTTGTCTCTCCTTCAAAGATGGATGTTAAGTGAGAAGTGGAGTATCATCACCCTTACTGCTGCAAAATGCTAACAAAACACTTTTCCTCTAGTCTGGGCCAAGGGTCCACGGTGTCATTCTATAACAATGTTGGGTTTGGGTTTTCTGCCAGAAGTCATCTTGTTTAAAGCTTATTACTTCACTTGCTGTTGGAACTGAATGAGCTTTTTCCTCATTCCTGGAAAGCAGGGGATTTTTGTGGCAGCAATATCAGCCAAGAGAACTTCTAAGCACATTTCATGAAGGAGGAAAGTTGTCTTCGGGAGTTGGGAATTTTTGAGAAAACTGGAGTGGTAGTGAGGATTGGTTGGTTGTATTTGCAGTTCTCTCTTTCCTTCCGCAACTTTGGGATATCAAAGGTAAAAACCCATCATTGTGTAGTTGTTCATGGAGCACACTCCTCAGTGTTGACAGCAGGAAGTACTTCACAGCTTTCCTTTGGTGATTTCTTCTCTCTTGGTCAGATGGAGTCAAAGTGTCTGTTCTATGGTACTCCAGCTGGATAACGCTGGAGGTACTAACTTGCTCTGCTTAAAGCTTCCATGCATCCCATAAGAAGAGTCTCTGCTTCAGTAGTCTTTTTATGCTTCCCTTTCAGGAATAGTTGTTTCGATATTACTTTTAATGAAATGAAAAAGTGCACAATTGTTTGAAGAAAAGCTAACATGTATCTCCCTAGTTACAGTTGTTCCTTGAGACATTCAAATAGGCTTTCAGCATCCACCTTTGACTCACATTTATTAAAAAACTTTGACTATGTGAAAATAATGGAAGGAAAGGGTTTGGCCCAGTTTATTTGCAGCCTTATCACGAAGTGTATGTTCTCCTAGCCAGTGCTGCTGGAAAAATATGATATATATTGGCCATGTTATGAAGTAAAAGATAAACAGTGTAGTTCAAAAGTATTACTGTAAAACTGTGTCTTGTGATATTCCATTTGCCTTTTTGTATTTTGGTCAAAAGGCATTTTTTTTCCTAAACAAGACTAGCTGTTTTAGTTGCAAGGGTTTTGTACTTAACCACACATAAATTATCACATGCTTATCAAGTTCTGAAGGTACAAACAATTCAAAACTCTTGAGACGGTTACTGACCATACAAAGAAGGCTAAAAGGAATTCCATTTTCAGTTTGAAAATTTCACACTTGAGCAAAGTAAGATATATTTAAAAGACAGTTGCTTCTATTCCTACATTCTTAGACCCTTTGAGAAGTTTGCTTTGGAAATTGAAAATGTACTTTGTAAAGTACAGCTTTGTAAAACTTTATCATTTAAAATAATTTTACTTCTCAGATTGCAAAACTTGTTTCATATGAAGGTACTTGTCTCTACATCTTGCACACTAGTATTTAGTGTTTCCTCAAGGGTAGTATGCTTTCATTATTCTTTCAGTTAGGGTGTTATGCTTTCATTTACAACTTTGGAGAAAATGGGAATATATCTAGAACCATGTTTTATTAAAAGCTAGCATCACGTATTTATCAACTGTGAAAACAGCAATCCTTAACTTTTTAGTAGTAGTCTTTGAAGCCCGTTAGAGCAGGATAATCTTCTTATGATGAGGCAGACATGTGCCTCTTTAAGTATTTGCAGATGGCTTGATATGCTGCTGTTACATGACCAGAAGATGCCTGCTGCTACATTTTGCTAATGTGACTGCATAGGTGACGTGGTTGCTGTATGTCCAGTGTGTTTCACTGTAGGAGGTGCATGCAGCCATGACACATTTGTACTGGACATGTGTGTTCCTGGCAGATGATTATTCAAGTGCACTTACACAATGGGAGAGCTCACATGTTCATTAGTGAGTAGTGTCTGAGGGAGGAGGGGAGTCAGGGGCCACAGGTAGACTTCCAGAATAATTAGCGTTTTTCTGCTCTTGTCTGAAAAGCTTGTATCAAATGGGGAAGCTGTAAGCAGACTGCTTGCTAAATAAGTGATTCTGCTCGCGATATTGGCTGCTAGAACCATCTCCTGATTACTTTGGTATGTAGAGTTTAATGCAAAAGTAGGCGTAAAAAGTTCAGAGGTACTGTACTTGAGAAGTAGTCAAACAACTAAAATACTGTGAGCTGCTTAAGGCAGAATTACAGGACTAGGAGGAAAACTGTAATTTTGGGGGGTTGTTGTTAAACAGTGATTCTGTCTCTTTATATTTGCTTTTGTTACTAATACCAAAAAAAGCTGCACACAGACCTTCAGAAACATTTCTTCTCATTTGTCTGCAGTCTGGTAGTTCACAACCTTAAAAATCCTGTGGCAATTCTGAGACAGAGTTTTTTTACCACGTCTCCATTTCACACATATCCAGCATGTAGTGCTTGGTTCAAAGGAATACTTTACCTGTGTTTTTAAACATAATTCTTGAAAAGCATTCATACCTGTATGCACTGTTCCTTTACAGATGTGAACTACATGCAGATTCATGTAATTTTCGATACTCAGTCATCATTAGAAAATAGCTTTATTCTTAGAACAGTAAGATTTTTTAAAAACTGGTATGTAATAAAAGTGTGAAATCACTTTACTGTATCAGCAGTTTCTCTGCAGTAAAAAGAAGAGTTTGAGCAATATGTAGAAAAGCAGAATTATATTTTAAAAAGTCTGTAAGTCTGTAATTGCTGTGCTTCACACAGGGAATAATGAAGTTTTGAAGTTTGGACTTCCACTGATGATTATTCAGGAAAACATGTAGAAATTCTAAGTATAGATCTAAATTAACAACACCTTGAATTCTTTGAGCAGTAGTTGTTTCCCTGTATCAGTTTTGTTAATAGAGCAGTGCGCGGTCAGAATTATCACAGAGAGAATGTGCAGTTATTTTTTGCTTGGTGTACTTCTGTCATTTCTCTATGCTAGACACAGTGTGACTAAAGGTTAATAGTTAGATGATGGAAACATTCTGATTTCTGGAGAAGACGGTAGCTTGCAAAAAATGTAGGAGCAACACATTGGACTTAAGTGCTTTTGTCCAATGTGGAGGCAGTTTGACTTTAGGAACTAATAGTGCACTTCATACTTACTGAATACATACATACTTACTAAAGGAAATTACAGAAATTTTGTCTAAAAATGCATGGAAGTAGACAGGAAACAGACATGCTCTTGGAGAGTATGTCTGCATTGTTAGAAATTAGTTGTATAAGTAATTGTCAGCTACTTAAAACAGGGGCTCTGTGGCCGAGTTGGAGTCAAGTAAAATCCTTAGAGAGTAGTAATTGGCAAAGGTTAGACTAGGCTGTGCCTGTTGAGTTTAACCACAGGTCTTGCCTACTTATTCTATTTTATTGAAGAACAAAAGTGATGGCTATTAAGCAAAGCTTCTGAAGTTTGAATTTTCTCTTTTGCTGGTTCTTTTTCTCTGCTCTTTGGAAGTTTCTCCTTTAGAGGATATTTTCCAATGTGTAACTTTATAGTACATTGTTTAAAAATTTTTATCGTCTTCCGCATCTGCTTTGATGCCACATTTTGAGCTGTCTCTTTTGCTACTCTGTGAGTTCTCTCTTCTACCTTGCAAGTGGTGGAGTGGGGAGTTACTATTCTTGTTCTATTCGTTCTTCTAATATAGCTTTATTAGAATGTGTGGGATATAATTGTAAGTTTTGTTTATAGATGGAAGTGGAGAAAGAGGTGAGAAGGATGCCAGCAAAATCACAACATATCCACCAGGGGCTGTCCGCTTTGACTGTGAACTGCGAGCTGTACAAGTCAGTTGTGGATTTCATCATTCAGGTAAAAAGAAATAAATCAATGTTAATTATAGTACAGATTTCTTTTAAATGTTGTCATATGTGTTTTCACTGCTTTGTGTTCAGTTTTTAATATGGATCTACATAGGAGTGTTAAAAGTTGAAAATGTAGCAGGGTCATTTTGTAGCCTACTACACTGTCATAGAAACAGAATATCTTCAGTTAGAAGGGACCCACAAGGATCATCAAGTCCAAGTCCTGGCCCTGCACAGGACCATCTCCAAGAATCACTGGGAGTATTGTCCAAACACTTCTTGAACTCTGTCAGGCTTCTGTGACTGCTTCCCTGGGGACCTTATTGCGGTGTCCAGCCACCTTCTGGGTGAGGAACCTTTTCCAGATACCCAGCCTAAATCTCCCCTGACACAACTTTGTACCATTTCATCACATGCTAAAGTAAGATAACCACCCAAATCCCTACATTACCTCCCTGATTCCAGCAGTGAAAGGCAACTCACTGTCCTTCAGTAGTGACAAGGACTATAAGTATCATATATTGAGTTACGTCATGGTTTTTAAGCAATTTTGGAGTCAGTTCAGAGTATCTGCATGGTAGAGCTCTAGTCCTGCATAGAGGTGCTGGTTGTGATGGGTTGTGGAATCTGGTCTGGATCTCTTACGGATCATTAACTGCTACTCAGAAGGGTAACCAGCGCTGGTGCAGTGCCTTGTGATGTGTGTATGTCAGAAAAATGCTTTGTTCTTTTTCAGTGGTGTTGATGGAGAATGGTGATGTCTACACATTTGGATATGGGCAGCATGGGCAGCTTGGACACGGTGATGTTAATTCCAGGTGAGCTGGTAATTGAAGGATGTGTTTGTGTATTATGGTACTGCTGCATAAGAAGTGGCTAAATTTCTGGTTCGCTATAGCTAGCAAGTGTGAAAATTCAAATATAGACCAAATAAACTTGAAAAGCTCTTGTTCTGCATTTACTCCCCATAACTCCCTGACTATAGATACAATAACAGTACTCTTGTACTGTATAAGTAATTATTTAATACATGAAATCTTCTGTGCATAGTTACTAGCATTGCTTTGATAACTGAGTTTGAAAGACTTCTGTCTCCTTAATTCTCCCTACATGTATGGGAATTACATTGAAATCTCATTTAGACTTCATCATTTCTGTAAAATACAACATTTGCAGTAGTTCAAGTAGTATGATATTGTAAACCTAGATTAACTTGTTTCTGGTAAATCATTGCTAAGAGTTCAAAGAATATTCACAGAATCACAAAATATTCTGAGCTGGAAGGGACCCACAAGGATCATTGAGTCCAGCTCTTAAGTGAATGGCCTGTATGGGGATCAAACCCACAACCTTAGTGTTACTAGCACCATGCTCTGACCAACTGAGCTAATCTCAGTTCAGTTCTGATAAAGTCTCATTTTTTGTTCATCAGTTATCTCCAAACTGAAGTCCCTAAGCTTTGGTCTCAGCTTCATTTTGTAGTCACTTATTTTGGGTATTAGCAGAAGAGTGGATGTGTGTTTTCTTTGTGGTCAATGGAAATAGAGAAGTCAACAGAGCATGGAGAACTATTTGACTAACTGTCTACTACTTACATGCTTTAGATATGCTTAGCAGCTCTGTAAACTTGATTGACTTGATTGACTACAGTGAGAGCATAGATAATTAAATATGGGTGTCTTCAATGTGAAGCTCAGTCTCACCCGTAGAATCTCATGCTTAGAGTCTTATCTGTTCATTAAAATAACTAAAAAAACAGTATCCTGCTTTAAATGGAAATGTGACTGAAGTCTTTGGACATGTACGTATGCCATGTAATGCACATGATGGGGTTTTCTATAGTAGGAGTCTTTGAGACTTTGTGTATCCATTGACACTCAGTATCCTTATGTAAAAGACATACAGAGTAGAGCATCCGTGACCTGTCTTCAGTTCTCTCATTTCTCTTGTAGCAGTGAGGTGAAAATTACTGACCATCTACCCTCCTAATCTCTTTGGAGACTTCAAGACCCTTTCTTTTGTCAAGTTCGTGAAGAAATCTTCATCATCTTAAAACTTTCATTGGATTCACTAAGCCAAAGGGGGAGAGGGAAGGAAGGAAGTGTATTGGAAATGTTGAATGTTGCCTTGTATTGCCTGCTGTGCCTGATAGTCTCTGAAGTGTTAGCCCTACTCAGTTTGCGTTAGGCTGGTGAATACAGTCTGTGTTTCCGTTTATGGGAGAGTCATATCACAGACAAGTACTTTTCTTTCCTTCCTGGAAATTCTTGGGTATTTGTTCCAAGGAACAATGGCTTAAACTAGCAATTCAAGTCACTGTTAGAATAAGGCCAGTTTCTGTCTTAAAGACTGAAGATATACAGACAGCGGTGCCATTTTTATTGGTAACTTACTGTCACCTATTTCCAGCTTTCGTGAAATCACTTGGCTTTTTGGAAGGCTTCGGAGCTATCTTCTATACTTGTCAGTATTTCAGGTGGTAAACCCTACATCTTTTGCTTATTTAGATAGAAACTGGATGAAGACCAAGTGTAGTTACAAGTGAGATCCTAGAGGAGAATATGAAAAACCTTATGCTGAAGCATAGTGCTTGATCAGAAGTAGAAGCTGAGGAGGTGCAAGTGACTTGGCACAGACCTTTGTATCATTCTACATCAGACCCTAGAAAGTGTCTGCAAAAAGCCTTGAAGAAATTTGGAGTGTGTCCTATGCATGAGAACTGGTAGTACTATGTTGCTATTTAGCACCATCATTCAAATTATAATTTCTTCATTGATGTACTTCTTTTTCCAGCTTTAAGTAGAGATCTCTCCTCTGTCCTCACAGTAAGGGATTCAGAGAAGGAAACAGGGAATCCTTATGCAGAGTTCCACCTCAGTTGGGACGCACGCAGTGGTGCTCAGATGGCCAGCTCCTGCCAGGTCAGTGGTATGTCAGTCATGCAGTGTGTCACATTGCCTATATTGACCTCAGGAAGGGCATCATCTTCTGAATCCAGGAACTGATACTCTGCGGTGTTTCTGGGAGAGAGAAAGAGAGAGAGGAGGAAAAAAAAAGTTACATTTAGGCATCCTTTCAGAGACTTTTGTCTCGCAGAAGATTTAGTAGTGAGAATCTACTTTTAAAAGTCTTCAAAAAATGCTCAAGTATTTTGAATTCTGAATACCAGTCCAGACTTGCCTTTCTCCTTAATTAAGGGAATTCTGTACTCCTCTGTTAGAAGATTCTTCCACTACTTCAGTAGCAATGAGGTAGATTATATGCCCTATCAGTAAGCTGGAACCATTAAATCAGTCTCTGTAGGCTTTGTGTTGTAATATCCACAGTGGCAGGTGTTGATGAGCAACTCACTACATGAGAGATTTGTCAGTCTGTGCTTATATTCTCCTCAAATTAAATGCTGGTGAATAGCAACTCAGTGGAAGCAAGAAATGCTTTGCAGTGTCTAGTCTTGGTGACAAATAGCATGTATTGTGCTCAGGTAAGCAAAGGCCTGTTTGTTGCTGATGCTTCTCTCAAGAAGCTGGAACTTAAAACTCCAAGATCTTTCTGTTATTTGTTATCAAAATTTGTCTGCATTTTTTTGTACAAACTCTTGACTTCGACACTCTAGTAGCAAGCACATGATCTGACAGTAAAACTTCAGAAATGCAATGTGTGAAGTAGTAGTCTTGATAGGATTTTGTTTCCAAAGGTTCAACAAAAACATAACAGAAAACTGATGAGGCCTTCCATAGATGGTCAGCTATGTTCCACTTGAAGATAAAGAATAGAGACTATATCCTGTTAATAACTCTAGGGAAAAAACAAGTGTTCCATCATCTGTTTGTTAGGACCATGTTTCTAGGTGCATGTTATGATTATTTTACTCCAGTGGTGGAGTGCAGGTCATATTTACATCTTTTCACCAAATTTCCAGTCACCTTTTCTAAAATGTAAAATCCCTGTTTTCTCTGTAATTAGATTGTCCAGCTTTACTTGCACAGCTTACTTACACAGCTCATCTCTAACAATGCAGACAACACTTTCCAAGAGCATGGCTATTTCCTGTCTGGTTCCATTCATTTTTAGACATAATTTCTGTAATTTCCTTTAGTAAGCATGTATGTATTTAGTAAGTACGAAGTGCATTATTAGTTCCTAAAGTCAAATTGCCTCCACATTGGACAGGAGCTGCTACTGGTTTTCTTTTACCCACTACACAGTGACAGCTCCCAGTGAATCTGTGCTTACAGCACCACGGTCAGCTGCCCCAAGTGACATGTTTGGGACCTGGCAGGCAGCTGCTGGCTGTATAAGTACCACGGACAGCGATTGTTCAAACCGTTCATGCAGGATCAGCTTTCAGACTTCAACTGCTCCCAGAAATGCTTACCCTTTGGGCTGGAAGAGGGTTTCTGTGGAGGCAGCCAAAATGCATCTGGACCTTCTTCAGGATCCTGAGTTAGTTGATGCACATACATCTGCTCAATAATTCAGCGATTGCTACATTTTCCCAGGGGATCTCAGGTTACTTTCTGTATAGATGAGGCTGGTCTTTTGTGATTGACCTGTGTCATAGCCAAGCCAAAGATTCTGACACCAGTGACTTTGACACCAGTGTGTCTTTCCACTCTATCGCAAAGAATACTCCTTGCTTTCTTTGATTTAAATGGAGAAACCTTCGTTATTAAAACTTTGCCAAAAGAGCCTCTCAGACTCTTCAGTGTCTATTCTGAGTTTTCCTGTGTTGAGTTTCAGAGGCATAGGAAAATACTTAGTAGTATCACAGGTTTTTAATTCCATAGGCACCCAACTGGCTTTTACTGTATTTTTTTATATCCTTCTTCCTTTTGTGAAGTAAAAACTAGTTTTCTGCAATTCTGATTTGTTTTATGATGTAGTTAAGTATCTTAAACATTTTTTTCTATTCATTTCTAAAGCTGATAGACTGTAGTTGACTATTCCAAAAGTTAGGTGATCTTAATGAAAAAACTATTTAAGAGGATAATGCATTTCATCTCTGTACATTAGGTGCTTATTTGATTTTGTTCTGCTGTTGCCAAGAGACTATCATATCCAGCATTCAGATAATATTGCTGATAGATTTGCCTGGAAAAACAGAAAGATAAATAGTTATGATGGTATTAGCTTAGTTTTTGTGCATCAAAAAGATGAAGTATTCACTGCTTTTTTTTGTAAACATATGACTGATAATTCCATGCCTGCAGCTATCATAATTTTGAGGGAGAGGGAAGAAACCCATGTGATAAAAATTCTTTCTTTCAACAGGAATGCTTTTGTTGTAGTTACTAGTTACACATTATTTATGGTTTAATGCCTTTTTGAGCTTCCTTAAAGTTAGAGACAAGAGTAAACTTTCTGATTTTAAAATGTTTCATCCTTGATGCTACTAATCTTTGCTCTGTGTATCTGTGTAAAATCATAGTGATGTCCAAATCCATGTGCCTATAGACCAAGAAAAGCTCCTACATTTGAGTGTCATGTTGTACACCCTCTACTTAATTTTTTTCTGCCATTCAGTTCTTCCATCTCCACTACCAACCCATTGAAAGCTACATTCACCACCAAACAATAATTTCTTTTTGTATGCCTGTGTTCCTCCTTCTTCAGGTCATCAGCCTATCTTCATGCTACATTCCTCTGTTCCACATTTTCATATGTTCACATCTTCCCATCTACCCTTTTTCTGCTGAACACGATGCTTCACGTTCCTCATACTTTCTTGACTTCTATTTTACCTGCAATTCAGCCAAAATCAGAACATTCAGATGAACCATCTTTTTGCACATCAGCTGCTAAACAATCACTAGGTAACTGTGGCCTGACCCTTTCTTGTTCCAGTATAAAAGAACCTGTAGCCTGCTTTTGAAAGGCTGTGTTTGAAAGTAACATTAAATAGTAGTGTTATCGTCTGTGTAACTCTGAGCCCGGTTTCCAAGCATGAAATTATGTGGGAATAACCTCTTCTTCTAATTCACAGTCTTTCTAACTCTGCAGGAAATTTGAAGTCTAGGGATTCAAAGTCTTGTAGGTTTCTGTTCACTTTGTTGGGCTTGAAATAAAAATTATAGTATCTCATACTTCTTTTTATCTTTTGCGCTCTTTCTGTTCTAATTCATCAAGTTTTCTTTCTTTGCATCTTGAACACCCTGCCATTTTTTTCCTTTCATTTTTACTGAAATGGAAAGTTTATTTTCTTACGCCTGTCCATATTTGGGGGGCAAATGGATTAGACCTTTTCATATAACTCTGGAAGATAGTTTGGAGAGGTTTATTCCTTATTGAGTCTGAGTTTGATGGGAGAGGAGCTGATGGTGAGGACTAGACCCTTATTTCTTCTATAATTCCCTAGTCAGTTCTTGGGAGGGCTGTAGGAATATTGCTTCTGGTAACTGTACTAAAGTATCAGCCAGATAAGGCTTCAATTACTTCATGATGTGAACACTGGCTTTTTAAGTGCTTGAGTTGTCACAACGTGATATTTTACTGCTGCATGTCATTGCAATATATTTTGTATACGTACAAAAATACACACACATATATATTATTGTATCTACACAAATGTAATTCCACAATTATATATTAAATTAATAATTCTTATTCTATGCTAATTTCTGAGTATAACTGAAGAGAGGGTCCTTGATCTGTTTCCCTGTAACAGAAGGGCATAAAACTCGACTATCTGGTGCAGTCTTTCAAATCTCTGTTGGTTTAATATGTAAGATGTTTCTTGGCCCTAATTCGCTATAGTATGTCAATTTAGTAAACGTATTTCACAACGATTGAAATACTGTGATACTAACTTACATTTTAAATGCTGCATGACCATGTATTGATATAGAATTAATTTCCTTTTTTACAGGGGATGTCCCACTTTGGTGCAAGCATTACCAGGTCCTAGCACACAAGTTACTGCAGGGAGCAGCCATACAGCTATTCTCTTAATGGATGGCCAAGTTTTCACATTTGGAAGTTTCTCGGTAAGGAAATGTTGTTATTTACTTACAAGCTGGTAGTTAATGTGTTGTTCAGAGACCTTTTAAGATTGCTTATGCATAGTTCTGTAAGAACAAGTATGACTTTTGCATGTCCTTTGTGCCTGTTATGTTTTAAAATGTAGCCTTTAATATTGTTGTGGTTAGAAAAGCATAATGCCAGGAATTCTTGGTGTTTTTTTTCTATTTTAACAAAGATGGTGATTTAAAGCTGTGTTATTTTATAAGGTGCACCAGTTTCTCGAACTCTTATTGTTTCAAGCTTGGTTGTAAGTAAATGTTGCCTATTATATGGCCTGTCTCTCTCCATTCAGTAGAAAAAAGTATCCTGGTTTCTTTCATAGGAACAGCAGTGAGTTGCAGAAATTCTGCTTACACTTGAAGGGGAGGGGTTATTGCTCAGTATAACACAGCACAACTCCAGTACTCTTCTTTCATATCCACACAGTGAATATTTTCCTATGTCCGTGGGGAATCCATTCTTATATTCACTAAATAAGCATTTAAACATTGTTTACTTCCCTTTCTGCCTCTGTGTGTTTGCATGTATGCTCCTCATAGCAATCTCTGCAGAGTCATCTGTTGCTTGCACCTTCCCACTAATGTTTTCATTTGGGTCTTTTCTGCAAAAGCTAAGATATATGTATTGAGCTATTTTTGCATGCTTTAAAAACTATGTGCTGCTGAACACAACAAAATAGAAATTTCATCTTTTGAAATCTTTTTACTGAAAAAAAGGTGAAGACTGAAATTTTAGAAGCAGAAACTAATGTTTTGGATTTAAAGTGAGCCATACGACAGCTCTACAATTAAGTAATATTTTTTTGTTTTTCAAACTTTAAGCAAGAACTTTAGTGTCTGTGTTCTTTTCAAAACTGACCTGGACACGTTAAGGTTTAAGCTTTTTTGCCTTGCCATGAAAGTTGGCCTCTGAAAAACCAAGTTCACTCTCAGAAATGGGATATAAAAGCCTTTCACTTGACTGAAGGTGTTTTCCTGTTTCTCTAAAAGAGAAAGTAAGTTTAGGCTATATTTAGACCACTTGTTCTTTGTCTTTAGTTTAATATTGTAGTGCTTGAAAGTTTGCTGAAAGCTTCATAAAGTCAAGACAAAGTCAAAATAAAGCATGTTACTTGAAAATATTTTCACTAGGTTTATTTATGTACATTGTTATGAAGAAAGAAAGATGGTTATCATGCTGGACAGAAACATTTGCTGTATATATATGTTTCTCTTCTCTAATGATTTTAACATCATTGACATGCAGTGCACTTCCTGAGCGTGAGCAGGTTTATTGCAGCAGCTCTTTCCACATACTTAGGAGCAGTATAAGAGCTGGGGGTCCATCCAGTAACTAGTTGTACATAGAGATAAGGCCCTAGGTATCTAGAGAAGAGTGTTAATGAGCATGTGTAGAGGTGCTCGCTGAGACACTTCATGCTTTTTTTAGTTTGATGGGCTTATCAATTTTTAGGTACTTTGAAGGAGGTATTTGTTCTCTAAAACTTAGTCTATATAAGTTCAGAATTGAGTGGAACTTAGATTGTCTCTATCTGAATATATATATTCTTTTTTCTTATGAATCTATTCCTTGTTTAGCACTGATGTTAATCATATAATGAATGTTGTAGGAAAATAATACTTTTATATTTGATTCTGAAGATGAGGAGAGGGTTATCCATCATGGAGACTTTGAGCTGCATTTAACAAAAAGTTTACTCAAAAACCTAACTGAAAGCGGAGGAGTGTATCTCAGTAACTTGTTCCTTGTTTTTGAATGTGTAACACTTCACTCAGAGCAGCCATTGCTTTTTGAAGGTAGCTTTGTGGTAAACTCACTCTTCCAGTTTACCAGTTTGGTATGATGGAGCTATTGAATTTATCCATCTTTGGGACTTACTGTTCTTGTCACTGATTCTTGCATTCTTTCTACAGAAAGGTCAGCTGGGCAGACCAATTCTGGATATGCCCTACTGGAATGCCAAACCAGCACCTATGCCTAATATAGGCTCCAAATATGGACGCAAAGCTACATGGATTGGAGCGAGTGGAGACCAGACTTTTCTCCGGATCGATGAAGCTCTCATTAATTCTCATGTGCTTGCTACATCAGAGATATTTGCAAGCAGGCATATAATAGGCAAGAACTCTTCTGTATTATTTTAAATGCTTATGGAAGTATTGGAGAAAAAATGGGTTCAGTTCTATAAATAATAGACAAGCAACAAGTCAAAAACATGAATGGAGGGATTGAAAATATTTTGGCCTTCTGGTTTTACTGCATAGGATGATCATAGCTTCTTTAGAAGTATTATTAAAAATAATAATGTAAACGGCAAACTTTAACTTACATTTAAATCTTCCTATGATTTATTTTTTTGTTGTAGCAGTATGTCAGTTCTTCCCTACTGTATTCCATGGCATTTTCTATGCATGAAGCAATAATGAGTGTAGTCTTCATGTTTGCTCTTTTTGCTCCCTGATCTAGGTTTGGTACCAGCTTCAATATCAGAACCTCCTCCTTTCAAATGTCTTCTGATAAACAAAGTAGATGGCAGTTGCAAAACATTCAATGATTCTGAGCAGGAGGACCTTCAAGGTTCTGGTGTGTGTCTGGATCCTGTCTATGATGTTATTTGGAGGCAAGTGTGGATTATAGCTATTAAAATCATAATATAGAAATCCTTTTAAAAATATTTTGTGAGGTTGGAGATTTGATTATACTTATTTCCCCAGTAAATGAAAAACAATTTTTAATCTTCCACAAATATTTTTTACATCTTTTGGATGTTTTTTTTCAAATAAGTGCAAAACAAACATGTTCTCTTGCCTACATTTTTAAAATTTCTTTTCTTTTTTGCATCATTCTCATTCCAGCCTCATGATATTTGGGGCATCCAAATCTGTTCTGTTTCTTTACTCTCTTTATTCTCTTTTCTCCATCTACTTAACACTTGACTGAATAACTTCCTTGCCATACTCAGCTGCCATGTGTGTGTCTTAAATTGTCATTCTTCTGTCAGGCATTAGTAGTTAAGACTTGAACAGGAGAAGGGGTGGAGCAATGGTATTCTTTTCAGTTCTGACATTTTGGAAGGTCAAAATAAAGGTGTTTATTTAGATGGCATATACATTCGGACTAACTGTATTTATTTCAGTCTTTGGAATAGAATCTTTGAGCTGGTGTAGATAATAAGCCTTCATTCCAAAACAGAATCATAACATCCTATTCTTCTGTAACAATTTAAAAGCTATGTTAGCTAAGATTTGGGAGAGAAGTGTGAACTTCCATCTGAGTTGAAGAGATTGATGATGTTTAAATTGTTTGAAGACAAAATAAGTTAGAGTAATGCAGGGAACCAGCTAGTCTGTATTTATCTGGAAAATATGGTATCTCATAGGATCATATATTCAAAAACTACTTGCATCCTACTTTGGATGACTTCATCCAAAATTGAGATTCAAAAATTTAACAGCCAATTAACATGGAAGCATATATTTGCAAGGCATATTTCTTTATGACATAGGAAGTACCTTGGATGGTTGTAGTTCTGCGTTACGCAGATCCCCAGGATTGTTTAATCTCATTGGTTAAATACCAGTTCTTAAATTATGCTGAGATTAGGAAAAGTGGCACCCACATCCCTTAGAGCTCCATATTTTCAGCATGTTTAAATCCACTGAAAGACTCCATTTGTGGAAAAAATTGGTTATCAATGGCCATGGGAATGCAGCAAGTTTCAGGGGAGGCAAGGTAATGATACTCAACGTGATGGAGACAATAAAACGGTTTTTCAGCTTGAGTAAGTCCAAAGTCACATGTTAGGTTTTATTATGGGTAAACGTGACTTGAGGTGTTTTATTGTCTTGCGGTATTTTCACAACTGTAGAACTAAATCTGGAGCTTAAATACTTAAACTGAAGAGTGGATTCTTTGAGACTGTGCAGATTTATTTCTCTGTTATATCTCATTCTTGTTCATTAGAAAATACTGAAACAGTCAGAAGAAGAGATGTTAATAAATATGCCTAGTAGTAGTTAAATATTTGGTCTATTATTATCCCTGGACATTTTTATTCATGCCTATTTAAATGATGGATTTAGTTTCTTGTACAGACAGCATTCTGATGACATACATTTTAAACATTTTCTCAAAGCTTTGTGACTTAATCTTTTAGTGAAATTCAAGTGATTGTGTAATTTCATGTGTGTGTATAAACTTGAACATTGCAATCTCATTGAAATCCTGAATACATTTAATGTCCTTTAATATTTTTAGTTAAAACTATGGCTTTCTCCATTAGTTTTTTAAAACCATACCAAGTGAAAATTCCTTTTGTGCTTATTCAGAACACTCCCATTGGCCTATGTGTTCTTACTGTTTCTTCCTTTTACATAGTGGTTTCAAAAATTTCATTTTCTTTTTCTGTGTGTTAATCTATATTATAGAAAGTCTTTGTATTGCCTTTTTTCTGCTGCCCTTTTTTATAATCCCTTAAAAACTCATGAGACGATGTTACCCATTTTAAAAAGCCCAAACAAAATAGGTTGGATTCCTCAAGATTTTTTTACTCTTACTTAAAGGTAAGCCTTTTACTTTCACTTGGCATCTTTATAATTTTTGAGCACATCTGCCATTCTATTTAGTACTTTGATGGTTACTTTATACTTCTTAATAGATAATACTGTTTTAGCATTTATGTGCTTTGATAAGTGTTCTTAACATTTTCTGAAATCTGTAAACTCATAATATGTTTGGCTTAGAGTATAATAATGTTTCTGTATCTTTTCATTTGCTGGCATGTTAAGCTTGTAAAGTTTATATTTATTTGCTGTAATGATGCTCAGTTTCAAGAGTTTATACCAGCAGATCTACATTTTACATTAAATACCTTAAAAATTTAATTATTCGTTAGATTTTGTATTTTTTCAGTAGATGAAAGTTTTGGTTTGTTCTGTTTTTTCTTGCCTCAGGTTTCGACCAAATGCTAGAGAGCTGTGGAGTTACAATGCAGTAGTTGCAGATTCCAGGCTTCCCTCAGCTCCAGACATGCAATCCCGGTGTAGTATTTTGAGTCCAGAACTTGCTCTGCCAACAGGTTCCAAAGCTCTAACCACCAGATCTCATGCAGCTTTGCATATTCTAGGTATGCATTTATAGTTGATCAGTCCGAAGCTTAGATGAAATAAAGTAACATAATTTAATGTATAAATAAATTGTAATCTAAAAACTTGCTGACTTTTTCCAGTTAAAATTTTACTTTATAGTCTTTCACGATTGCTCTTAAGTCTTAGTTTGGCTGATGTAGTTATTTTCTGCAGTCTTAATGATGTTAGAGGATTTTAGAGTTCTGGTGGAACTTCCTGTTAGATGCCAGCATAATAAAGTAAGAGACCTTCTTAGATGATCTTTTTGGATGGTCTGCAGAATAAAGTCTGTACTCTTAACCTGGAGTCTAAAAATAAAGAAAACCTGAAAAAAGTGCTCTTCAGTAAGTTACTTCTGTTTTAAAGTAAATGCAATACATAAAATTAAAAAACAATCTTTGCAGTTTTATATAATGAGTCACTATGAGTAATATGATACAATTTTGTAGTTTTTCTGTAGTCTAAAAATACAAAAATTAATTCCACTGTGTTCATATATAAACTGGCCATATGCACCATGCTCAGTTCTTCAAAGCATAACTTAGGAAGTAATTTTAACTCACTTGTCCATTGATTTTGATAAGTCATCTGTTCCTTGGCCTGCTCACTTCACTGTATGCTAGAGATGTGATAACTTTCAACTTGAACAGTACTTTTTTGTGTCTGAGCCAAAGTAAGGCATGGTAAGTACCCATGTGTATGAAACAAAACGCTTTTTGTGAAGACTTTCAAATCTGCTCATAATTCAGTTACTATTTCTACTCTTTTTGGGTAATATTGTAAGTGTAAAAAGGAAAAAAATTGTTACTGGCAATTTATATGCCATTGGAAAAGTTGCAGAATAGGTTTAATCACTTTGTTATTCTGGAAAATAAATAAATGAAGTTGATCTTCAGTAACAAGCCTTGAGATTCTGCAGCAATGACTTGACCTAATCAAAAGTATAAAGCTACTTGGTAGCATGTGTGTGTTTTAGGGACAAAACAGATTGCTTTGGTCTTCTTAACCTAGTGTTCATTTCCATGTCAATGATTATAATCAACAGTGAGAAATTTCAGGTTGTTTTTGGTTTTGCTTTCTTTTAGGTTGCCTTGATACTTTGGCTGCTATGCAGGACTTAAAAATGGGTGTTGCAAATACAGAAGAAGAGACTCAAGCAGTAATGAAAGTTTATTCCAAAGAACACTATAGTGTTGTTAACAGATTTGAGAGTATGTACACACTAAAATTTTATAGCACAAGCTGATCAGCTTGCGGAACAAAAGACTAAGATTAATTATATTTTGTTGGGGTTTTTTTCTACAGGTCATGGAGGAGGCTGGGGTTATTCAGCCCATTCAGTAGAAGCTATCCGTTTCTGTGCTGATACAGATATTTTGCTAGGTGGTCTTGGTCTTTTTGGTGGTAGAGGTGAATACACTGCTAAAATAAAGGTAGGGGGTTTTGTTTTGTTTTAAACAGTGTTATGTCTCAAAATCTGAACTTCAGAAATGCTATCTAAAACCACGATTAGTTTAAATTTTTGATGAATGAGTGGTTTACTATATGTAAAAAACATTATGCATGCACAGTGGGTGAAGTAGAGAGCTGAGAATTACCTTTTTCAAACTCATCAAACTGTGGAAATTATTTTTAAGTAAGAAGAAGTTCTCTTAGTAAAAGTATAATGTCTTGTCCCAGTCACCAGCTGTTGGTAACACTATGGACTACGCCAGTAAGACTTTATATAGTGCGTTTCAGTCTGTGATTGAAAACCTGCACCTTCTGCCCAACTTTGCCTTTTTTAGATGCCCTGCTTTTGTCTTGCTTACACGATTTAGGGAGTTGATCCATTTAAATATATATCTGGACATAAGGCTGGGAGGTCAGTATGTATTTCTGTTCCTTAAAAGTTAATGCCTGACTTCCAAATGAAATTTTGCCTGTCAGTGATATTAAGTAGTAGTTATTTTTAGGAAGGGGAAGGAAGAGAAGTATATAGTTTCCAGAATGCCAGACAGGAAGAAGTGGTATTATGAGGTTTCTAACTCCTGTGACATAATTTTACCTTTTTTCTTACTTCACCAGTTGTTTGAGTTGGGTCCAGATGGGGGAGACCATGAGACGGATGGAGATCTGCTTGCTGAGACAGATGTCTTAGCATATGATTGTGCTGCTAGGTAAGATGTTTAGCTTACCTATTTACACCTGTTTCTTGATCTCTGTTTTTACTTTCCCCATACACATTTTAATATCACTTTAAATCTCAACAGCAATGATCTACGTCATTAGAATTTTTGTAGCAAATGATGTAAAACACTTAAAGTGTGTGGGGAAATAGTAAAACACCAAATTTGTCCCCAAACCATTATGGTATTTAAATTAAAAGAGGAAAAATAATCTAAGTCTTGCTCTTGTATAAGTCCAAGTCAAATCCTGTCTTCCTGTGATGAGATGACAAGACAAAACGTTGCAGCAGCTCTTTTGTGCATATGGATGGCGTTAGCCATGTTGTAGCTGCTTTTTCATTCCCTGTAATAAAGTAATTTAAAATTCAGATGGTACATGATTAATTCTTTCAGGTTTAAATCCTACATATCAATCCCCTTTATATATACTCTGTTGCTTTCTTTATGATTCATTGTAATTACTAAGAATTTTTGTATAAGTTCTTGTAATTTACAAACATTTTCTGAAATAGAATTAATATTATATAGTACCTTATAATTAATACTTTAGATGCAGTATTATATAGTAAATATAATTTGGCTTGTGTGTGTTAATATACCTTAATGTCTCCTTAATCTCTTTGGCATTGATATCTGATTTTATCACCATTCAAGATCAGTCTAGAGTTAGGCATTTGTAGGTCCTTCTGAATTATTATTTTTTCATTACTACAATATTTTTCAATTAAAAACTTTTAAGATTTGAATATAAATAGATGCAACAACTTAATTCCATTACTTCTCAATTTCTTTTATAATCAGGGTGTAATTTGTTAAAAGTTAATTTAAAAAATAATTCACATCTAACATTTTCTAAAATTTACTTCTCCCAGAGAGAAATATGCAATGATGTTTGATGAGCCAGTACTCCTACAAGCTGGCTGGTGGTATGTAGCCTGGGCAAGAGTGTCAGGACCTAGCAGTGATTGTGGATCTCATGGACAGGCCTCCATTACTACAGATGATGGGTATATTTTTTTTCTATATTTTTTATTGAAAAAGAAGACCTCTAATAGAATTTGAATAATAATTGGGTTATTTCTCTTTCAGTGTTGTATTTCAGTTTAAAAGTTCCAAGAAATCAAATAATGGTACAGATGTGAATGCTGGGCAGATTCCACAACTACTGTACAGGTAATACTTTAACCTCTGGAACAACTTACTGGCATGTTTTTATAATGGAAATATTAAATCTGTTAAAGTAACCATGTTTCATGAAAATATTACTGTATTAAGCAAAGGAAATCAGCGTCTGAAAAGTGTAGAGAAAATTTAGTGTCTTTGAGAAAAGTAATAAATTATACCCACATTTACTTACTTGCTATTCTTCTTGCAGTCAACCTGCATGAGTCTCGAGGCTTTCTTTTATTTACTTCTGTAGAAGGTCATGATTTCATATCACATGAATAATACTTTTTGCTACTTGGTTACTGGTCTAGAATGATTAGGAACTGGAGGAAGTTATGTTGAAACTGAGCATTTTTTGGATAGGTATAACTTTTTTCACTTTTTTTTTTCCATTTGAACAATAAAAACAGTAAAAACTACAAAAAGTAGAAAACACAAACAGCAAACCCAACCCAAAACTCTAGCAGAAGTAAAAACTGGAGATTGCAAGTAAATTCTAAAATTGTTCTTCCAGGTTGCCAACAAGTGATGGCAGTGCATCCAAAGGAAAACAGCAAACTAGTGAACCCGTGCATATTTTAAAGAGATCTTTTGCCAGAACTGTGTCAGTGGTGAGTACTGTGTAGAATCTTCAGTGTTTCCTGCAGGTGGTTCAGAAACTGAAAGATGTAGATGTGGAAATAATGATGGTTTTGTGTTTGCTTTCTCAAGGAGAAGCTAGGTACAGTGATAAATTAAATATTTTATTTTTTTACTTTGCTGAAGATTTCAGATATAAACTTAGATCTAAACTAAGCTTGTGTATTGGATCAGTCTGTTAATATTTTAGTGTTTGTTATAGATAGATTTTATCATGGTATTACAGTGAAGTGCCCCTGCATTCTTAATGCTTTTTTTTATTCTCATGCAAAATAGGATTTTGTGTGTTGCATGGTAGATGTAGACAGACATAAAGATGTTTTCATAATAAACACTGATGTAGATGCTATTTGTATTTCATGCAATACTGATGTGGAAAGGTCACTTCTTGTTTTTTAACACAAAATCTATCTTTGGTATCCTTTGTACCCTGCAATAGGAATGCTTTGAATCTTTATTGAGCATTCTTCACTGGAGTTGGACAACACTGGTGCTGGGAGTTGAAGAACTTCGTGGGCTGAAAGGTTTCCAATACACTGCCACTCTTCTGGATTTAGAAAGGTTGCGTTTTGTGGGCACTTGCTGCCTGAGATTGCTGAGGGTCTACACCTGTGAAATATATCCAATATCAGGTATTCCTCTTAGTTCACCTGTTTCATATTTGTTAGCAAATATATTATAATATACAGAATACTTCAAGTTTGAGCTAAGTATTCATGTTAGCTATGATATAAAATTAAATGCTCGTACAGGTGGTTTTGGTGGAGCAATTAAAAGATTTGCTGTCAGAAACAGGATATTTTCAATTTTCTGCATAACCAAGTACCCCAATACCACGTTTATACTTTAATGTGTGTATTTTAAAGTTAATTTCCTGCTTGACTTGTCAGCTGACTTGTTTTGAACTACTTGTATCTTCATTTTTTCTCATTTCTGTATGTACTCTGTACTCACTTCTGTACGTATGTGTTGCTTTGGTGGTGAGCACAATGTAAATTTGAAAGACTGTATCTGGTTTTCATGCCTGTACTTTAACAATGCTCGTATTAAAACACAGCATATATTATAAAGGACCAGAAAAGTGGGAGTTGCCAATGTTCAGATTTCTTTGACAGAGTTTAACACCCTTCACTGTTTTACTTTTGAAATTAACTTCTCTGAATGTAGATTCAACAATGTTGCTAAATTCCAGTTTTTCTATTTGCCTGTAAAATGTGCATTTTAACATGAAAATGTTTCATTATTGTACATTTAATGCTTCTCTTTGTGTAATCTTTTAGCTACGGCTAAGGCAGTTGTAGAAGAAACCAGCAAACTAGCAGATTGCATTGGAAAAACTAGGACCCTGCTGAGAAAAATTTTATCTGAAGGAGTTGATCATTGCATGGTGAAGTTGGACAATGATCCACAAGGATATCTCAGTCAGCCTCTCAGTCTTTTAGAGGCTGTTCTTCAGGAATGCCATAATACATTCACAGCTTGCTTCCACTCGTTTTATCCAACACCAGCTCTTCAGTGGGCATGTCTTTGTGACTTGCTGAACTGTTTGGACCAGGTATATTAAAATGGCACAAGTAAATATTAGAGCTTAGCTTTCCCTTGTGCGCAAATTGAAGCCAAGTACTATTTAAAACTTATATTGTGGTTTTTTGGTTTTTTTTTTTACATTTATCCTGATTTGCAGCTTGAATTCTGCTATGGTTTGGGGTTTTTTTGTTTTAATGACTGGTATTGGATTTGTTTCTGGTTTTGTTTGTTTGGGGTATTCTCTAACTGTAGCTCAACAAGACCCTCGGAACTTTGTCTTCTTGAGCTTTTAAGATTCTCTGTGGGACAGTGAAGAAGATTTGTAGTGCTGATAACTGTCAGCACCTGCTTTTTCAGTGTTGAGGCCATGCCTTATAGGTGCTTACTCTTGCTCTGTGTTGCCTAAGACCATCCATGTGGTACTTTTTATCACTAATACTTGAGTCATTCCTCATTATTAAACATTGCAGCAGTGCTCTGATCCAGCCAAGTACATGAGAAGCAGCTGGAAATATTATTCTATAAGCAACAACTTTCTTCTGGGTATTTTGCTTATTGTGAATGAGCATCCCACATCTAAACAGTGTAGTTGGTTGCATGCATTGCTTCTGGTGAGATGTGAACAGTTTGCTGCTTTGCATGAAAATTCATTTAGCATATACAGTTTTCAGGAAGAAACTGTTCTTTAATGTATTACTCTAATTAAGTTGTTTAATTATAATTGTTAGTTATAAGAAATGCCTTGTCTTCAAAGGATACTATAATTTCAAAAGTAATATCAAATGGGTTTATTATTTTTAAATATGCCAACCAAGAAATTTTAATTAGTCCAGTTTTGAAGATCTAAATTCAAGCTTATGAAAGAAGGGAATGTAAAATTCATAGAAAAGCTTTCTCTACATTATTTTTAGAATTAGAATAAAGCAGGAAAGTTCCTTTCAAACATAATTTCTCTCTTGTTTAAATGCAATGGTGCCATTCTGTTAATTTCTTTTCATTTCTTTAGGACATCCAGGAGGCAAACTTCAAGACCTCCAGTAGTCGTCTGCTTGCTGCTGTCATGTCTGCTCTCTGCCACACTTCAGTAAAGCTGACCTCCATCTTCCCAATTGCTTATGATGGAGAGGCCTTGCTGCGCTCCATGGTTAAACAAGTCAGCACTGAGAATGACTCTGCTCTGGCCCATCGCTTCCCTCTTCTGGTGGCACACATGGAAAAACTTAGTCAGGTTAGGATGTATTCTAAAAAATTAATGACGACTTTTACTTTGCATCGAGAAGCTGTTATGTACCTTGGAATCTTTGCTTGATGAAGATGAATTTGACTAAATGTTTTATTTCTAAAAGGCTTAGTTCAGAAACTGATAAGTTTTTTCCAATTTTCGTCTTTTTGTCTGAAATACACCAACTGTTTCTTGTTTGGAGAATCTCTGAGCAAAAATGGTTCTTATCTTCGATTGTTAAATTGGAAGAAATATGCTTTGGAGTAGTATTCTGTTGCATAATGTTTTCTGCAACAGTTTTTCAGCTTTTTGATGTGATCACAGGGAGGAACATATAGATAGATCTGTTTTTTTGAGGAGGAGTCAACAGAGCTTTAGTAATAAAAAATCACGTCACAAACTGGAGCTTTTAAAGGGGTCAACAAGGGAAGCCCAGTTCATAAAATTCTAGCAAAGGTAATTAAACAATTTCCTAATCAAGGGCTCTTGAATACTGTATTCTAGCAGTTCTTTTATTTTAGAAATTATTTACAGGAATGAAAAGGGTAAAGATAATCAGGGAAATGGGACTATTAAATAGTTTTCTTCACTTCAGAAGACAATAGGGGTAAGATAGTATGAAATTATGAATTACACAAGAAAGGTAAATAAAAGGTAGTTGTTGAGTTTGCCACTACTGGAAGTTTTGAACAAAATGTAAGTTGAGAAGTTTTCTGCCCTTCATAAAATGCACCGTTAAACTGGGGGACATACTACTGTAGGCTATTATTATGCTAAAATCTTTCATGGACTTGGAAAGCACCTGCACAAATTAATGAAGAAGAAACCCACCAGGCACTATTAAATGCAAGTATAATATATATGTCTTAGATTCGGCTGCCTCCTAACTGTAAGGTTCTGTGTAGATATCAGTACAGGTTTGCTTTACCTGACTTTCTTCTGTATTTGTTCACTGCTTGGATGTTTTTGGGAGACAAAATGGTGAGAAAGATAAACCTTAGATTTTCATCAGTAGAGCTCATTTTATTTATGTTATCGGGAATGATTTTCAGTATGGATAACTGTTACAAAAACAGTGGATGCCACTGCTAGGTAGAAGACACACTAGATGCCTGAGCTTAGATTTGTTTCACAGTCTTCATTCAGCAAAGAACAGCTGTGTTTATAATCATCCCACCACTGGTTTTATCTTAGCTTTTTGCATAGAAGATTCTTTTTGGCAACACCAAGACAATAAAGCTTCCAAGTTTCTTTTTAGATACTGCAGAAGAAAATTATATGAACAGTTTCATAGGTAGCTATATATCCTCTGTGTTCTAATGTAGGCTTAAAAAGTCCATCGGTTTTATGGGCTATAGCCTTTATAGGCTATAAAGAAAAGACATCTCCTGAGAGGGACACCTGTATATGGTAGCTTTCCAATGCAATAAAAAACTTGTACCCACCTCATTCAGGAAATTAAGAACATTAATCAATTCTTTTGACAAAGGAATACATACTGTGATAACTCTGAGAATTTTTAATTTTTTTCCACCCTCTAGACATTTCTTATCTTTAAGAGGTCACAGTTTTTTTTCATTACCTAATGCTTATAATATGTGAAAGTCTGTGTTTTGAGTTTTTTAATAACCATGTCATTTGTCATTGTTTTTCTTCATACTGCAGAGTGAAGAAAATGTTTCAGGGATGACAAGTTTTCGGGAAGTGCTGGAAAAGATGTTGGTCATTGTTGTTTTACCAGTACGGAATAGCCTTAGAAGAGAAAATGAACTTTTCTCCTCACATCTGGTTTCTAATACCTGTGGGTTGCTTGCTAGTATTGTGAGTGAGCTTACAGCATCCGCATTGGGATCTGAGGTAAAATAATTTTTTTATCTGCTATAAAATAATTTTTAGAAGTCTTTCAGGTCAAATATGTTATGAATGTGATACAGGCTGTGACAGGTATTTCATAGGTGTGTCAATCTTTCAGAGATTCTGGCATTCTCAATTCTGAGTAGCTCAGATGTTTTGCATAAATTTAAAAGCATGTATTCACCATATTAGGGACGTACTGTTGATAATTAACCAAATAATGGCTGTGGAATACTGCAGATTGTTTACAAAATGGCAATTTTTTGGAGTGCTTTGCTTTTTGCCTGCATGTTTGTGTACATATACAATCAAATATCCTTTCATGAGGCTGTAACTTCATTAAGTGACAGAAAATTACTTGACTTCATTAAAGGGCTGTCACTTTGCTATCAACAAGCTATTCTCACAGAAAGAATCAAGCTTTTGATAACATCTTGATACAAGGTGTTTTTACCATTATGTAACATCTGTATCTGCCCTTTCTTAATTTTGACTGTACCTAAAGCAGAAATACCAAACATTTCTTTTAGTACAGCTTATCTGTATTTTGTGCTAATTTATCCTATAAAATATATATTTCAATACTTTAAAAAACAAATTGGATTCCTAATTATTCCTAGTTAATTTCTAATTGCCAGAAATATTTTCTTTTTTTAGTCAATACTGACTAGAAGGCTCAGTAGGGGTATGTTCTGTGGTTTATGAGTTGACTTCTAAAATTTACCCGGTTGAAAAATCCAGTAATTTAATTCACTTAACTTTGCTTTATTGAAGTTGTCTAACATTTAGCAGTTAATATTTTCTGACACCTGTATTTAACTTTCTACAGGTTGATGGACTGAATTCTCTCCATTCTGTCAAATCCACTCCAAACAGATTCACTAAAACAAGTCAAGGAAGAAGCTGGAATACTGGGAATGGATCCCCTGATGCAATATGCTTCTCCGTTGACAAACCTGGTGTAGTTGTAGTAGGATTTTCTGTTTATGGTGGAGGAGGAATTCATGAGTATGAGTTGGAGGTGTTAGTTGATGATGTAAGTATTGCATTTGAGACAAGAAGTTGAAGAAAAGTAACCTCAGAGGTTTTTTTAGAATATGTTTTACAACGCAATATTGTCATTCTTTTTCAATCTAGGCTACTAGTAAAATGGTGCACTGGTAGTAGGGTTTTTTGATTTGCTTGTGGTGGTGATTTTTTTGTTAGCACAAGCTACACACCATATCAAATAGGGTTCTTATCTTGATTATTGTCTTGAACTCTTCCTGTATTACTAATAATATTTGAAGTATAGGGGGCTTTTTGCTTTCTGGACCTTAATGTAAATTATTATCTCTTTGTAAACTGTGAATGAAAATAAGAAATGAAGTTAAAACCAAAAATTAAAGAAAAGGGTAATGGCCTACCGTCATGGTCAGACTGTACCTACAGATGTTTCATGTGCTGTTGATGTACTCTCTTAGAAGCAGCATAAAACTGTATTGTGGGTTCCTGTAAAGAAGCAAAACCTCTGTTATTTTACACACAGTTGTTCACTATAACTGATGATTCTGATCTCTTCCAAAGGACAATTGTAGGTTACCATAAGAAATTAACCTCTTTGCTCAGTAATTTCCTATTTAGCAGAAAGGCTTTGCTGTTGACTCTGAACAGGTTTTTCATCTTTGTTTGTAACGCCATGTGTAAAAATCTGTGCAACAAAACATAAGTTGCACAGTTGTGTGTGTCTTTTATTTATATTACAAATGTATTAAAATTACTTTGTTTCTTTGAATCAGAGTGATCATAGTGGAGATGCAACTCATTCTCACAGATGGACATCTTTAGAATTGGTTAAAGGAACTTACACCACAGATGATTCTCCTAGTGACATAGCAGAAATCAGACTTGATAAAGTTGTGCCACTGAAGGTAAATAAAATAAATGCACATCTGTAGGTTTCATACAACTTCTTTAGATAACAGTATTGAAACGTTCAATGTAAATTGTTTGGGGTTTTGTGTACACATTCGCAAGTTGATCTTGACACTTGTGTTTCATAAAGCCACAGTTTCACTCTGTAAATGAAAAGTTCCAAATCCTGTCAGCTAAAAGAAATTAGATCCCAGTTTTTACAGTCGCATAAGATAGATTGTAGTTGAATGTGCAACCTGGTAGCTAATTTTCTTGGGTACCTGCTTACTCTACAAGCAATTAGTAGTAATTTAAGTTATGGTCCATAGCTTGGGAAAATGGAACAGCTTTGATTTTTGTTAAATGCTGGATCTTTTTTGTTTAATTTCATTTGTAGAATGATTTGAAGGGCTTTTCAGACTCCAGTATTAATGTAAAATAATAACTTTCATAATGCCATGAAGCCATAGATACTTGTTTTATACAGCATACTATTTTTGTCTCTCCTTTTTAAGGAAAATGTGAAATACGCAGTTCGTTTGAGGAATTATGGAAGCCGGACTGCCAATGGAGATGGCGGAATGACCACAGTGCAGTGTCCAGATGGTGTAACGTTTACATTTAGTACATGTAGTCTGAGCAGTAATGGCACTAACCAAACACGAGGACAAATCCCACAGATCCTTTATTACAGGTTTGTGTGTGGTAATGATTCATTTCTAAGAAAAGTGAACAAAACCATCACAGTGCCATTTTATACCACATCTGTTTTTAAGAAGTAATAGAAATAAATGCATCCAGAGCATGTTTGTGGTGCCTCTTTCAGTCTTGTTTTAGATTCTGTTCTTTTGACTTGAGAAATAATTTGATGGTTGACTTCTTACAAGGTCCGTTGTTTCAATTTCTGTTTTTTCTATATCGTAAGAGAAGTTTGAGAGATTACTCACTGGAACGTTTATTCTCTGATATATTGAGTTCTTCAGTTTCCAGAAAGGATTGCACCATGTAGTGAAGCAAGGTCTATTTATATAGGAACTGTCTCCTCTCTTACTTGGAGTTTAAAGGTATAAAAAGCAAAATTTCAACTGCCTGAAGAAAATCAACTGAAACATCCTACTGTCCTGCAGGGAAGCTTTACTTCAGCCTTTCAGGATGACAGTAGGAATTCACTTGTGGTAATGCTTTTGCAGAAAACATTGCTTTCATGTTTGGGGTGCTTACCCTGAGATAGATATATCTATATATATATATTATATGTATGTGAATATATATATATACACACATATATATGTCTATATAAAGGCACAGATTTCAAACTGGCAATACAAGGCTAATTGACAGAAGATGGAAGGATCAATGAATAATAATTTACTTTTATATTTGATTATGTATGAGATGTACCTACCTAATAAGAGATCTAGAAGATATAAAAAAAGTAATGCTACAACAACTGATGTATTTTAGACTAAAAAGGACATAAACATGTTACTCTTAAGAAGGTTTTAAAGAAGCTAAAATATGAAGAATTAAAGTGGCCAGCAAAATTATAGTATGTTTGAAGATACAAGATAGCTCAAAACTACCTTAAAACATGAGATTGTGCTCAAAGACGCAGCTTGTCAGTAAAAACAGTAATTGCTTATTAAAGAATGGAATTGCAGTGGTGCATATCATGATACTTCCATTGATTTAGTCTCCTGGAATCTTGGAATTTATTATGAAGTATCATAACTGGGAAGTATCATTATGTAAGAAGGATGAAAGAAGACAAGAAAAACATCTGTTTTCACTCTTAGATTGTCTGCTTTTACACAGGCTTAAGAGAGAATGAAGGAGAAATAATAATTTCTTTGATTTCAGAAAAGCAAAGGACATAATTTCAGTAACGGAAGCTTCAAGGCATTCTAACTTAATAATAAATTAACATATGAAAAAAAACCCACACCAAAGTCCTGTTTTCAGATCAGAACAGTCTCAGGTTTTTTTGTTTTAACTGATAAAATTCTAAGAAGCTTTTGAAAGACTGTAGTGGTACAACTCGGAACTGTTACAGAATAAATTGTGTTGAAAAAATTTGCAACTGCAGACTGTAATCACAATGTCTTTTGAAGTTTGCACGGACAAGAGAAATTTAATGTTGTATGATGCACGACTATGGTTATAGACTTAGTTGGAGGACTCTCAGTTTGATATATACTGATTTGAGATCTTGATTTGCCTACAGCAAAGTAACTAATATTCAGTCAACTGTTATAGAACAGCTTGTACAAGTCACACTCCATTTGTTTCGGGGAGACTCAGGTACAAATAGAATTGTTGCTTTTGCATATGCGAAGAAAGGCCACATACAGAAGTGAACACACTTTCAATAAGAGTGGAAAAGTGTTGGAAGGATTTGTTGGAAAAATACTCAGTTGAATTTCACCCACCATCAGTGGTTAAAAAATTCACATGAAAAAGGTTTGAGGCTGACAGCAAAGCTACAGTTCTAAGACATACTGAAAAACCAAAATTCATATCATAGAGAAGGAGAGATATCCTTGTTCACTGAACTGCTCAGTATTGAATTTTTAAACATTCTGAGGTGGTTGTCCTGAAATAATAATGTTCTGGAATGAGGTTTTGAAGATTAGATCTTTCTGGACAAACATAAGATACCCAAAAGGGAATGGGAGAATTTTACGTGCTAAGTGATTTTGTTTCTCTATGCCAGGGCTTAATCACTATAATCTTGAGGGCTTGAATTAGTTTATAATTGTCATTTGACTGCTTTGAAAAAGTAAATCAAACCACATCCTTTATATACCTTATTGAAATGATTTCATGCATAATGTTTAGGAGAGCCTAATTTGACATACAGAGTGGATTTAAAAGGAAGAACTGTTTAAGGGTAAGCCCAAGACTATATTTCAGAGCCATAATTAATCTTTGAAATAAGAAGGGAGAATCTTTTGCCCTCTCATGAAAATGTAGAAATATCCATTAAGAAAGTTTTACTTGATTCTTTGATGTATTTGACATTGCTTCTTTTGCCAAGATACATGACTGGCTTTGGAAGAGCATAGTAATTAATAAATTTCTGTGGTTTAAAAGGCATCTAGAGAAAAGAAACATTTCAGAAAAATGCTTTTCATACTTTTTTTTTCCAAATAAAAATAAAGGTTTTGCAAAGGGCTAAGAGTGAGACATTTCCTCCAAAATATCCTCTGTGCTTTCTTTGTTTTCTTTATTGCTTTATCATAAATTGTTTTGCTTATTCTATGCCAAAAACTAGTCAGTCATTTTTTTAATGTAATTTTGTATTTTGTGAACTTACTTTAACTTAATCCACTATCCAGGAGTGAGTATGATGGAGATCTGCAGTCACAGCTGTTGAGCAAAGCTAATGAAGAAGACAAAAATTGTAGCAGGGCTCTTTCTGTTGTGAGTGCTGTTGTACGAGCAGCCAAAGACTTGTTGCACAGAGCTCTGGCTGTAGATGGTAAGGCATGAGAAAATTTGCTTTACTTTTCAAAACTTTTTACTTTGCTAGCAAGTCATAATAGTAGAATATCACCTGAATACAAAAGCTGTGATGATTCTCTTTTACTTTTGACAGAATATTTTTGTAACCATTCATTCTTATAGGTATCAAACGGTAACTTCTATGTCACTGAGTTATACTCGTGATATCATAGCAGATACCTTGTATAAATTTGCTAATCCATTTAGCAAGTATCATATTAAATCTGGTAAGATTCTTTATTTCCAAAAGATGCTCTATGACGAGTTAGTACCAAATTTTATTCATGATTTGCACAGAGGCTGTAGTCAGCAGGACTGGTTAATATAATTAATATATATGCACTTGAACATCCCTTTTTGAGAAATGTAGATGTTAGTCATTGTCACTAAAATGTCTAGAATATTACATAGTACTATAAAAATTAATTTGAAGCGCTGGGGGAATTTAGTTGTGCTATACTGTAGAAAATATGAATGCAGCTTCATAAAATGGCAAGGAATGCAATAAAATAATGCTCTAAGAGGAGGACATTTTTCAACAGAGAACTGTATATAATGACATATTTATCTTAGTCAGACTTGGCATACTCAGAATTCAACAGTGCCTAAATAATGAAAACAATTTGAAGTAAAAATAATCTAGGAAATAGAAGTTTAACTCACAAGAGGCAAACCAGAAAAATGTGTTTTGAACCATAGCATGTTTATTAATAATATGTGTGTTCTAATTATCTTTACTTAGCTGAAGACATTCCAGAATTACTCAGTTCTTCCAGTCTGTTTTCAATGCTGCTTCCCCTCATCATAGCCTATATAGGACCAGTAGCAGCAGCTATTCCCAAGGTATGCTCCTCAACAGAAATTACTGAAGAAATGTATGAATGTTATGCAGGGGAAAGGTTTACTCTGAAGATTTGAACATCTTGATTTCTTACTATTTTATGAATTAGTGGCTTATATTTGATAACATACTCATGAATTTTCCAAGAGTCAAGAATTTTAAAAACGTGTAATGACTTTTTTTTTAACCTCAATTGAAAACTTGATGGGAAAATGACCTTAAGGAAGCAGACGGAAATATGACAAGCTCTAATAGTAGGAAAAGATAATGAGAAGAATGTCATTTACAACTCATTGATGAACGTAGGGATGAAATGTTTTTTTGCTATGTAAGTTCCATTTTTACAGTAAATAGCAAAAGCATTTGCTCATTAAATTATTTCTGTCAAAATTAGAGATTGAAAGATGTCAACTATAAATAAAAGAGCATTTCTTTCCAGTGGCATGGCATTCTTCCATGTACCTGGTCTGGGACACTCTTGAAATCTGTTATTAAATTTACAAATGGCAGTAATCCTTAGCTAGTAGACACTGTAGCCTTTTATTGCTTTTTCATCAGCTCTAAGCTGTTCTCTGACTTCTCTTTTAAGGGGAAGGAAAGAGAACTGACCACTTAAAATCTAGCAGACATGCCACTAAATATTAATATTGGTATAAGGTATAACTGAACTAGGACTTTAGTTTGGTATTTGCTTTCTGTGAACTCATGCTTGCTGTTTGTTAATGGTCAAGGTTTTAGTAGAAGCTATTTTAGGGCAAGTTGTATACAGATTCTTGTTTCAGCTTTGGTAAGTCTCCAAGAAGACATTCATGTACTAATGCCTTTCCTGTCAGGATTGTGTAGATACAGAAATGAAAAATGAGTGAATGAATTGTAGTTAGTGATATTCTGAGAATGTTCAAACAACCACTGAGGAGAAATGGAAGTTTTAGAATATTGTTTTCACCAAGTTATAATACTTTGTTGCGTGTGGTGTTGTGTTACAGGTTGCTGTAGAGGTCTTTGGCCTGGTACAGCAGCTGCTTCCTTCTGTAGCAGTTCTGAATCAGAAATATGCCCCTCCAGCTTTTAACCCAAATCAGTCTACAGACAGCACCACTGGAAACCAGCCGGAGCAAGGGCTTTCAGCTTGCACTACCTCCAATCACTATGCTGTTGTAGAAAGTGAGCATCCTTATAAACCTGCCTCCGTTACACACTATAAGGTGAGTGCCATTTCTGAGTGCATGTGCTGCTTCCTCGAAGCTTGACACATGAGTTTTCCTGAGTCAGCATTTGCTATCTGAAAAATTGTTGCCACAGACGATAGTTAAGATTGTCCTATATAGGAGACAGGTCCTTATATTGTTGCTGTACTGCTTTGTGGATAAAACCCTTTCTCCATCAAGTATAGTGGAAACTAGTGAAGTTTTAACCCCCTAATTCAGGTATCTGCTCTAAGTCCCATAGTCCTAGACTTTCTTACTGTTACACAGTTTCTTTGCTCTAACTGTAGAGATTGCAGAAGTTTAGTCTTTACGTATATATTATATAATCATATATCAGACTTCTTTACCTAATGTTAAAACAATATTTTGTAAAAATACCTGAAGTCAATTATAGTCAAATTAACATCCAGAGGTAGCAAACCTGTAATCAAGAGTCTGAAGAGGACATTAATTATTATTCCACTATTCCACTGCTTGTCCTATGAGACAGCAAAACATCCATTGAAGAACAGTTACCATGTGATCATTCTGATGCAGTAATGCTTACTTTTGTCCTAAAAGTTTGTGGAGCACATCTAAAGCCTTGGGTTTAGTGGTTGCTGCATTTGAATTTCTGTAGCTATATGCTATTGCACTGCAGGCCACATTCACAAGTGGGATTCAGCTGCTCTCTACTTTTCTGGATCGCAAAAAGCAGATATTCAGTATGTTTGTTGAAGTTTGAGTTTAAAAAAGGTGTAGGAGAGTTTAACATTTGTAGTAGTCTGTGGTTGTTTTGTTGAATGAGCCTGTACAGAGTTCTTAAAAACAATCACAAGTGGTGTCAACACAAATACTTAATCAGATATTAAGTTATCATACAGGATTCTAATTGAGTAAGGTGTAAAGTGTTTCTGGTATATATGAATTTCAAAGAATAAATTAGGTTAATGTTAATTCAAAGGATATCAAAACAATTGTGCAGAACTACATAATTAAATCACTTTTGTAGACTAAATTAAAGACAAATGGAAATGAAGAGATAAATGTAAAAAAAAGCCCAAAACCCAAGAACCCTAAAAGCTTGGACATAATTAAACTGTTGCTTTGTTTTAGGTGACTTTTCCTGAATGTGTCAGGTGGATAACAATAGAGTTTGATACTCAGTGTGGCACTGCTCAGTCCGAAGATGTTCTTCGTTTACTTATTCCTGTCAGAATTGCACAGAGCCTGGGATTTGGACCAAAGCATACTTCTGTTCATGAAAACCTTAATTCATGGATAGAACTGAAAAAGTTCTCTGGATCTTCAGGATGGCCTACCATGGTATTAGTATTGCCAGGTAATAAATAGATACTGATGTAATTACTAGTGGTGTGAGTTACTAAAACAATTAAAGCAAGTTTGATTTTTCTGCAAAATTATCTTAGCAAAGAAGGTTGAAGAAGGATCTTTATCCAAGCTGGCAAGTTGATTATGTTTATAGTAGGTTTCTTGCTTGATGTGATGATCTGCTCTTTTTCCCATGGCTGTAATTCACATTTTACCTGTAAAGGTTGGGTTTCATGTATACTTATGTGAAAGAAACATACAAAAAGAGGAGGAATATATTATTTATTTAATTAATTTATCCTTTTACTTCTTTAAGGGAATGAAGCTCTTTTTTCTCTGGAGACTGCATCAGACTATGTGAAAGATGAAAAAGCTTGTTTTTATGGTTTCAAATGTTATGCAATTGGATATGAATTTAGTCCAGGATCTGATGAGGTAAGGAAAAAGTGAGATCGTTATAATTGCTGCACCTAATAAATCCCTCATATATAAGGCCTTTTTTGAGGGTAAAAATATTTGTATTTCCACTTATGACTAAGTAACGTTGGCATAATATTTTTAGATTCTTTTTTTTAGAAGTTTTAACATTTTTTGTTAAAGGCATTAATTTGGAATTCTTCAATCAGGGTATTATTGGAATTACTTTTTGCTTGGTTTGTGACAGTCAGTAAATACATAGCATGATTTTATCTTGCATGTCAGTGGAACATAAGATTTCCTGAAATTCTGATTTATACTTGCATCAGAAATCCAAGGGTTTTGGCCTTTCAGTGGTTAGTATATTACTGTCACTGCCAATTGACATACTTGCATTATTTTTCCAGTACTCACACCAGAACTCTGACTCCGTGGAAGTCCTGCGTGCATTTAGGCTACCTCTGATTTTACCCAGTGCTCTGCTTATTTTGCCTTTAAGGACATGAATCATTTCCACCACTGTTTCTTGCAAAGGGAAGATTAAATTTCTTCGTGTCCTTCACCTAGTGCTTTCTTTCGGTTTATTTTGAGAGATTACTGAAAACACTTAATGTTTTAGAATAAAATCCAGAAAAATAAGTCTTCCCTTATCCTGGGAAACTTTGCACCTGTCACTTCATATGAACTTCACCAGGTCTGCATCTTGGTTACACTACAATCCTCACAGAAGATTTACCTCCTCTTATTCCTGAATTTTGCTCAAGCTAAACCAGGTTTTCAGAATGTCAGGTTCTTTGGAATTTCTTTACATATCAGAGAAGAAAACATACGTATTATTTAAAGGAAAGTTGTAAGCAATTGTTTTCAAACATACCTTTTTATTCTAAAAATTTTGGTACACTGTCCTGTGTCACAGCAAAACGTGGCAGTAGCTGTATGACAAGAAATACATTTTGAGAAACTTCAAACTGGGGCATACAATATTTCTTAAGATAAAACATTGTCAGGGAAATGTATTTATTGTCCTATTTTCTGAGACACTAATTTTGTTTTAAAATTTGTTTAATTCAAAGGGTATTATTCAACTGGAGAAAGAACTGGCAAATTTAGGAGGATCATGTGCTGCAGCTTTGATGAAGAAAGATCTAGCACTTCCTATTGGTAACAACATGCTTAATTATTTCATCACTGTCCACGTTTTCTGAATTAGTAGTATGTGTAAATCTTATTGTTTTGCATGTAATTAGAGATAATAATACAAAATTGATTCTTCAAACTGAATTAATCAAACAAGGTCATGAAGTTGGCAGTATTTTCTGCTTACACTTTCCCCTTCGTGTGCATATGGGGAGGAGGGAAACCTGGTCATTCCAATTTGAATGAACTCACCCCATCCATAGGTAGTGTATCAGTGTATGAACTGTGTCCCACAGTTTCTTCGTGGTATTTCATAAATGTGCAGGTATCATCTTTGTATTTCTCTTTCATTGTTTTTTCTCCCTGCACTCCACACCTCTCTGAATGAAAAAAATACATGCAGTATTGAATTGCAAAATTTAAAATTACTGGTTTAAAATTGAAAGTGATCATTGCATCTGTAGACCTTAGAGCTAAAAAATACTTCTACTATAGCTTTTTTTTTACAATTAGAAATTACATACTTCTACAGCAGATACAGCTAATCAAGTTTTATAGTAACCCAAATGCAGTTTAAAATGTAAGGAAAAATGAGTTTATGAAAATTAATGGATATGGAGATTGAATTAGAACTTCTAATGATGCAGTCACATTATGTGTAATATTATTTCTCTTATATAGCAACAGTATATAGAAAAAACAGGCTCATAATATATAATAGGATATCTTTTTGATCATTTAAATTTAGGAGCACAAGTGAGAGGTCAGATATCATTACACTGAAAGCACAGATTAATGAGCAGGAGAGTGCTGATCAGTGTGCAGTTCTAATCACAAAAACTACTTTGTATTTTTTAATGCAGTATTTTGCTTTTTTATTTGGTTTGTGTACAAATTTCTTACTTTATGTTGTAAGGAGGCATCTCAGTTGCACTGGTAGATCTGTATTTCACTCTCCAAAGTACAGGCAATTCTACAGATTAAATAGTGCCCTCATCTCTTACCCCCAAACTCCCTTTTCACTCATTTTTCTTGCTGTTCTTCTATGCAACAACAAAAACATGAAATTGAAATCCTCCTAACTTAATCTCCCGTATTTTATAATACTTTGTAGTTCTCTCTTGCAGGCTTTTTTGTTTGTTCTGTTCAAATGGCTAAAACAAGAAGGGAAAGTAGGTGACGCATAGATTGGCTTTATGCTATCCCATAGAAATTTGAAATAAAATATGCAGTTATCTATCCAGTCTCAGCCACCTATAAAAGTGGTTGTGTATGATCTGCAAGAGAGGAGGAATAGGTGCATTGCTGCTAAGGAGTTTCCTGATTACGATCTAATCGCAATTGATTTATCTGACCATTCATCGAAGTCCACTCAAGAACTTCAACCAAGTCTGTTAATGTTGCTGGTAACATTGCAGTGCTTGTGCCATACATGTGTATTGTTTCTCTACAAGACCACGGGACCCTGTGAGTAAACAAAAGTGACAAATTACAGGCGACAGTGGTAGTATTTGCAAATGGAAATTACTGTGCAACCTTTTCAGATGGTTTTCAGCTGTGTGTAATTTTGCATTAAGTGTTTGCCTGGTGTCTCAGAAAAACACTGTGGCAGAAAAAGAGGTGAAGCTGTGGTTTTCTGGAGCAGCACTTAAGTGTCTTAGTTTCAGACTTTCTTTTCTTTTTCTGCCTTCTGGTTTATGTATCTTCCACCTTTTGCTGCAAGTGAAGAAAAAAGTCTCAATCCACAAAATAATTAGCAGCTTAACTTGCGTCGCCTGAATTTTGTGTTTCAGAACTTAGGTATAGCTAAGCTAGTACTCTAACCCTCTTCTAACCTCTTCAGAGGTTGATTCATGTTGTACTAAGATGAAGAAGTAAGAAAAATTAAACCCCTGGTGGAGGCACCTGTTTCTCCTCCATTTGCTGTAAAGCTATCTTGTGATACCCAATTCAAAACTCGTTGTCTTATTCTTCACTGCACGGAAGTAGGTGAGAGATATCCTGCTCCATTTCCCAGATATTCTTTAAACCTCTGAATCCAACTAAGTGCTTTTAAACCTGGCAGTTTTATTGAAGACAATTTTATTGGAGAAACTTCATGAACCTTATGTCAAAGAAAAGAGGATGATTGAACCGATTTCAAATGAGAGTTACTGCTTGCTACTGGCAATCTTATTAGGGTCCTTCTATCTTCAGCTTTATTTGCATGATTTATCTTGGTACATTGACTTTAGGGAGCTTGTCTTTTGCAAAGAAGTACCTTCCATTTTAGTCGTTGTAGTGGGTATAATTAGTGTGCAAGTAGCCTAATACTTGTGTAAGTATTCTTCTAGGAACATTAAGAAAAAAACTGTTTTGAAGGACATAACAGGGTTTAACCTCTTTTGCTCTGAAGGAAGATGGATCAGAAAGTGATTTATTCACATATTAGGAAAACTGTCTTGGAGAGTTTCATCCAAGTACTGTTTGAGTTACCATTTTCAAAAGGTTGTTCGTCCTTCTTGCCAGTTCTTCAAGACTTAAATTTAAGAGACTTCTTCCTAAGAGAGAGATCTGGTCTATGGCCAAGGTCTGATTTGAACAGCAGTGTGAAATTGGTTGATGTCTTTAACATTATTACATTCTTAATTGTATCAAATTTGGTAGTTTATTTCTGACAGCTGTTCTTGGATGTCTTATTTCTTTGAATTTTAAAAAAGCCTTGGGACTTGATTTTTCTTATTTTTCTTTTTTCTGACTAGTAGAATTGCCTGCCATGTTTTTGAGAGAGAGTAGAAATATGGTAACCATATCTGTTTTACTCTTCTGTTAAAAGACTGTGTTTGGCAATTCTGGTCACCCTAGAATCAGACTTTTGAGTTGTATTTGTGAGAAAGAAATACTGTGTAATAATATGTATTTGAGCTTTATGTTTTAGGAGGAATCATAATTTACAAAATTGTGCAGAGTTTATCAGGTTTTCAAATAATTTTACAAAGGTAAGCTCTTAAAAGGGAGCAGCTGTTGCACACTTATAGGTACTGCTTCCTAGAAACCATCTTGACCTCCCAAAATCTTTCTAAAAGTATCTAGTCACATCCAAAGGCTTGCCATACATACAGTCTTGGAGATAAGCACCAAATTTTTGTTCTGTGTAACTTCTTGTTCATTTGTGTGTGCACTGAACTACACAATACTGCATGTTTACTCTATTTCATTTATTTCATATTTCAGTTGCTGATGACAGATTATTATGCGAACTTGAATTTTATAACATAAAAGGCTTCACAAAACAATTTTAATTTCTTACTCTGTAATATGTAGATAACTGTCAATATAACTGTGATATTTTTCCAGCAGGTAGTGAGTTTGAAGAGGATCTTGAGATACTTGAAGAGGCTGCCTTACAGGTATACTGTGGCTATCATTGCAATATACTTATGCACGTAATAGCATTGAAACTTTGACTGCTGAAGAAGAAAATAATTTGTAGGGTTTTTATAGTAGACTGGAATCCAGCTTGTTATGAAATAGCTTAAGAACATACAAAATTTTAGTATTTACATTGAATCATTTTTTAGAATTAATCTGCTTGGAAAAAAATGCATACAGTGTCACAAAGAATGTTAGATGACCAAGTATTTCAGTATATCTGTTTGGCTGAAGTTGCACTATTTACCAAGTTTTACATGTTACCAAAATCAGTGTTTCACTTGTCTTTGTAATTAGAGAAATAAGATCATTTTTTCAGCTGAGCAGTGATGTTAATCAACTCCCAAATAATGTGGTTGCAGTTGCTGTGGTTTGCTGATGACCTTTTTTGGGTGCAAGGTGGGGCTAATGCTGGTCAGGACCTCTCTGTGTGTAGCCCCTAGCAAATGATGAACTGTGAAAAAGGAGTTTTCATGTTCTCTCCTTCCTAGTTATCTTCAGGGCAACTGTTTTGAAATTGCGTTGTCACAGTTCTCGGTGCTACAGTCTGACACTATTACATAGGCCTTAGATAACAGCATAGTAAACAGAAATTGTCCAGGAGGAATCACATGGTCCTTGGAAGAAATATTTTTTCATTAGTCCGTTCTTGGACCCACTAATTCAAAATGTGAGCTAGGAGTGTGCAATGCAGTAAGAGATCTGTGTTTCTATAAGCTTTATTTCTAGCCTTTTATTTTCTTTTGAAACGTGCTCATTAGTCGCATTTTCAGAACAGCTTTTCTCATTCTGCTTACAAATCAGCAGTTTAGGATACTTTTAACATGTTACCGTATTCTTTCCTCCTGAAGTCTCCCTCAGCTCAAGGTCATTTAACCGTTTTTGACATAAATTATTGTTTAATATACTGAGATTACTTTTTTTAAGCTTTTATCAGGGTAAAGTTTATTATTCTTCTCTGAATGGTTTTCAATGCCCAAAATGTCTGTCTCAATTATGTCACTTTATGGGAAAGCGTGAACATGTTACTGAAAAGCTGTTCTATGTGTCTCTCTTTTCACCCTCAACCTCTGCCAAAAAAAAGGTGTGCAAATCTCACTCAGGCATTCTTGGGAAAGGCTTGGCGCTCTCTCACTCACCAACCATTTTGGAAGCTCTTGAAGGAAGTCTTCCACTGCAGGTACAAAGCAACGAGCAGTCATTTCTGGAGGATTTCATTGCTTGTGTTCCAGGATCAAGTGGTGGACGACTTGCAAGGTAAAAACTGCCCTGTTGCATGTCTATTTAATTGGTTATACAACTGTCATAGTTATTTTAAATATTAGTTACATAAGACTATTTGACTCCATTGTTTGCATTAATACATTAGTTAAAAATGTATAGGCATTCAGATCTTCTGTGTCCTTTCTTAGCTCTATGTCACATTTGTACAGAGTAAGATTTTCTGTTTTGGGGGCTGTAAGACATTTTAATGTTAGGTGGTTTTCTTTGTTGTAGGTGGCTTCAGCCAGATTCATATGCTGATCCTCAAAAAACATCATTGATTTTGAATAAGGATGACATTCGATGTGGTTGGCCAACTGTTATTACAGTACAAACAAAAGACCAGTATGGAGATGTTGTTCATGTTCCTAATATGAAGGTAATTATTGTAATATTGGCTGTTATGCTTCATCTTGCTGTCTTCTAGTTTTTCATTGTAGGTTTTCCACAGAATACTCTTGTATAGGACAGGAAATGGCATTCATAAATTCATTGTAGTCAGACTTTCTTACCTCTAAATCCACAAAATTACCAAATTCTGTATTATGCCAGCACTATTTCATGCAATTTATAACTTGTCTGTAATGAACTATGCATGTGTAGTTGCATAATCAACCATAAGTGAGGTTGGATGGTGATGATGTTAACGTGAGGCTAATCCATTTTTTAATTTGTAAGCCAGGAAAAGAGTATTATAAACCATAGACCATGTGATGCAGAAAAAGAATCAGAAGCACATTGATGGACTACCTTATAGTTACTTTATTTTAGACTAGAACAATACTCTTCACTTTTCTGTTTCTAATACTTGGAAGTTCCTGTAGTCCTTGCAATTAATAAAAATAACTGGCAAGGACTGGTGTTTCTGTGTTTGCCTTCAGCCTCTTCAATTAACCACTGATATCTAGTACTGGAAAGGAAGTGTTCTTGACAGCCTCAGGTAGAGTTAGAAGAACCAGACATTTTGGGGTAAAACCTATGTGGTACATGTAAAAACGGGCTGCTTGATTTGAAGTAGTAAAGCAATGCAAACAAGCACAAAATTATTTTCATGTAGTTCTAATAAATTAGGTTACTTCTGTGTTTTAAAGCCCACTACTACTGTGGAATAGTTGGTTTTGTTCAAGCCCAAATGTAGATGAAAACCAGGCATGATTCCTATGAGAAAAGCTCTCAAATCTATTCTTTGTATATAATGTAATAATTGAGAGTTGTCTTACAGTGAGCTGTAAACCTAATAATGAACAGTGGTTCTACAACAGTAACACAAGAATCAGCTTAGTCACAAACACTACTTTTGAGTGAAAATTGTGTGTGTGATTACTGACATAAATTAGTGACAGAAAGGGGAAAACTCTGAAGTAGTGGTTTTATCCTAACAATCAAGAAAAGGATATGTCAAAATACTATCAATATTAGTGCTGGATTTATTATTTAATTACTGTTCACAAATGTATTAAAGCAACAAAAATCTTAATTCAATTTAATTGTTCTTTTGTACTCATTCAGTATGCAATGCAGTGATGTAATTTTTGGTAAATAAAGTCAAAATGGATAATACAGTAGTGAAAACTGCAGTATTTAAACACCTGCACTTTAATGCAGATTTAGGATGAGTAACACACAAACTTACTTTCCAGACAGTCTGCCTGTTCTTCAGAAAATTGTGTGCAGCTGTTACCTGCACTAATGGAGATCTGTGGTACCTCTGGGGGAAAAAGTCAGTTAAAATGTGCATTGAAGAGCACAATATAAATGTGCAGTGCTGGTGTGAGGTGGCAGAGCCAGTCAAGATCCATTCTGGCCATTGCTGATCCAGATCTGGCAGGCCATGGTGATTCATTTCAAAACCTGTGCACTCACTTGGAAGGCTCTTTCTATTTTGTTGTATTTTTTTATTGTGGGAAAACTTCACTAGGCATACCAAACTCTGTGCTGTGCTTCCCAGGGAGTGCTCTGGGACTAGTAGAACTGACACCAGCCCGTGCTCATGGTGTTGCCAAGTCAGTCAGGTGCTTCTCCCCTATTTATTGGCATCTTTCAAAGATGCTATGCTTGGCTTTGCAGATGAAGTATTTCATTGGGTTTTGACACAGCTGGATTTACGGTGAGTGCTCTAAGCACTTTGTTACTGTACTGCAGCAGATTTAAATTAATGTGTGTGTGTTTTCTCACTGAATCATATTTTACATCTTATTACAGGTAGAAGTCAAAGCTATTCCAGTTTCTCAGAAAAAAACATCTTTGCAGCAAGAACAAGTAAAAAAAGTGCAGCGGATACCAGGAAGTCCTGCAACAGCTGTTTCCCCTAGCAATGATATGACCTTTGGAGGACTTCCTTCACCAAAGCTTGATTCTTCCTATGAGCCAATGATAGTAAAAGAAGCTCGATATATTGCTATTACAATGATGAAGGTAAGTAACTGCCATTTTAGCAATGTAACTGTAAAATTCAGCATTCAAAGTGTGCAAAGGTATGTAACAGCGAAGGAAAAATGTTTTAAAGTTGTCTTTGATTTTGATTAGATAGATTAACAACTTAGTCTGAGTCACTCAGGAGAAATAAAAATAGGTATTGAAATGGTGAAGGGAAAGTCACACCAGTATATTCATATAGAGTTGGAGTGTTGCAGTGAACGTATATTTAAAACTAGAACAGGTGAACATAGGGAAAGATGAGATCTCAGCTTAGTAAAAAGGTCACACAAATCACTTGTACATCAGTGCATATGTATTAGGCAGCATCTGATGAAATGGACCACTGTTAAATGGATCAGCTCAGAGACTTTGCCAGGAACAGTTTTTAAAAAGGTGAAAACTGAGCAGCTACTGTTGATTTGATTGAGTGTAGTATAGCACATGCAGTAAATTTACATATGTGTACCCTACTGACCCAGTTAAGAGATGTGACATGGGTACAGCTAACACTTGCACAGCTTAATGAAACAGGATTAACCAGGAGGTAGAGCAGGATAATACTTAGTATAATCAGTATGGATTTACTGGGGGGGCAGAACTAGCAAACTAGCACCTTTTAGAGGGTACAGGGGTTTTTTTGCAAAGAATAGTCCTGCAGTACCTGTGTGTAAATAGTGCAACTGGGTGCTGAATAGCGTCTTAATGGGTCAATGAAAGAACTATTAAATCAATGTAGTGTACCACAGATGGTTTAAAAACTTGCTAAATAACATGCTTGAAAAGGTATTTACAACCAAGGGAGTATGTATCAAGGAGACAGGTGTGATTTTTTTATTCCAAGTTAGGACTTAGGTGATATTTCTGATAGCCACTGTCCACAGGTATCTGCTCCTTCTTTTCTGCAGTGATAGGTGTCAAATCTGCTCACACAACTCTTAGGGTGGTTGAGATGCTCTGGGGTAAATGATGGTGGTGCAAGTGCAGGGTCTTCAAAAACTCTTATAGATTCAATGGAGTGAGGAATCCTTAATATTAGCTGGTTAATATGTAATCATTTTTTAAATGAGGCTATGGTAAAGTGAAAATGGGAGGATTCATTTAAAGTCCTCTTAGTAGATAATAACTGTATGAATCTTCATAAAGATAAAAAAGACACCAAGGTTAAATTTAAAAAATGGTCTCTCTTGTTGAAACGTGGTTGATTTCCATATTTAGTCCTTTTCCACAGAATCTTCCCAAGGTACTTTTCAAGTTAAGTCTTTTCTATCCAAAACTTTACGAATTCAAGACCTTGTGAATACTCTCTTCTATTTCCCTGCCCACATTACTAAGAACACTTATTTCAATATAAAATGCAGATGTCTCCTGATATTTTCATTTTATACCAGCCTGCACATTTTATCAGTACTTGATACAATTACCTAAATACGATTATAAAATCTAGTTTCTTACTTCATAATAATATATATAATAAATTATAAGATGTTTGAGGGACTTGATACCCAAAACTATATCCTTATACAGGGACCTGAAATAGCTGATCTGCACATATGTTCAAATGTTCTTATCCCACCTTTTGTTGGTTTTGACTTAACAGGGGAATCTGGTGTCTCAGCAGCTATTGCAGCCTGGAGAGATTCTTGCTGAGAGACTTTGTGCACTTCTAGGCCTGCCACTATTTACTTACAGGGCTTTTCAGAGCAGTGATCTTGTGAAAACAAGACACTGTGGAAGTGAACCAGGTCTTTTTTGTAGTGGAAATCAGTAAAGGTATCACCTCAGTATTGAGGGAATTTCATCTTCACTTGGATTACAGAGAAAGAGAATCTGAAATTTCATTGATAAATCCCCTGAGCTGGTTTGCAGCTTTTTACCTGCAACATAGTTGCTTTTTTATCTTCACATGGTCTTCAGTGCAAGGGGTTTTGTACAAGTCAGATTAGAAGAGATTCAAAGACTTGACAAGGTTTTTGTTTGCAGTAGCAATCTTTCTTATCTAAATAATGGCTATTTAATGAGACAGTGAAGATACTCTTTCATGTGTGCATATATATATCTGTGCTTTGAAATTTGTTGCTGATTCCCTGATCAATGCTTCTGGGGAGTGTAAAGTTAGATTGATGTGTTCTCTAAGAAAATGCTCTGCTTTCTTTTTTTCAAGACAGAGGTGTACCTGATAACTGTTAATTTTATGTTTGAATTTAATCTGTTCATAGGCGTATGAAAATTATTCTTTTGAAGAGCTACGCTTTGCTTCCCCAACACCAAAGAGGTAAATGTTAAAAAATTTCTTTTTGATAGGGACTTAAATTAACATGTTCTGTCACTTCTGCTTACATCCAGACTCCCAAGTGTGACTGACAGGTGATCATGTCTGAAGGTAGAAACACAAAAGCCAAATATTATGTTTGCTTACATGTAGTGATTTTATTTTAAATTTTTATTTCTTAATTGTTTTAGTGTTGTTTCCTTATTTGTATTATCTGCTCTCGGAATGTGTTCCTTTATCATTTGCTATAAATAAATGTGGCATAGAGGATTATATTTTCATAGTACATAAGAGGAGGTTAGTACATGGAAAAGGAAAAATTGTATTTTGGTGATCTGCTAAGGAAAAAAGAAGTAGTTTCCAATTAAACATTATGGTAATCATTATATATATAACATATATGATGCCCAAGAAGACAAAAACTGTTTAATGATTTTAATTGTTCTGTTTATGCCTAGACCCAGTGAAAACATGTTGATCAGAGTCAATAATGATGGTACATACTGTGCAAACTGGACTCCTGGAGCTGTTGGTCTCTATACCATTCATGTTACTATAGATGGCATTGAAATAGGTACTTCATTTTCACTACATTTAAGCCTAAATTTATATTGTATCCACTTTGTATACTGATATATTTATGTCTTGGTGCTCATAAGATTTAATATTACAGCTCATAGCAAAACTTAGCAACCAGGTTTTCATTTGAAAGCCTTCTAGCTAAATCACTCTTTGTCAGAAGACAAAAAGACCACAGATATTCTCATATGGAAATCATGTATTTACAGTGTGCTTAGACTACCAGGTTAACAGACTCTCTCATTCTTAACTCTGTGTTGAAAGAAGAATGTCTTGTTTCAGCTGAGAGTGACAGAGAGGTATGTTAAAGGCAGGAAAAAACCCAGCCCAACACCAAAGAACCTAAAGAAAGGTTCCTGACAGTGCTGGAATAGATACTGTCATTTGTTCTGGAGAATTGAGAAGGTGTGGTCTTAACTGAGATTCTACCTTAAATCTTAATTATTTGTACTAATTTTTAAATGCTTTTGGTTCATTCCTTGTTGGAAATGTTTTAATTATCTTGCCAGTCCTGGGGACTGCGCTAGGAGATATTACAGCATTTGCTGGAAAGAGTGCTCTTCTGAAAAACACTGTCTATCTTGAATGCTCTCATGTTAGTCTTACTGCTGGTATGGTGAAGATGTTAGTAGAAACATGGAAAGTGTTGTAGCTGGACCCACATCTCATGAGATGGTTTGAGTGAGTTCACAAGCACCAGCAGTTCCTCTTTCCCATTGCTGTTCAACACCTTTTGTAAACACAGTGATGCTCATAAATACAAGTGCACATAATTCACATGGAATTGGAATGGGAAATGGTTTTGTGTATTAACTACAAAAGATAAGATGCATTAAATATTATTATTTATGGTTGTCTCTGTTCCTCAAACAGGAGCATTTGCCTTCATAGGAGCCTGCAGTGCACTCAGTTGTACTTTTTCCAGTGTGTCATCTCTGCAGTAAACTTTACACTGTAGTTTAAATCAGCTGCTGTTACATTTTTTCACAGTTTCTACTGTCCTCAGTCATTATGTAGGGTAAACTTTTAGAAATTATAAATATAACATCATTATTAAACAGGTATGAATATTCTTGAATACTTACATATGCCATTTTTCTGCAATGAAACTTTCTGGCTCAGTCATTATATTAGACTATGCCCTCCGAAGCTTTCATATACCTATGCTTGACCTGTAATTCTGTCAACTTTTGACGGCTTAAGTACTGGTAACAGTTTTTCTTTGTTTCAGATATTTTATGTTCTTGATGCTTGTAGTTTCCTTCTGTTACTGCCAAGCTTGTTTAAAAGAATGTTAGTGAAATGAACAGTTTTAGTGCTAGGTCTGGATGCTTCTTTTCAAGATGTTGTCCTTCAGAGGGTCACTCTGTAAAATAAAACAAAAAACACGGAAATATCTACTGTTGCACTTTACCTTTAACAGTGATTGCTGAGACAATTTCTTTTAAGATTATTGCTCAAGGTTATCTGTTACTTAAATGTTTGTGTCTTTCTTGACATGTATTTGCATGTATTTTTCTTCACAAACAAGAATGTCACTTTCCAGTGCCTTCAGATTTTATAACAGCATTGGTAATTAAACATGCCAACTCTTTACATTATAGGCCTTTTCTGGTTGTATAACGTGGCTTTTCAGGCTCTGCTATCTGTTTCTCACATGTAGCAATTAGCTTCTGCAGAAGTACAGCATTGCATAAGCTACTGCCTCAACAGAAGCTTTCACTTTCACCTCTCAAACATTAAACTCTGTGTTGACCAATCCTTAAAACATAACCCTACAGACACTATTAGGATAAAAAAGTACCTGGTAATGCTTTGTACGTACAGTGTGATTGATATCTAATAACAACATGAAACTACATCTCTGTAAATTTCCCCATGTGAAAATAGAAATGTTCAAAAATTAATACTTTGCACCATGAAGCAACTGCAAGTGTTGATTTTGGCAGACAGATAAGTGGTTATTTTGTCTACTCTGACTTGTAGTGCAGATAAACTGTAGTTACTGTTTAACTAATATATCCCCTTATATTTATTTTTTGTAAACTTAGTCTTTGTTTGCTTATAGATGCTGGACTAGAAGTGAAAGTAAAGGATCCTCCAAAAGGAATGATACCTCCTGGAACCCAACTTATTAAACCTAAAGCAGAGCCTCAGCCAAACAAGGTTTGGAGAACTGAAAAAACCCCAAAACAGATAGTTATGTTTGGGTGGGATTTTGTTGTTGTTTCATATATACTTTATCATATAGTAGTGCCACAGACTTAAGGATATTTGCAGATCCCTTTAAAGTGCTGAATGGAATGAAATTTATATACTGAATAAAATGAAACAAATTCATTTCATTTTCTTCCTGTATATGCATTCATATAACTGTTAGAAGCTCCACAGAAACTGCCTTTGCCGTGACACGTCACACAAACATTGCACAGCTATTATTAAAGCCACAGACAGAACTTTGCACTATTACTAGTTTTTTCTTCTATATTGTACTGTGAAATTAATTGTGCAAAAACTTTACAAAGATTTTGTGTGTTTTGTCATAAGCATCTTCAGTCAATACAAAATCCATAATCAGTCTCTTTAGTGATATTTTCTTTTCCTAGAAAGGCATGTTTCTTTTTTAAAGGTGTCCTTTCTGTAGCTTTTGACATCCCCATTTCACCTTATCATTCCCCCCGAAGGACTGAAGTGGACTGAAGTGCATACAGAGAAAGCAAATAAACTGAAATGGGTGGCAGTGGAATAAGGAAAATGCCCAGATGAGGGAACAACCTTGTGCTTCCTCTTAGATGCAAAGGAAGGGATATTAAATGAGGTGCTGAATTTTTTTTTTTTTTNTTTGGTGGAAAAAACTTGTATTAAGAGGTGTGGAATTCTGAAATACCACAAGGTGTCTTTCCCTGTCTTACTAAAATTCGGATGGTGGTTAAAAAATATATGGTTACCGAAAGGATCAGGTTTTTGATAGCTTTTTCCCTATGCAGTACATCCTGATTTAGTTTTTTCTAGATTTCAGGATAATCCAGAGACAGTAACTTTGTTGTATGGTACCCCAGTCTTTAAAATGCATCCAGCATCTACTTCTGTCACTAACAAGATTCTTTTTCCTTGCAGCCATGCCTCAAAAATAATAAATGTACTTTTAGTTCCAATGCAACATTTTGTCCCACACTGGGTCTCTTTTTCCTTTTCTCCCCCAAAAGCTTCTTTTAGACTTTCTCTCTTCTCTAGGAAGGAAGACTTCCTGGTTAGTTCATTATCTTAATTAGAACTCCCAGTTCCTACTGAGGGAGATTTATCTCTCACAACTTAATGATACCTCCACCCAAGCTGATCATCATATGTGGTGTTTTGCTGTCCCCAAGTTGAGAGAATCTGGTTTGAGATGAGATAAATTGCTGATCAGTTCTGTTTTTCTTTTCAGTTATTACAGTGGAAATTGGGGTGACTTGTTTGTACATAATAACTCTGTGTTGTCAAGGAATAGTCTTCTTGATAATTAAAAGTACTTGACAAAAGTCAGTCCTGTGGTGTTCTGAGGCATTATGTAGTGTTTAATCCTCTCCCTGTCTTGCTCTACTTGTGTGTCTAATTTCTGGTTCCAAGTCATAATCTCTTTCAAAAAGGAGCCATCTTTGTCTTGTGCATAGTGTCTGTAGGGCCTGCTGAAAAACGAAACTGGACCTTTCATGGTAAATCATTTATCAGTTGTTTTTCTTCTGTGTTGTAATAAATCACATAAGTAATCAGGTTAGCATAATTCTTTGTATGAACAGCAGTATTGTAAGTAAGATAGAAAGATAATAATTATACTGTGCTCCATGTTTCTGAAGCCAGGAATGCAGATTAGACATGTATGAGTCAGAGACAGTCCAATATACCAAATCACCTTTTGCTGAGAAAAAGGGCTTAGTTGAGCTCTAAAAGCTTCTTTATCATCTTTGCCAGCATGAAACTTCAGGCAGTTATAACCAGAGGCCACTAATAGTGCATTCTTAGTGGTGATCTGTTCTGAACTAAAAACACGGAGGCTCTGGAACATTCCAGTTTTGTTGCCAAACCTTACTCTAATTGCAAGTTGAAAATGGGTACTATTGTATGATTTTATAAGTGTATTCTCCATTCTTTTATTTGAAGTCAGATGAAGAATCTGAAGGAGATTGTGATAGTGATCTATATTCACCCTGGAGTATATGAGCCATAAGAATTGCTGCCTCTTTGTTAGCCGTGAAGCTTAAATTAACTAATTTGCAGGAAAATTCATTCCACATCCTATTGACGAAAACATTCTTTCAAGCTATATGATATAATTCAGGGTAGTTGGAACCAACTGGAAGGAAACTGTCCTAATTTAGCTGAGTTTGAAGGTGCAAGACTGATAGCAGAATGGTTGGTCACTAACATGTTTTGATGGTTGCTACTGTCCCGATACAACTTAACAAGTAGCTAGCATTAATTGCAAAACCAAAGAACAGCCACCAAATCCAAAAGCTTTGAGCTGCTGGTGGTTTTTCTCATCCCTTCATAGAATGTCAACCCCCTTATTAGGGTTGCTTTATCCTGTACAACAACCCTTCCTGTTGTGTGAGGTGTACCTCTTTGCAGATGTGTCAAATAAGAAAGCACAGCAACAAAACTCTCGAAAACCGCTGTGCGCTGTAGGGGTGATATAAATCCTAATTGCTTAGCCACTCTGCCATAGTCACTTCTTTTGTTGGAATCCAGCTCATGTATTCTCCATGGAAGAACTGGCTACGGAGATGGTACAGGACAGAGTTACAAAAACCATATACAGTGCTATGCAGGAGCATTCCAAGCAAAGAGGTGTTATATCAGAAGGAAGATACAGTCTGTTAAGTTTTTCATTGTGATCGGAAGTGAGCATAAGCATCCTAATCTGGTTTTTATTGTACTGTGTCAGTGGATCTGATCCTTAAGCAGTTACTAGTTATAAGTTGAAGTTTTTTGTTAAGTAGCTAGGTTCGCTGTTGCAAAGGAGGAAAAGGGTTCTTTCCAGGCACGTGCATACTCAAAATCTTGAATGTGAGTTCCTCCTCTAAACTAAAGTGCTTAATTCAAGTTCTAGCCAACTGTCATACGATTTTCTGACATGACATGATGCAAGGACCCCTAATTTGCAAGGCTTTGTTCATAGGCTTGTCTGTGTTGAGAATGCTGTCAGCAGTGATTCAGCTTTATACTTTTACAAGGACCTTGGGAGTCTTAGTTTTGTCCGTTGCGAGAATCTAAATATTATGAGGAAGAGGATTGTTAGTAAGCAAAACCTTGCACATTTTGGAGTAACTTGTGTGAAATCCATTACGTGCTTCTGTTTTGGGGTTTTATTGGTTTTGTATTTTGTTTTTTAAATTAGCCTCAGAATAAATGCCATTTCTTAAAATAAATAATTTCTTCAGGGAAAAAAGATTCATGCACTTAGCTGTTATCTTTCATTATGTATCACTGAGTTTATTCCTTACATATCATTCTGTGCTTTATGTTATAGATTAAATCCATACTTCCATTGATACTTTTATCACTTTCACCTGTGGAGCTTGAAAATGACCTTCCAAGAAAATGGTTTTATACCATATGCATAGAATATATACATCCCTGGTTTTAAGAGACCTGTAGAATGGCTTACATTTGTTCTCTACGGGACAGGTGCCTGATAATGTTCGAATGGTAAAAAAAGTGATAGTGAATAACATCTGGGAGATTTTGAGGGGTTGTAGTAAGTCCACCTAATAGCCTCTATTAGCATCTAGGAGCCTCTGCTCTAACCTTCCTGTAACAAAAAGAGAAACTGTTGAAATAGCTATTTGAAAGATAAAGAAGTAGAAAGATAATTTTATTTTAAAATGGCTAGTTAAACTCTTGAGCTAAAGAAAGTATCCAAATTTTGGTCACAATGCTGACTAAAGAGAATACTAGAGTAGCGCAATTAAGAAATGGTAATTCCAGGCTGATCTATTAGGAGAAATAATAAATTTGAAAAGGGAAATCTGGTGAAATTATCAGCAGTGAATAAAATGTGTGTGTTAAAAGAATCAGAAGGTTTCACTGATGATTGTAGGGAGTAACAGAAGTATTTCCAAGACTGAGTCAATGCATGCTTACATTATGGTTTTTTTGGACATTATTTTCTTGATTATAATAAAAAAGTGAAGATATACACAGCAGCCATGGGAAACTAGCAACAAACTGTAACTCTTAAGATTGCTGTCTTGTCACTGGCATTTCAGAATCTGTTAAACCTATTTCTTTTTACTCTTGAGAGCTCTGTTCCAATTTTTTTCTTCCTTACTTTCTTTCTTTGCTTCTCTTAGGTTCGCAAATTTGTGGCCAAGGACAGTGCAGGGCTTCGTATCCGTAGCCACCCTTCCCTTCAGAGTGAGCAGATAGGCATAGTGAAAGTCAATGGATCCATCACTTTCATTGACGAGGTAATCAATAAGACATTTCTGTTGAAAATTGGGCTAAGGTGTAAAGGTAATTCATGCAAATAATGGGGTTTTTCCATGTTTAGATGCTGACATATACAACTTAAGACCATAAATTGCAAAAATTAAGTTTACTAATTTAGTTTTTCAAGCTGTCATTTCCTTCTAATTTACTTACTTCAAAACCTGTGTAACAAACATTTGAGACTGATAGAAGGAAAGAAAAATCCTGCAATTAATTTTGTAATAATGTCTCTTAAGATTTAGCTTTTCACTACTTACTGTTTCAGCTCCACTCAACAATTCAGATGTAGATGTCCTTTTCATTGCATCTTTCACTTACAGATCTGAAAGATCTCTACTAGTGTGTTAGACTATTTTGCATGTATTTTCTTACAATATAACTTCATATACAAGGAATATTTTTGCAATTTACTAAGTCATTTCAGCAGTGGAAAAATACGAAGTGGGGAATTTGTGAAGCTTATGAAGGCTTGACTTTCTTTCCTCTTTTATTTCAAAGCAATTCTTATTACTGCATGATCTGATTTAAATTTGTCTTCACACCCTGACTTCTAAAAATATATGCTTCCCATTGCTTTGGAATTCTGATTTTGTCGATATTCCTCTTTAGCTCTGCTTACATTCCGTCAGCATTGTAAAGATCATTGCTTCTGTGCTGCTATTGTCTGCCTGAAGTCTGTTAATCTTTGCTAGCTACAGAACAGTTACAGGAGGGTATGGCTCGTTCTTGTTGCTTGTTTCCCATAGATCCACAATGATGATGGTGTTTGGCTGAGGCTGAATGATGAAACAATAAAGAAGTATGTTCCTAACATGAATGGTTACACTGAAGCCTGGTGTTTGTCTTTTAACCAACATCTTGGCAAGAGCCTTCTGGTACCTGTTGACGTAAGTAAAAGGTGCCTTTGAAAAATATCCAAAAGTACACTCTATCCTCATTACAAGACTTTCTTTAATTAAGGCTGCAAAAAGTCCTGAGGTAAATGATATTTTTATTATCAAATACAACCTTATATGTGTTTGCATTTTGGAGGGCTATCGTGTAATGAGGGTGGAGTGTAGAAAGGTATGAGGCTTTTTATGTTGAAGCCTCTTCTCCTAGAAGAGAAACAGAAGTGCAAGGACTGCTGTAAAAAAAGCAGAATAGTATTGTGGTCTGCACCAGGTGTTTCTTATGCTAGATAGCATTGTCTGTGAAGTGGCCCACTGGTGCCATGATTTCAGAAGAGCCTCGCAGCCTACAGTGAACCAATCTAATTGATGCTTTTTAAAACAAAGAAAATAAAAGTTCTTTGGGTGCTGGATTTTGTGGATTTTTTTTCTTTTTTTTAGTGTTACACCTGAATCCTTAAGTTATCACTTTATTAGCTAATCAAAGAATCCCAGGGCTTCAAGACAAACATTTAATTTATAAGAAGAGTAAGCATATTTTATTTGAGTAACTTAATTGGTGAGCATCATCACTACAGTTTAAAGGTTACCTGTTTCCTGGAAACAAGATACACTTTCCTGAAAAATGTAAAAGATAAAAAGGAAAAGCTATATTAGCCAAACCAATGTGTCTCAAAAGATTTATGAAAGTGCAGGCCTTTCTGGCTCATCTCTTTTCATGCATTCCCCAGAGTGGGGCAGTACCTTGTTTTCTTCTGGGCAGAATGTGATATTCAGATCTAATTACAAATACTGCTATTTAGATTTGATTTGTCATCTTACATGAGTGAGCTGCTGCTGCAGTTGAAGATAGTTAAGAAATATTTCATTAAATGAAACATTTGCAACCAGTAACATCATGCTGTTCATGTTTTTTGGTTGTAGAAGAACTGAGATATTCCCAGTTACAGTGAAACTGGGCTATTTGCTAGTAGCTAAATCTGGAAATTTACAATCCCCTGTGGCTGGTCTGACAAATACTGTTATATGATGTGAATAGGTCTTCTTGTCTTCAAATTATTTGTGGATATACTTCTATTTGTAGATCTCTTTCACTGGAATCCTTGTTGGGGAAATTATTTTAAATTTGCATTTGGGAAGCAAATTAATTCTGTACTCAGAAATCAGTCACTCAAATATGCCTGTCATCACAGTGTTTTTCTAGTCTGTTGTAGAATATATGAAAATATGGGGAAAATAGTATGTAAAATCTTACTGGTATTTTTTGCCTTAGAAATTGGTGCCTGTTAGAAAATTGCTATGTTATACTTCCATGAAATATTAATTTTTCTGTGCAGTAGTTGAATTTTACCAGTTCACCCATGATAAAAGTGATTTCATCTTGAATAAGTAATTAACTTCAGTAAATATTGTATGTCTAGATGGGTATTATATTCTGCTAGATTTTTCTTAGTTATGTGGGTTATTGTGGGTTTTTTTTTCTAGTTCAGCTATCTTCAATACCTTCAATACCTTTTTACTTGTTGAAGGGAATATTTTTGAGTTCAGCTATTGTCTGTGGTTAGGAAGGACTTACTGGTTGGCATATGTCATACAGCTCTGCTATACAGTTAGTTCTAGGGAAGAGTATATGCTGTGCTCCCTGAGAGAAGCCTGGAAGAAATGTCTGTCATGAATAACTGAACATTCAATCTTAATAATATAATTTGGAGAATTTAAATTTCATTTGAATAAGGAGATCAGGTACAATCAAATGTGAAAGACAACATTCAGTTTTCAAACATTTCATTCTTTGTGTCTGTAAAGTTCAGATAAAAAATTCTCTCTTGTTTTGGGGTTTTTTTAAAACACTCTTTTGAATTAGCTTTGTTACCATTTAGACTATTAGGAGGTGTTAGATATGCTTAATTTTCTTTTAGGTAGCCAATCATGTACCTTGAATGACATAAGTTAAAAGTCACGTGCTTTCTTAGCTTCTGCTCAGTGACTGGCAGCCAACACAGCAAAAGGCTTATGAAAGCAACTGTTGTAACAATGCAAGCATGTGCAAGAGATGTGTTTTGAGCTACTTTCAGATGAAAAGTTTCTTTGCACATCTCTCGTTTTCAGATTTTTAAGAGGACTTAGCATGTCCTGAAACTATTGAATTTCATTATGACAATATATAAGCAATAAGATTTGTTTGATTGATTCATAATAATAAGAGGATAAAGGAAAAAAAACAAATTCTCTAACATTTTAGTTCTTAAAGGTGACAAAACATAAGTCAAGGTTCAGAGGCTGACTTTTGAATGCCTTAAGTCTTTACAGCATGCTAGTCTAGCATATACTGCTTTCTTACTAGATACTTTCTTTTCACAGATACTACTTTCTTGGTAGAAACTTTTAAAATATTTTTTATGGTGATTGCTAAGTTGAAAATACTTCAAATTATATACATTTTTTTCCTCTGAACTGTCCAAAAAAAGAAGGGCTGCGTTTGTAAGTTGTCCAATTTGATGGGTGCAGTCCTCTAAAGATGAATGACTTATGCAGAAAGGGTGTTCAATTAAGTAATAGATGCTACTATTTTGTTAGATTAAATTGTGATATAATTCATATCTGCTTAATCTTGTCAATTTGGGTAGTGGAATGACATGATGAGCAGAATGCAGTAAAAAAAGTAAAATTGTTAATGTACAAGATATTTTGGAGCCAAGCTGTTCAACTCGTTTTGGCTTAAAAGGAAGACGGGAGAAAATCCTTCATGTGACTGAAAATGCAGATGGAAAATCGAATGGCTGAGTTAGGTGTTGTATTCCCTGGTTAAATAGATGTCACGTTACTTTTACTAGACTCCATTTTTATTCAACTTCGTTGAGTGTGCAGACTTATCTCTAATTACATTGCTTTGTCATGTTTAAATATACAGGCTTTTTATAATCAATACCTTAAGTAAATGGGATGTCTCAGTACATTTTGGAAAATACGTAAAAAGTGTATTTTTTTTAAAAAAGTTTTAGTTACGCTGTTTCTTCACTATTATGGAACAGTGAACAAATGAAAAACAGTAGAGATTCTCAATAGTGTTAATTGTGACCTCTTTTCATTTTGATGTATAAATTGTATCTGTATTTTATGTATATTTACTAGCATTAACTAGATACTTTATGATAAAGCAAACACTGAATATTGTGGATCTCATAAATGCATTTTCTCTATTCTTATCAAAGCTATTAATATTTAAAGATATGTTCATAGGAAAGCAGAGATCCATGGTAGTTACCAGTGTTTTATTTATTTGGGCTGTGGTCATTTACCTTCTTAGAAAGTCTTCAGCTCTTCTTTTGTTGCTCTTGTCCTTTCATAAGGAACTGCTTTGCAGCCCCTGATCTGAAATTGTGTATCCAATCCATTTTTGGTAATATAACTATGAGATTGTGAATTTAATAGATTGTGATCTTGGGTAAGCTGTTTCCATCTCTGGTAGTTATTTTTCCTTCTGTCTTTCGGCATTCAGGTATCTGTTTTTGAAAAAATACTGGTTAAGTTCCTTGTGCAGACAATTAGGTATTCATGCTTACACACAGTCGAAAGTTACATATGATTTAAAACAGTGCACACTAGAAAGAAATAGAATTTTGTCTTGGTCAGACTCTGGAACTTGTCTTTTAAAAATTCCATTCTAAATAAGTTCCTGTTACTTCATTTCAAATGTAAAACTTGATAAGAAGGAATATGGTACCCTGATGCCCAGCTACAATATTTGATTCCCCAGCCACCATAGACAATCAAGGATGGAGAAACTGCAAGTTTTTCAAACCATTATTGCAGTGGAAGAAAGAATTAAAATTAGTATGTAGGCTCCAGTGTTTGTTCACAGAACCTCAGGAAGCTGAATGTTCTGTGGAAACATTGAAGGACATTGACAAAAGATTTCTGCAGTTGTTTTAAGCATAATGGAAGACACTTGGAGAGTAGGACTATGCTGGATAAAATGTCAAGATGGCAGTTTAAGATAAGCCTTTGTTTTGAAAAATAATAACTGAGATTTTAAAAACCTCCTAATAGTCTGATGATTTTTCATGGCAAAACAACTTTTTTTAAATCTCTGAAACTTAAAATCTATTGGGAAAAGTATGAATTTCCAAAATTAGTTTAAATTCTTGGACAGTGAAGTCTTAAATGAAAGCATTAACGACATATACAGATAAATAAATACAAATCTTCTGTCTAGTAGTTTCTTCAGAATACAAACTTTGTTCTCAAATAGGTGCCTGATCTATTCATCTAAACTGCTATACAGTGTTATAATAGCCAGGAAGTTCTCAAGCTCCCAGAACAGAGGAGAGCTTCAAGTTTGATCTTCTTGGTATTTCTAAGCCAGTGTGGTCCCATTTCACTGCTATCTGTTTCCCTTGTGTGTTTTACACAGAGAACTATATGTCAGAAAAATAGATCTTTGAAATGATACCTAAGTATTTTAGCTATGGATAGTCCATCAGAAAATAGCAGATATGCTGCAAAGTGGTATAATCAGACAGTTTAAGTAGGTTGGGTTCCTATGAAGTACACTCATTAGGCAAATGCAGGTTTTTTTATAGTTGCCACAGTTTTATGGCAAATTGATAAGCCTTTACTTTATTAATCTTCGTAACACCCTCCCCACCTTTCCCCAGTGCCCCCAAGCATATATCTCTAGTGCATTGCTACCTCATTCAATTCTGGATAAAGGTACTCAATCCTGCAGAAATACTGGTGTTTTGACAATTTCCGTCTTTTTGTCAAAATGGCAAACCATTTGTGTTACTGAAACTCAATATATGCAAGCAGTATATAGTAGATTATTTGCTTCTATCGTGTGATAAAAGAGTAGATTTACTTACTTTTAACATGTTAGTGCTTTTTCAAGAAATATAGATGAGGGCATGCTAAGGGTGTTTTGTACTTGTCTCTGTCTGAAAGGATTTACTGCCTTAACTATTGTTAAATATTAATGTGGCTACTGAGCAGGGATTTCTTTTGGTTTCTGTATCAGGATGGGATAGAAAATTAGATTTTGATACTTCTGTTCATATAGATGAAACGGGTGCTTTGTTGAAGGGATTCCATAATAAATATGATTATTAGCACTGCCAGATGTATGTACACGCTATTCTTTAATTTAACAGGAACAGTGAAAATTTCTTTGAAATGTGTAGAAACCAGCTTATGGAGAAAAGATGGCTTCTTTTTCATGTTTTCAGTGATTAAAAAATGCTGTCCTCACTATTTTGTGGGAGGAGAAGTTATACAGAGCAGCAGTGCTTATTTCTATAGTGTGGGCAATTGGTTATAAAATTAGCGACATCTCTCTGGCAGCTGTATTTGGTTTGTGATTATTCATAAACTAGTAAATGCATTGTATATTTTACAAATCTAATGAAATCTTAGCAGTTGTTCTCTGTATAGCACTGAAATTTTTGGCTCTGGTAAAAAGTATGATTCTGATGTGCAAACTGGTGAAATCATTCTGTGCAAGTAAACTGCTTTCAGCAACAGTGAGCTTAGCCCTTCTGCATTTCGTTGGTTCTGACTTAGTGACTCAAATTCCATGTGCACTTTTCCTGCACTAGTTGAAATCATCTTTCAGACCAGGAGACCATCTTGCTAGAAAACTGGTTTGTGATGGGACCAACTGCTGTTTCTTTGTAACAGAAATATGGGATTTTCCTGTGCATGAAGTCTCAAGCTTTATAAGAAATGTCTGACTCTTAATTTCAGTAAATGGCATGACACACTACATCCATTTTGAGCATTTGACATGCTAAACTGTTTCTGTGTAATGGATGATTTGCCATGGTGAGCAATGGACTCAGGTGACTTGATTAGGAAAACAAAACTTTCCCCTTTTGCGAAACATTCTACCAGTAAATTTACTTGAGGAGAAAGTTTGCATTATAGTACCTTGAGCTTCTTCCTCCAATATTTCTTTGTTCCCATTTCTTTGTTGATATATGTCTTTTTTTTTCAAACTTTGTTGCTCAGAATGTCTTTAATGCTAGCCAAGGAGTAAGGGATTTGGACTTTTTTTCATGGACTTCCAAAGCTTTACCCCTTAAGGTGAGTTAAATTACAGGAACAGTCACACTGTATCTCATGTTTTCAGAATGCACCTTATGACTCAACTTTATGCTAACTATTCTTTGAAGTCTGTTTTACTGTGAATTATTTTTATAGGGAATAGCAGATTTGCATTGAGTGCTGTATCTGTGTCTCTTTCCTTTAAGATGAGAAAAAAATACCAGGGCAGATTATTGAAATTTTATTAATTCATGAGTAGTGCTCTCCTTTTTTAACAAACCAAATTAGAAATTCAGAGATAGGGCCAAGTAACATAACAAAGCCTTTCATTCTCCTTTAGTGCAGAATTTATTGGTAATTTTTTTTCTGTTATTGGAGGCTCCACATGAAGTTGCAGCATCTAATAAGATGATATTTGTATGAGTAAAGTCACAGATGTTTAATAAATACTCTGCCCATTCTTAATGTTTTTTTAAATTATGTAATTATAGGAACAAGTTATGTTATGTACAGTTAAGCTGTTTAAATTAACTGTAGAAGTGTTTGTCTAAATATCAGTTCTGTAATGTTTTGAGATCGATGGTTTTTTGTATGAACTTTGTAATGAAGATGATAATGTGTTGTGCATTTTGGTTTAGACATTTTAAAACTTGTTTGTCTACTGAATCTTTTTCCCCAGAATAGCAAACTTCATTATGTCAAGATCTAAACAATGTTTAAATTGTCTTTTTTTTTTCCCCTCAAACCAGTTTACCTCAACTTGCATTAACTTGCTTTGTAAGTTACATATTTACATAAAGAATCATTTTTGCATAAAGGCTTCTTGAAAAATCTGCTGTATTAGTCTGGACATACTGCACAGACTTCCATACCAAAAAATGCTGAAAACATGGTAATTAAAGAGATGAGAGGAAATTGCATTCATGTAGAAGGAAATAACATAACCAGAAGTTTAGTTAGTCTGACAAAAGAAAGTATTCTTTCACAGAGTAGGAAATGAACTCCTGGAAGATGTTGTTACAGGAGATTGTCAAGGCATCAAGTATCAGCATATTAGGAAGAAATTAAATTCAGAGAAATCAGATTCATAAACAAACACTAATGAAAAGAGGGTATAACTTGTAATATCCGTAATAAAATGTTTTTAAAGGCTGTTGGCGTATAAGGGCTAGACCACTAATAAATAGGCTTATGCTGTTTCTAAAGAGCATTTCCTGTTGCTGAATACAGTAGACTGAATGAGGTGAACCACTGGCTCTGTCCAGTAGGACATCATGTAGTTTGTAACTTTCAGATGTTCCTTTAAAAGCACCTGTGACTTTCAGTATAATAGAACTTGCTCCTGCTTGTCTCTTGCGGTCTTCTGAAATAAATGCACGTTTGTTACTTCCATCCCTCAGATATTTTTGTTCAAAAGCCTTTTTGTTAAGCTGTGACTGGCTGAAAAATCTATGCTAATTTTTCTCTTCTTTTAGTAACTACCACTTTTTCTTGGTAAGAAACTCAAAGTGTTTTCTTGCTTCAGGCTTGGATATATATTTCATCTGCAAATATTATGAGGTGGAATAAATTTGCAGGTCCTTTTTATTGTCATTGTGGAAACAATAAATATGCACTAATACTAACATGTGCATTTAAAAGTCTATGGTATTGCTGTTCCTCTTTGTCATAATTTTGCCTTGACTCTAAATTAACAATATAGTCTAAATATGAAATCAAAAAAAGAAGCATGTCATATGGAGAGAGATAATATTCAAGATCCCTTTACATAGCCCCAGACTTTAACAAAATTTCACAAATAGAGAGGAGGAACAAATGTGTATCCTGAGAAATGTCAGCAAGGATGAGTTCTTAGTCAAAGTAGTTAGATTAAATAATTTGTCTCTAATGTTAGATATGAGCTATTACTTTTATATAAATGGTTACATTTATACTACTTTTGCTTTAAGATTAATGTCAGGAGTAATTCAATTAATGTGCAATTTAGTAGTAATTAGTTTTTTAGCATTGCACACAAAAATTAGCAATATAACTAGGATCTCCTTTAGCTTTGAAATTTACCTTTTGTAGTCTTGAATTAAGTATTTATTATCTCAGTAGTTTAAAGGTTGTATTAATAGGTTTTATTCTGTTCTGTTTTGCTTTTTTTTTTTTAATTTCTCAGGAATCTAGGTCTAATGCTGATGATTTTTTCAAAGACCTAAATTCACACTGCCCACAGGAAGCAGTGATGCAAGAACAAGATATGCCATTCCTTCGAGGTGGACCTGGAGTGTACAAGGTAGTGAAGACTGGCCCATCAGGCCACAACATCAGAAGCTGCCCTAACCTTAGAGGTATCCCAATTGGAATGTTAGTTCTGGGAAACAAAGTCAAGGCAGTGGGCGAGGTATGGATCCTTGTAGCTTCAGTTCATGTCTTCATAGATACCAGTATATAACAGTAGTAAACACAACAAAAGAGTCTGCCTCTCTACAGGTTTGCTTTTCCCCTCCTCATGATCAATACTGACCTTTGAGCTTGGTTTATAATATAAGTACTTATGCAGTCATGTCTTTTGCCTTTTTGCATCAATTGGAATAATGTTAAAATTGCACTGTAGTTATGTGTGCTTGCTTATATATTTCTGTTACAGTATTTCTTACAAAATTGTGTTTCTTCTACTTTTTTGTCATATTCTTTGAAAGAATTCTGTTTCATTAACAAAATGTTTTCCTAGGACGTAACCATTTAACAAATTCCTGTGTTTTTCTGTATTGATTGTATGAACTTGTTTAGTTGCTGAACTATTGTTATTGTTCTGGGTTGTCCAGTTGTGGTGTTTTATGGTTAAGAAGGGCTTAAGGATGAAGTGTGTCATGCTATTTCCTAAATATAATATGAGGAACAAAATAAATACTCATAAAAACTTTTCATGTATATCTTGGTATTATAACTCTCCTGTTGCCACCATCAATTAGAAGGTATATCTTGGTGACTATTTCCCTCAAGATTTTATTTAGGCTTATTTGGATGTTCTAAAGTTGTGGTGTTGGTGTTTTGCTTCTTCTGAACATAAGCAGGTCTAAAATTTTTGGAATTATTCCTAAATGTAAATGTGCCATAAATAGGTTTGGTACTTCAGTCTGCCTCAGCCTGTGGCCTTAATTTAAGAAATGGGGTTTTTTTAACATCTGCTTTGTAATATAAAGACTGAAATTGAATGTGTTTTCCAGATACTATAAGTAGTTGCTGAATCGTGCTACTGAATTATTTGAAAAGTCAATAAATTTTGCTTTTTTATGTGTGTGCATCAGGTGACTAATTCAGAAGGTACATGGGTGCAAATGGATAAGAACAGCATGGTAGAGTTCTGTGAAAGTGATGAAGGCGAGGCATGGTCATTAGCTAGAGACAGAGGTGGAAACCAGTACCTCCGACATGAAGATGGCAAGTGGTTGTTTTGTTTCATTTTTTTAAAATTAACTTTTTTTTAAAAAGCAGTCTAAACAGGAGAAATAAAGAAGGATCTGAGTTTTGAACAGGTATAACATTAGCTTATGCATTTTCATTTGAGTTATGCTGCACAGTTGGACTTGAAAGTTGTTTATAAACATTCTTTAAATTATTTTTAAAAGAACAGTTAAAATATTTCCCCATTATTTCTTCTGTACCAGCTATGGTTATGGACAAAAATTTTAATCATCTTTTTTCTTTTAGCTATGGGGTTAATTTTTATGCATCTGTTTTCCAAAAGGTATCTTCACGAAAAGCTTTGACCTCAGTAGTCATATTCTGCTTGTGTTTTTAGGTCATGCTTACTGTCAGCCTCTTATTTGTTCATTTGAACAGACTCTTTGCCATTTTTCTGGTTTTGATATTTGGAGCCAAAATTCATTTCACACATAAATATTCTTAACAGTTATCATTACATTGCTATATTAGAACAAAGTAATTCCTTGCTAATACATAAATATTTTCTGTAGGCTGTTATGGCTTGACTTTCTGGTATAAAACCTTCTGCAAAGAAGGGGAATAGTGAAGTGGTTTTCATAAAATATATAAGTGTTTACATAATACTTCAAACACTTCTTTTGGAGTCACAGCTTTTCTATTTTCATATCTATGTGTCTGCTAATGTCAGGTTCTGAGGTGCTTGAAGAGCCCAAGTAGATTCTAGAAACTAAATAATTGTGAATTGGAACAGTACCTTATTGTTAAAAGCACATGTGTTCAATAGTAGTGTTGATAAATTCATTATTTTCTATTTTGATTTGGGGTTGCTTGCTTTTCCAATAGAAAATCATCTCTGAAATTAATAAATTGAGCAATGCGCAAAAATTTCTATTCAATAGTGCTTATTTTGAAAAATACATTTAAGTAACTTGACAGTATTTTGCATTTTTAAGTAGTCTTCTCATCTTCAGTAATTGATCTATTATTTCATATTTTATTAAATTTGTCAAAGTATATGTGTGCTCTAAGAAAGAATTCCCAAATCAGGAAGGATTTAAACAAGACCCTTGTTTGAAGGCATGTCTTCAGATTCTTGATACTTAATGTACTGTTACTGAAGGACATCTTTGAATATATCATTGCTCTCACAGAAATAAGAAATGTAAGCTCTAGGCTTTGAGGACAAAATTCTGTAGTAGGATTTTTGCAATACAGCTCATAGGAATACAGTCTTAGAAACTTTCTGATATAAATCCCATGCCTCAATGTACCTGTTTTTAATCTTTTCTACATGAGTTTCTTTTTGTAGGTAGGGTGAAGATGGATGACTCTTGTGCATCTAGCTAAAGCAGTTTGAATGTTAACAGTGCAATTACTGAGATTTTTCACCCTGTTCTATGTTCCTAGTCCACCTCAGTACCATGTAAAACTTAATGCACTTAAGCCACATCTGAAGGTTGTTTTAAACTGGTTGTTTTTATTTGCCATGAAATCATTTAGAAATAATTAATCATCAGTTTCAATGCTTTTGCTAAAGGGAAATAATAAGGATCTGCAGGAGCTCTAGCTAGATTTGCAAGTGTCTATTTTTTATCTGAAAATAGCACCATCTTTCACATTATATTCATATTTTCATTATTTAATAAAATTATAATTAAATTCCCATAATGAAGTAGTATTTCTGTCAGAGCCAAGGCAAAAGTCATACTGAATAGCTAGGTCTGTAGGCAGGTATCCAATTAAAATTCTACAGTAAGATCTAGTGTAGCCTCTGATACAAAAAATTCTAGATCCTTTCTTTTATAAACCGACTCCAAATTTACAGCTTTCTCCCTTGTAATTTTTTTTAACTTGAATATGTTATGTAAAGTTTGTACTCTGAAATGCAGTTTTGTCCTGAAATACAATTTTTAAAAAATTACTTTAGAAGATTTGTGACTTTTTTTTTATTTAATCCATGTTAAGTTTAGTACATTTACAAGAAAAAAAAAAATTTCCAAGGTACTAGCTTGAGCTTTTAAACCTGCATTTGTGATATTTCTTCTGAATGCTGTATTATATATCATCAGTTAGGACAGTATTTCTGACCACATTAAGTCAGTAATTCCTCTGTAAATCTAAATAGTCAAGTGGATTCTGTCTCATTTATTTTAGTTCTATTGTAGTTTTGAATATTATGAAATACTTTGGATTGGAGGTTGCTTTAGCATCATACAGAAAGCAAAATTATAGTATTCATTTACAGATACAAATAAATCTTTCAGGAAAAAATGTCTTGTGTCCCATGAACTCTTAGGAGCTAGCCACAATTAAATGTTTATTGACTTTGAGTTTGTCACTCTGAAAACTATCCTGTTAAAACAATTTTAACAATTGCTGTCCAAAGAATAAACACTGCTGAACGGTGTTGCTGGAAAAAAACAAGTGTCAAATAATGGCAAAGCTGGCAGCAACTCAGTCAAACAAAAAACAATCTACATGGTATTAAGTCATCTGTCTTTAGATAGATTTTTAGAGCATGAGCTCTGAAGAACAGGTGTGAGGTTTTTTGAAGAGAATTTAGTTGAGAGGAAGAGTACTGTCGGTGGAAATAAATATCTTTTTCTTGCTCTGTGACTCGTCTTTCTAATGTAAATCAGTTGCTAAGAGGTCTTAACTCCAAAGTGATGTGGTTTTTTTACAGAGCAAGTCCTTCTTGATCAAAATGTGCAGACTCCTCCCCCAAGTCCTTTTTCAATACAAGCTTTCAGTAAGGGAACAAGCTGTAGTAATGGACAAGGGTTTGATTATGGCCTTGGAAATAACAAAGGTATGTTTTTACACTCATATTTTTTAAAATTATGTTTCTCTTAAGTTTGCTTATATTTTATTACTCATTTTCTGCTTTTCTAGGCACCACTGGTCTTCTCCAAAGCAGTAGTACAATGAATTGCAAAATGTTAAAACTGCTTTTTTCTCTGCTTTAGTTTCACTCAGTCTAAGTATTCTGTATAAAAAGGGTCACCAAAGATTTGGAAATTAGTTGTGGATTTCTGTAGTGGTAGGCACAAAATTAAAATGCTGAAATGAAAAATACATACTTGTAAAACAAAATTAGAAAACTATTTGATTTAGAAAGCACATATTTTAAAAAGTCCAGAAATGTTTGTCATCTGTCTTGACAATTTTTAAGTGCCTTTAATGGGTTGACAAAATAAAACATGCCATTTAAGATTTGTTGTGAAATTCAAAACAAAAGTTGTAAAACTGAAGTTACCTTTCAATCACATAGATACCAGCTACAACTATTGGGAAATAAATAAAATCTGGTTAATTTTAATGACCTGAAATAGTAGTTTCTTTTAATCATAGTTTATTTTGTTGGCAAGATCTAAATATATGTACAACAGCCATCAAAATAAACTCAATCTGCATGCCTTCTGTTCATTTCTTGATTGGTGCTAGAAGATTTAATAATACAGAAGGGACTTCTGTTGAGGCAGATGTTCTTGAGAAATATGCCTGAAACTCGATGCTCTGTTACTGGGTTCTTATATCACTATACTCTCTCTATGCCGCTACAAATAGGGGCCTAAGGTGTGCATGTGTTTTTTAACACCAGCATATATTTCATTGTGGTCTCCTAAATAAAATAACTTAAGACTTACTTTAAAGGAGAGAAAGTTAACAAAAAAATTACTCTCAGGTAGTCTAGTCTGTTAGTGTCGCAACATGAAATAGCTTTATATTATTTTACTGTGGTTTACTATGTAGAAAGTGTTTCTTACTTGTCCATGCATTGTTATAGGAAACTCTTTTTTGGACAAAGGCTGGAAAAGTTGAAGCATTTTCCTTTTGTTTTATAGAGTCTTTTAAAGCTTCTTTTCCCAGTTCAACCATACTCATTTCAGAGTAATGATGGAACCACAAAAGTGGAGTTATTTAATGTGTGAGGCAGTATTACAGCTTATCTCTCAGTCAGTTGTGTAGTAGTGCAAAAATATCCGTTCCTTTTTCTGCAGAAGCATAAGACAACCGTTCTTTTTCTTCTGTGTTGTTCAAAGATAAAATCTTAGAGATGAATATGCTATGTTATCAGGCATCCTGGTTTCTGAAGACATTTTGATTCTCTTTACTAAATCTTAAATGGTTTCAAAGGTGTTTCTTTGGCATAATACAGTTGCAGAAACTTTGGAAGCTACTCCTGGCATTGGATTACGTACCATTTTGTATACATTATTTTCTCAACGTACCCTCAAGCTTTCGTGTTTAGTGTGAATGAACAGCTCAGCTACATGACTTTATTAATTCTGTGTACTCTTATTTCCTTCTGAATTGCCCAAGAGCAGAGAGTTGTCGGTAACTATATTAAAAGAATAATGGGCTTACTTTCCCAAAAATAGAATTCTTCAGCTGTACCACTACTTTATATGCAGTCTTTCTGTATTCTTAGGTCTAAGAAGCTTGGAGTTTTGTGAAAAATAAAAAATAGAAGGCCACAAGCATGATCTTTTAGGGGAATTTCTGAATGAAGCACTTCTTTTGGAGGTGGTTGTTTGTTAAAAGTACTTCTAAAGGGAGCCCTAGTTTCAATGAGAATTCAGTCCCATCCAAGAGTGTTTCAAAATGATTGGTCAAATGTTAAGATCCCAATAATAGGTATGTGTTTACAGTATTACCTGCAAGCCAGAAGACATGACTCCCACAATGAATCTGTTTAATTTAGCTATGTCTTCTCTCTTCCAGCTGCCTGTGTTACAGGCAAGATTTTAATATTCCTCATGATTAGCCCTAGCCACTTCCATATTTGATTATTCTGGGCAGATGACTTTCAACCTCTTCTCAGATGTCCTTCCCTTTAAAATAATTACTCAGTTTAGGAGTTAGGCATGTTGCATTCAAGAATAATAGTTTGTCAAACATGTGAATCACAGAATGGCTGGGGTTGGAAGGGACCTTAGAGATCATCTAGGTCCAAACCCCCTGGACCAGGGGGTTCAATCACTTCTAGGAATGATAGCTACTGAAGTACAGATTCCAGTAGTCTTTAGGTATGCTACTTCCAAAACAGTGAAAGAAAATTGATTTATTGATTCCTGTAGATGATTATTTAGAAGGGCATTCCAGTTGTTTTCTGGGGTTTTTTGTCTTCTTATTTTTTAACCCAGAATATCAAGAAAATAAATTTAACCTTGGAGTTCATAGGTAATACAGGGTTTGATACCTCCACTGGTCTTTCTCTAATTCTTAAAAAGACAATTAGTAATCATCCAAAAATGTTGTAAATTCTGTGAGTTGTAAATTCTGCGTTAGCTTCTAAATTTTTTTATCAGGTTTTCTACAATGCTGTCAAAATTACAGGAATTTGCAGAATAAAGTGACATAGTTAGGATTTGCCTGGTGATGGTTCAAATCTGAGATTCTCTCAAATTCTTTGTGTCTATCTCCTACCTCGTATTACTAAGTATACTTCAATTTACAACATGGTGTGGCCTTCTTACTGAGGCGTCATGTATTTCTAATGCTCACATAGAGTTTATGAAAATTGGCGTTCAGAAATTAAAACTTTGCTTTTAACATGCTAGTTTTTTGAATGCCTTCATTTATGTCACAACAAATGTAGGTAGTCCTTCAGAAAACTAGTTCCAGTTCCTAAGTGGTGCTTACGGATTTTTTAAATTGCCGTCAATCTGACCTTGAAAAAGAGCATGACAGAATACTTTGAAAGATACTTGCAAAAATGAGCAAATATTTACCAAAGCGTTGGCACAGAAATACATTTGCCAAAGCCTAATTACATGTTGACTTTCCCTTCTCATCAGTTTTTCTAATCTTTTTCCTGCATGTACTGTTGCATGTGTGTATTATTGTAAACGTGAAGGATTTTTGTTTTTTCTTTGGCTGCTCTTCATTTTTTAGCAAGGCAAATATGAATCTCTATTTTGAAATGTTTAAAATAGTTGCAGTAAAATATCCATGATCCTTAAAAGCCAGTAATTTTGTTGCCATGCATGGAGTGAGATTTTTATGTTTAGCCACAACCAGAGTTGTATGTGGCTAAATGAGATTTATGAGCTTTCTCTATTATCATAATTTAAACTTTGAGTACCATTTTACTCTGTCTTTCTGGAGAATGACAGGTAACAGGTTGTAGTTTTGACTGTTTTGCCCACTACAGGTGACCAACTGAGTGCCATACTGAATTCCATTCAGTCACGGCCAAATCTCCCAGCTCCTTCCATCTTTGATCAAGCTGCAAAACCTCCCTCTTCCCTAGTCCACAGTCCATTTGTGTTCGGACAGCCCCTTTCCTTCCAGCAGCCTCAGCCACAGCTTCAGAGTAAGTTTGTCAGCCTTACCTGCCTCATCAGTCCATTTCTGCAGCTTTGACATTGCTGTTCTCAGTTGCTTACCAGCTACTAATCATCCCACAGTGCACCTTTCTGGTTTTGTTTTTTTTTCAATGTTTTTCATGATTCAGAAGCATGTGAGGTAATGCACCCAAAGAAGTATACTTGTTCAACTTTAATTTTTATATTGACAGTATTTTGGTTTTGTGTGTATTTTTCACTGTAGACAAGTCATGAAAGTGCATTTCCAATATTTTATGCAACTCTGGTTTATAATTAAGGTAAATATTTCTTATAGTACAAAATGTTGATAATTCTTTTAACATCAAAAATGCACTGCAGTAAGTTATAAGTATTAACTTTTTCTTACCTCCTAAATTCCTGGTTTTTGTCATTGCTCCTAATTTTAGGGATGTAGCTGGACAGTGGGAAGAACTTGGGATGTAGCTGAACAGTGGGAACAACTCAGAAGAAATGTTTAGGTAGTTTTCTATTGGGTGCTGATAGGGTTGGCGTGGACATAAGAGTTTGCTCCTTGAGGTGAATACCAGCTAACCCAATTACTAATGGCCGGACAGGAAACTGTTTTAGTCTTGATTAACGAAAACAAAAACCTCAGCATTCATGATGGATAGTGAATACTGCAGTAAATTCTCTCTTACATGCAGAACAGTTATAGCACAGGTCACAGCAATAGGAGCTCAGCCCTGTTTCCCACAAACTGTCTCTCTGAAGTGCCTCAGCTCTTCCTTGTGGGACCCTGTCAGTCAGTTTAGTCTCTGTGTGTGTGCAGTCCTGCATCTGTCCAGCTCAGCTTATTGAAGTGACAGCGAAGTCCTTCATGTGAGAACTAGATTAAAATTCCTATTTGGCTTTTGCAAGGACTATCAGAAATACTCTGACTGCGATCTTCCATAGTTTTGCTGAACTTATACCAATGTCCTGAAAGTGGAATATGCTGCTCTAAATAAAACTACTCAGATAAAATAGCTGATAGCCAGTGGCATCAGCACACCCTCATTGAGAATTTGTCAAATGTTTATTCTTTCCCATCACTTTTAGTTTTCTTCTCTTATTCAGAGAATTAAAGTCAGTTGTTCAGCTTTGCATCAAAAATAACCCTAATTGTCTTATTTCAAATTTCAGATGATTTGTCCTTTAGCATTTAGACCTGTATTGAATGAAAACAAAAGCCATATGCATTTCTGACTGCCCCACAAGATCTTGGTCAGTGGATTTGTTTGTCCAAGAGATGTAGATAAACCATTCAGTAAGCTACATCCGTGTTTTGTGTTTCAGTAAGGATGCAATTCAAACAGAAGCCTGTTTTTGTCCAGTGAGGGGGAGCACTGGTGGTCTATCAAATAAAGAAATGATGAAACCAGAAAAAATTTTCAAATTTGTGTCTGATTTGGGATCTTAGCTTAGTATAAGGTCTCAATCAATTTGGTTATTTGCCTTCCAGAAGGATAAAAATTGTCAACCTGAACTGGTGTACTGGTGCACTGACTGATTTGATACAAGGACTTTTTTTCAGTCAGTTTATTATCTGGTGTCAGGTTTGTTGCAGAGGATGTAAATTATTCATAAAGGAGAGAAATATTAACATTTTTGTTTTCAAAAAATTTAAGAATAACATGGGATAAAATTTCCTGTTTAAACTTCCTTAGACTTTTGCAGACTTGTTAATCCTCCATTTGCAAGTTCACCCAAATTCAGCATATTGTCAGGGAGGTCTGTAAGACTATTTCCGTATACTTGTTCGTTTAATAGTCTGGTACAAGTATAATAGAAGTTTAACAGAATTAAGTATGCAATTTTAATTCATTATTTCTAAATCGCTTTATAGCCTCCTGATGCCAAACAGTAATTAAAAGTTAAGTCTATTAAACAACATATCCTAAGAATCCATATCAAGTGAATTGAATTCTTGTCCTAGACATGCTTAGTTTTAGTTTCAAATTATGTGCTCCATCCTTAAGTACTCCTCCTGCAGTAAAGTTAGATTTTAATATTAAAAAGAATGTTTATAGTCAATAACTGCTATACTAAGTGGACTAATGATAGTCTAATAATTGAAAGAAGTTGGGCCAGCCTACATTTCCATATCTGCAGAGGTTGTATCCTAAATACCAATCTTGATCAAAAGTCAACTGAAATAGTTCAATCTACTATTTACATTTTCTGTTCTTCCTCAGATATATGTACCTCTGGGGAGAAATTTGGTTTGGAAACCTTCATTCTGAGGAAAGTTCAGGATCCTGCTGAATGTCCTGTAGAATTATTACCTTAATTTCCGTTTTTATTATAGGAACAAAAATGTTGATCAGAAAAAATGTACTTTGTGTTGGTGACATTGTGATTTTCCTTAGAAGTGTTTGTATATAGCTGGTTTTTTAGGAGGTGTTTCTGTGCTTGGGGTTTGGTTTGGTTTGCAAATTCATTTGAGGAAGAGGGAAAGGGCTTGTCAGAACCTTTTGTCCTCCAATACATTGTCCGGTTATTTTTTTTTCAGAACTACTGCAGTTTGGGACAGTTGCCTTCTGAGATATGCTTAAGAAATAAAAAGTGTCTTTGTTTTTCTTTTCACATCATAAAGAAGTAGCAACACATCTCTGTGCTGTATCAAAGAATTTGTTGCAGAAGGAATATTATAAAAAACAAAAAGGAAACTCTGTTACTCAGTTTTGTGTTATTTGCTAGAACTCTGTGAAGGGTTGATTGTTCTGCTTAATTCCTTCGCTAATTTTCAAATGTGGTTATACAAAAGATTGTTTTCTTTTTCACAGGGACAGACAAAATTAAGGTACTCTTGCCATTTATTTTAATTCCTTGTCAGTCTTGTATGCAACTAAGAGTCAAAAAAAGGTAGAAGAGATGGAAAAACATAGTTGGAGTACAAGAACATCTGTGTTAACCTGGAGCCTTAGCAAGAATTTTTTTTCCATTAAGATCACAAGTTTATGTATGTTTGTTTGAATAGTTGACCAAAACAGGCTGTAATTACTGCAGCCTGCTTCTGCTTGCTTCTGAGAATTTTGTAAGATCACCAGAAACAGATTTGTTTGTGACTACGAACTCCCATAGCCACAAGATTATTACTGGTTGCTTGATTTATTTGTCTCTGAACTTCGTTAAAAGCGTAGAAGACTCAAATTTCTGAGTCTAGGGGAACTGTGGAAGCTTAGAGCATCATGGAAGATTTTGTTTCTCAACCTTCAGCAATATGTGCTGGGTCATAAATCTGCTTAAATGTGGCAAGTCAGGGAAACAGGATCTTGGCATGCTGTCCAGCATCAGTTACTAAAATTTGATGATTGGCTGTTGAGCTCTGAAGTTGAGGAGGGAAGTGTGAGACTTCGCAGTCACCAGTGTTAGAAATTTATGCTGTGTTTCCTCACACCTGAGTTGATGCTGCAAATGAATGGATTTCTGGGCTGAAAAAGCTTTGCATCCCTGTGACTTCGATATGTTCACCCTCTTCCAGAGTAGCCCTGGCAGCTTGCTTGAGGCACAGCTTCCTGATCCAGGCAGAAGCTGCAGGGCTGAGCTGCTGTTCAGTACAGTGTCCTGTCAGGCTGCTTCCTTTCCAGTCCATGCTGCAGAGCTGCAGTCCAACCATCCATTATTAGCTCCTGCCATTCTTGTTGGGAGTTCCTTGATAAATCCCTTCAGTGTTGTGCAATCAGCTTCTTTTTGGTTTTGTTCCTTTCCCATCTAGGTGCTGCTTAAATGGCGCTTAGAACCACAGTGCTTCTCTGCAATCTCTAAAACTGTAGAGGGGGCACAAAAGACCAGCACACATATGGAGCCCATAACCCTTCTTGGTAGTGTTTCAGTAAAATGAAGGGAGAGAATATTCTCAACCAGGCATGGTGATCTCTTCTGTGTTTGTGCTGAAATTACTTAACCATCAGTTAAACCAATGACAACTGGTCTAACTGTTCTTTCAGGTACTGCATATTGCAAAAGCATCATGCCCGAAAATTTGAGCCAAATTAAATGGTCTCATAACCTAGGCTTTCCAGATTCTATAAGCAAGGATACATATGAAACATACATTTGTCCAGGTCAATCCAAAACCATCCTCGGGGGGCTGTTATGATAAAGGTTGGAGGAAGAGTATAAATTGTGTCAAGTGTTTTTTTAGAAATAATTTTCTCTTATCACATCTTCAAAAGTTATAGTTGCAAATTAGAAGATAATAGAATTCTTCTATCTACCCTTCCAACACAGGAATGCTTCTTTCAGTTAGTAAACTTAAATGGTTCAAGTGTTGGTGTTCCAAAGCCCAACTTTGATATCGAATATTGCTAATATTTTTCTGATGATACCATATTTCAGCTTTTGCTTTCATTCATTCACTCATTCCCCTACTTTAACCATATCAAATATTTTCCTTTTTTTAATATTCAAACTTTTTTTTACTTCAGGGCAATCTTTTATTCATGGAAAAATAATTCTTAAAAAAAGTCCTAGTCCTGCTGTCATTATGACATTAGGCATTTTCAGGAGGTGAAAAAAGATATATTGATTGCAATGCTTGAGGAAATTCAGCTAACAGCTGTATTGTTGCTTCCATGTCAGTAAAAGTGAGTGCAAGAAGAATACATTGTTTTTGAAGAGGCATCCATTGCTTAGGAAACACAGCAAAGGCAGGTCAGTGCTTTCCTTCATGATGGAGAAAAGAAGTGGCATTTCAGAAGAAACTTGAACTTAACTCCATTTTCCAGTGACATTTTACCCGTTTGATATAGAGTTTGTTTAAAGAAGGCGCACATGAACCAGTTGGTGGTATGTCTTTCTTCCTAGCTTTCTTCAGAGGAAGTAGGCACAGCTGTTAAATGACTGCATCCTGCCATAGAAATTGAATTGCCTCTTATGTCTCCATATTGTGGAGCTTTTCAAGCTGGAGCTATTTCCATGTTGAAGGAAAGAGCATGAGCAAAGATACACTGTCACATTCAAATAAGCCATGAGACATGCCTTGCCTGCCTTGTATTTCAAGTATTTGTTGTCATTGAGGATGTTTCAAGAGGGAGTCCTGATCAAAATATTGGTCCCTGAGGCTGACCAGTTTTCCTGGATAGACAGAGATTGTCATTCTTCAACCCACAGTGCCCTTGAAATGATTTAATGGTAGTGGTACATTGTTCAACACTAGATTACAGCATTATAAAATGTAAGTATTCTCAGATACAGAATGAAAGAATGATGTATAAGTGCATTTATGAAAGTGGATTTATTAAAGATTTTCCTTGCATTTATAGAGCAGGATGCTAGTCTATCAAATTGACATTTTTAGGTTTACCCCTATTGCTATTTTGTACTCCTAATGTTTGTCTGCCTTTTACCTTTAAAAATTGACCGAGTGATGTCCTGTTACTCAGAAGCTATATAGTTATTATTGGATCTCTCCAAATCATTTGTAGGTATCAAAAGTAGGCAATACTGGTGTCAAATCTATGTTAATACTGTGTTGAGAAATTCAAGATTAGTTTCTTCTTTTAAAGAATGAAATTCTTACTTCAAATGTATGAACACCTTTTCATTGTAGAGTCTCTAGAATCATAACTCTTTGCATAAGATAGCAGGCTTAGTATGTTCATGTGTGCAAGTTAGTAAATATAGTACCAGACAAAAATATGTCTTAAGTTGTGTAGGAATTGAAATCATTTCTTTTCAAACAACTACCTTACTTCATTTGTAGAAAAGAGTGTATCTAAAACAGAGTGTCTTCAAACATATACATTCTCTTTACAATTATTACTTCAGTAAGAATTTTACTTCCTTTTTTTTCTAAAGGAAGGAATAGGAATTAGAATTCAAACCAGGGAAAAAAACAGAGGAATTAGAACAATAAAATTATAAACTGAAACAAAAAGTCCCTATTATTTCTCTCCAAGTTTCATTTTCATAGAGCTGTACTTCTAAAAGATTTGGTGTCAGTAAACTCTCCTGAAATTATCTTGGATGACATCAGAATTTTTCTTAAGTCAAAATTATTTCTAGGAGCTGATAGAGATTTTTTTTTTCATGTATGTGCTGTGTGGTTGACACTCATCTACTGCTAGTTATGGCTCTTGTATTGAGAAACTCCACATTGCATAAGTAATGTTTTTCAAAACATTACATTGAGGTGCAATCACTTTTGAAAACAGAGTTTTGATGTGTTTAATGTATTTTATTTCATTCTTTCTAGTGATTAATGAGACTCCAACACAAAATTAGATGTTCTCTAATTTTCACTGCAGAATGTGTAAATTGATCATCTGGAAGGCCATATTGGAGTTCTAAATAATTTATCTGTGAATTTACAGATTAAATGTTAAAATTTCAAACCTGGATTCAGTTCAAAACTAGACACTGCTGGTTTTATAGTAAACCATAAATCTCATTGGCTAGCCCCTATATATTACATAGTTAGATCTTAGAAACTAATATTGAAATCGCAGCATTTTTAGATCAAGGAAACTCTGCTACATTCCACTACAAAGTGCCGTCTGTCATTTAAAACTGATGTAGGAATCTAAACACTGAATTCAGAATACTTAACAAAGGAGATGCAAATCATTTGAAATGCTTGTTTTTATCTTTCCTGCTTTTCCATTGAATCTGTGCTGCTTCTGTGCAACTGTTTTCCACTGTAGAATCTCCATCCTGCTGCCTTGCTTCTCGTGAGCGTATTTACAAAACTAGTGATGTAGCTGGGCCTGCCTCTGCTATTTCATCTCTCTCTCACAAACTGAAGGGTGGGTATGCATGCCAACATAGCAAGGTTATTCAGATTTTTTACATGCAAAATGTTTTGGGCTTGATTTTTTTCTCCTTCCATTCATTTTCATTTCATTCATGTAATAAAATAATGTTTTGAAAGTGAATGTTTAAGTTGGGTGTTTGTTGGGAACTCATCTGATGTAATCATTCAGTGTTGCCTTCTCGAGTTGCAACAACTCCATGATATACAATCTAGCTGTCCCTGCTTTGTAAACAGGAACGTGACTGTTAATCTAATTACACCTGTTTTCAAACAATAGGCAAAAGAAGTATGTAAGAAGGAACAGTGAAAAAATCTGGGAGGTTTTTGGTTTGGTGGTTTTTTTTTTCCTCACAGACAAACACCTCGCTATATTATGTGGTTTTTCTTTGGTAGATTTTTCTTTTTGTGCTGGTACTCTACAATGCTAATTAGGATTATTTACCTGTATATGTGCAAATCCAAATCTTTGGGTTTTTAAAAAAACAAGATACTTTTTTGTTGTTGGAAGCTATTGTTAGGCTGTAGCTTTCATAAGCGGTTTTGTTCTGGAACATTTTCCTCATTGGTATTTGCTAATTGTGCATGTACTTTAAATTTGATACTTTGCTGAATGGCTTGAAGTGTTCTATGTCCTCTAAAATGATTGTCATCTTTTCACTTCTTTTTTCTCTTTTATGAAATGTTCTGTAAAAGTTTCTATCTAAAGTATTTTCTCATCTGGCAGACATTTAATAAATTTTTCCATTTGTTTCTGGGGAAAATGTGTATAAAAGTAATTCCAATTTGCATTTCAGAATTTATGTATTACTAAATAAGCATCTCAAAATAGCTCATCAGTAAAACTGGTGAATAATGAAGCTGGCATGTATAGTGAATGCTTGGACTGATACTGAAGAAATTTTTTTTGTTTTTTCTTTTAGCAAGAACAATCATTTTATAAACCACCATGTACCATGCTATTTCTTGCCTTCCTATTCCACCTCCCCCCTCAAGGTGAAAAACAAGTATAGAACTCATAATAAAAAAGAATAAAGACAGATCAGACTTGCAAAAATGATTGAATATTTGAGATATTATATTTTACTGATTACATTTGATGTATTATTCCTGAATATAGAGTCAGTATTTCTTCCCTGCCCAGAGTAGTATTAACTTCTGCCATGTGCTGGGAAGGCAGGAGAGTATCCTAACCTTCAAGCTTGTTAAATATTCCAATATATTTCATTACCTGCACTTTTCCATTGTTCATTTGATTGTAAGTTATTTAAATATGGAAATAGCAAAATAATAATAATAATAATAATTTTTTGTGACCTGAGGAAGCATCTGGGTTGCTTAATTCTGCTCAAAGTTTTTCTTTCTTTTTAATACTGTGAGAGATAATAGTAGGAGAAAATCACATGCATATATTTTCCAGCATAGGGATAAGGGTTTGTGATTGAGAACGGCATGAAGTTGCTTCAGGTCCCATAAGGCATAACAGAGTAAACACTGATTTAACAGCTCCTCATACTGAAGGTACTAGATACAAAGTGACTGTCTATCCTGTTCCCATTAGAAATCAAGGCCTAAATTTGCAAATATTCTCTGATTAATTGAAAGTTTATTCTTTAACAAATAGTTGCCTTCCCAAAAATGTGCCCAGACAAGTGCAAGTAACCTTTTTAATATCTAGAAGAGTAAAGTACTGTGTCCTAATTCTGCAGGCCTTACTACGGAAACACTTCTCATGTTTAACTAACAAAAACTCTAAATCAGAAGGATTTAACTCTGCATTCAAGATTTTGCAGTGCAAGGATTTATGGACAGACGATTGTATTAGCTGCTGCATTACTTGCCAGTAATGTCCATATTGCTTGGATTAATTTTAAAAATACCATTATACAAAAGAGACTTGGTTCACAGAGGTATTAGAAGCAGATTGCCTTAAATAGCTAATTTTTTCATATATTTGTTTTGTATGTACTTGTATTAAGCTACCTGTAGTTCTTCTAGCTGCTGTAGTCTTATAGCTCTGTAGAGTAATGTGTGCACAAAGTCAGTGTGCATAGGAACAATAAATTAGTGCATCAAAATAAAAGGATGTCATGACCAGAGTTGGCCATTTTACTTAGTGGTTGAAAAAAGTGGGTTTGTTTTTTTGGGGAGTGCGTTTAGTGTTCTGGTAGCAGAACATGGTTAGATTATGGTCTTTAAAAAGTAGATTTCTCAGATTATCATTTTAGTAGTTTTGAGCAAATATGCAAACCTCTTGCCCAGTTTGCTTTGTTTACTTCCAGTGTTTACTTCTACAATTCCTGACTTTTGAGCATTACAGAAAATAAATCTGGCAATACATTTCATCTCTATGCAAGTCTCCTGTTGCAGTCAGCCTGTCACATGTTGAGATAATAGATAAATAGTCCCTGGTTTCTGTTGCAACTGTGGTAAACTTAGTTAACTCCTGGAATTTTACCTAAGGATGTAAATTATGCTTCCTTTACTAGTGTTTTATAGAAACAGTGAACTGTGCCTTTTGATACCTCCATAGTAGTGTTTTCTCTGTAAAAACTTCCTAACACTTGTTTCTATGTATCTTTGGGAAAAGAAATGTACTAAAAGTATTCTAGGGGGAAAAAGATCCCTTCATGTTTCCTTTCATTTTGATGTGAACAGAAGCATGTGTTTGATCTTTATCTTGTGTTCGGGTCTTTAGTCCTTGTTTTGTACTCTCAAAGGTGCCACTGTCAACATATAACAACTCAATTATAAAATATTGCACAGGTGACCGAATGAATTTCACAGGAGCTGCTAGACCGATTTCTCCAGCAGGAAAATCAGACATGTCATCAAAACACAGAGCTGACTGCAGGTCACCCAAGCTTGATGTGCGGATGAACAGAGCTGCTGCTGAGCAGAAGAAACCCAGAAACACCGACGGCTTATCTGCCAGTGAGTGTCTGATGCTGAAATCAGACGCTGCCAAGTTGCGGTCAGACTCGCACAGCAGGTCCTTGTCACCAAATCATAACACTTTGCAAACACTAAAAACTGATGGAAGAACAACACCTGGTCTGAGAGCTGAATCTCCAGGGCCAGGAACCCGGTCAACTTCTCCGAAGACAAAGACGCTTACGGCTGTTAGATCTGGTGCTAGTTCTCCACGATCCTCATCGCCCCATGATAAAACTCTACCTCAGAAAGTTTCATCCCCTGTAAAAACAAAGCTTGATCCTCCTCGAGAGCGCTCCAAATCAGATTCTTACACATTAGATCCAGACACCCTTCGCAAAAAGAAAGTGCCACTAACAGAACCCTTAAGGGGGAGGTCCACTTCCCCCAAACCAAAAATTATTGCAAAAGATGAGAAACCTACTACAGAAACTGAAAATAGAGCTCCTTCGCCTCATGTTGTACAAGAAAATCTTCACAGTGAGGTAGTTGAAGTCTGTACTTCCAGTACTTTAAAGACTGACAGCATTACGGATACCACCTGTGAAGACAACACTGAATTCAGGAGTGTGGACGATAGTTCTAATAAAGTTCATTTCAGCATCGGAAAAGCACCACTGAAGGATGAGCAAGACATGAGAGCATCTCCAAAAGTGAGCCGTAAATGTGCTGGCAGGCACACAAGACCCAAAAAGGAAAAATCCAACTTCCTTTTCAAAGGCGATGGCTCCAAGCCCATAGAGCCTGCCAAGCAAGCAATGTCGCCTTCTGTTGCAGAATGTGCTCGAGCTGTATTTGCCGCATTTCTTTGGCATGAAGGAATAGTTCATGATGCCATGGCATGCTCATCTTTTTTGAAGTTTAATCCAGAACTGTCCAAAGAGCATGCACCCATACGAAGCAGTCTTACTCAACAGCCTGCAGAGGAAAAAGAAACCAAGTTGAAAAATAGACATTCGTTGGAAATATCATCTGCTCTTAACATGTTCAACATCTCACCTCATGGACCAGATATATCTAAAATGGGTAGCATCAATAAAAACAAAGTCCTCTCAATGTTAAAAGAACCACCTCTGCATGAAAAGTGTGAGGATGGAAAAAATGAAACTACCTCCTTTGAAACATCTAGTCATCACACAATGAAATCCAAGTCTCCTCTTCCATTAACACTGCAGCACCTAGTAGCTTTCTGGGAAGATATTTCTTTAGCAACTATTAAAGCAGCTTCCCAAAACATGATTTTTCCGAGTCCTGGTTCTTGTGCAGTGTTAAAGAAGAAAGAAAGTGACAAAGATAACAAAAAAGCTAAAAAGGAGAAAAAGAAAAAAGAAAAGGTTGAGACTAGGCCAAGGGGAAATCTTTTTGGTGAGATGGCCCAGCTTGCAATGGGAGGACCTGAAAAAGACACCATCTGTGAGTTGTGTGGAGAATCCCATCCATATCCAGTGACCTACCACATGAGACAAGCTCATCCAGGTAAGACTTCATATTTTTAATTCCTGTGTCCATCCATAAAGTGTATTTCACACACATGTTCCAGTATTAGTTACTGTTATGAAAATGTGTCAGGCTATCCTTTCTACTATACACACTAAATTAAAGTTTATACTTGCATACAGGTTATTGGCACATCTTTGTGTGTAATTCGAAGTAGTTATGGATCTAAACTTTCACAGTTGTTTCAAACAAGGTCAGAATAATGCTCTGACTTTACAGTAACTTTTCAGAAACACACAATTTTTTACACTTTAGGATTTGAAATTATGCTGAGAAAATTGAAAATAAAAAACGAGATTGGTCAGTTAGAGTTTCTACACTCACTGCCATAAGATTTCTGTTACTGTTCTGCTGTTAAGAGTAGAAAACTTCTGTCTGCTGTGACATTACTGGATATAGTGACAATATTTTTTGTATACTTGCTGGTATGTAGTATTTTTTTATCACTGCATGCAAAGTTAAAGCAAAATTATTATTCAGCAATTATTAGTGTTCTGAGTCTTTCTGAGAAACTCTAATCGGTGAAAGAATGCACTCCATTCCCTCTTTTGTTAGGTAGGAGGCAAGGATTTTTTGCTTGTTAAATTACAGATACTGTTGACTAACTTACAATACTGATGTTGCCATTGCTTAGTTTTCTGAATAGGGAGCTGTTCATGCTTTGGACATGTTCATTATAAAAACTTGAAAACTGCAGTGCATTTGGATTCTTTGGACACTGGTGGGACACATGGACAAGAACCTTATTTTGTAACCAATTCAGACATACAGAAAAGTAGAAAATTAGGCCAGGAAAAGACAAGCATCTTCCTTTCCCCCCTCTTTATCCCTCTTTTACAGCAATAAATAGTAGAATAATAATCCTTCTTCTGAAATATCTTGTTCTCACCGTTCCCCTGATATAGGTTGTGGACGCTATGCGGGTGGCCAAGGTTACAATAGCATTGGGCACTTCTGTGGAGGATGGGCTGGGAATTGTGGTGATGGTGGCATTGGAGGGAGCACTTGGTATTTGGTTTGCGATCGATGCAGAGAAAAATATCTCCGTGAAAAGCAAGCAGCGGCAAGAGAGAAGGTATTTTCAGCTCACGTGTTTAGATGTCCATCTGCTTAATAATGCTGTGTTCGCAACTTGAAAAGAAGGGCTAGTTTAAGAAAGCTGGAATTTCATAATTTGGAAGGTTTTGGAATATCCTCCTATCCTCATTGATAGGTTTAAGATAATAAAATAGAAACTTTGCTGACTTCTGAGCAGATTTCTTCCCTTCAGATTATGGTGTTTTCAAATTTGTAAAGTAATTTTTTTTTATCCCCATATAACCAGAGGATTGCATGTAATAACTGATTTTTTTAAGTATCTGTCAGTTTATTTAACTTTAAATGGTTTTGTTTGCTGAAATGAGTGCTGTTTTAACTTTGTGCTCAGAGTTTCTTTAATGATCCTAATAATCCAGATCATTGGATGCCAGTAGAGCAGTTCTTAATGGGAATAGTACAAAAGATGTTTTTCTTATATTGGTCTTCCAGGACTAATTTGAAAGTCTTGCTTAAAGTATGTAAATATGTTGATGCCTTAAGGTAAGCAGAACAATGGTAATTTAACTTTATTTTGTAAGCTAAACTATCTGGAACTTTTTTGCATGCAAAATTGATCCTGAGGCAAATGTCAAAAAGTATCAGTTGTTTATTAAGTGTTTGCAAAGGAAGGAAAGTAATAGAAATGCGTTTCGTCATAGAAGGTATTTTACAGCCAGTAGAATTAAGCAGCCCTAGTCTAAGCTATGTTGTCAGATTTTCCTGTGGTGTATTTAATTATACCTTATTTAAATTTACCTAGATTAAACAATCTAGGAGAAAACCAATGCAAGTTAAGACACCTCGTGCCTTGCCAACTATGGAAGCTCATCAAGTGATTAAAGCCAATGCTCTGTATTTACTGTCACTGAGTAGTGCTGCTGAGCCCAGTATACTCTGCTATCACCCTGCAAAAGCATTCCAATCTCAACTTCCCAGTCTCAAAGAAGGAATTTCTGAGGACTTTCCCATCAAGATGCCATGTCTCTATCTACAGACATTAGCAAGGTAATTAAAGGAAGTGTATGAATAATGATTTTGACAGTCATCTATGTATGCTATTGGATAAAAATATGTAAACTAAACTAAAACTTACATAGAAAAATACATATTTTGCTAATTCTTTATGATGCTTTTTCTTCTATCTTTCTTGATCTGTGATCTTGTTCAATTTTTTAGATTCTATTTTCTCCTAGAGTCAAATATGCCCTAAGTAGTATTTGGATGCTAAATATTTTATAATAACAATACAGTTTCTGTACAAAGAATTCAGAATTTCCCAAAGAGCTTAACTTGATGTGTTAGTAGCTAAGTGCTTCTTATGTGTGCTACTTTTTTCTCTCCACAGTTAAAAATAGTAAGAAGGAAACCAGAAGACTTGTGCTTTCTTGATATTTCTAAGTAGATTTCACTGTAGTGTCTCATGTTTATTTTGGGTAGATATTTGGGCCTAAAATACGTTCTGGAAATACCTAATGAAAATACTAAAAGATAGAAAATTGGGTGACCCCACTCACTGTTGGTTGAAAATGCCCCTGTATTTTCCATGAGCACTTTGAAGTCACAATCAGCTTAAAAGCATTGATAGGTGAAGAATAAGTGAATAGTGTTGGCTAAGTGTATGGCACACCACTTGTGTGTATGTATATATTTCAGCAATTTTTATCTTTAATCCTAATTTAAAAATCTAATTTGGTGTAGGCATCATGAAAATTTTGTTGGGTACCAGGATGACAACCTCTTCCAGGATGAGATGAGATACCTGCGCTCAACTTCAGTACCTGCACCGTACATCTCCGTTACTCCTGACGCGAGCCCTAATGTCTTTGAAGAGCCAGAGAGTAACATGAAATCTATGCCCCCAAGGTACTACATACAGATGTTGAAGCAGTAGCATAACACCAATTTCAAAACAAAAGGAAACATTGCTGCAGTTTAGAAGCTAAAGTATCAGATCAATCTCTGAAATGTGGCAGCATAAAAGCCAAAGTATATGAAGTTGTAGTTAGAAACTCTTCAGTAAATCATAGTGTATCAGGTAGATTTTCAGCTGTTAGCGGTGGATTATGTTTCAGTATCTAAATATGCAAGGAATATACAAATCAGAACTGAAACTTTTAGCTGTACTTCAAACCAATTAATTTTCTGTAGAAAGGTCCTGGGTTTAGAATCCAAATACAAAAAAAATCTGTTCAGTTGATAGGGTCTCTTGGCATACAGGGAAATTTATCCATAGCCTCTACTTCAGGCCTGCATATTTCCCCAGATAGACAATTTTTCTAGAATCTACAGAACTGAAGAAGTGATCTGAAGATCAGTAATCCAAGGGCCATAACTGTTGTAAACTCCTTGAAAATGTAGGGTTTTTTGACTGTATATCTGTTCTTTACCACATCTGATTTGAGTGCAGATTAATGGCTTTTTCAAAGGAAATAGCTGTTCTTCTCCTTTCAGGATTTCATTCTGAAGGGAAGTTTGAACAGGAGAAAATTTCATTATATTACATTTTTCAAAGCAAATGTTGCTGCTTTGTTCTCTGGGACATATAAATGTCACCGAAGAAAGGACAGTGCTATCTAGGACTAAGCACGCTAGATGGTTTCTGTCAGGTTAAGCCACTTTTTCTCATTAAGTTTACTGTGATCTAATTCAAACAGGTATAAAAATCTTTGTTTCACCAGGGAAAAAATGGCGCTTACTATTAATAATAGTCCAGAATCTACTAAGATGCTCAGTGTTTTCAGATGCCAGGGATTCCTCATATTATAGTGAGGATGTCATGAAGAGAGCATTTGCTTTTAATCTGTTTTTATTTCAATTTGTTATATTTCATACTGACTGCAAAAACAGTTTATTGGAATACTACAATCTATAATGTAGTCTTTTCAGAAATAGAACTTTTCTAACAAAACTCCTTAAGAGTGCATCGTATTGGTATATTCCTTTATTAAAACTGTGGACACCATGGTCTCCTGAGGCCTATAGGGACAGCATAAGCTGGGAGTCCTTCTGCAGACTGTAAGAAGTCCACTGAAGGTAAGGAGTAAAACATGTCAGAGGTATAGCTGTAGCAATTCAAATTTGACTTTAAGGCTAATGATGTTAGAAACTATTACTTCACATAAAGTTCAAAATTTTAGTTGGCTTGCATATTAAAAAGTCACTTCATAGATGTTTTCACATGCATTCTTAGGACAAGTCTGGTCTGAAACTTCAATTTAGGCATGATCTGAATGCTTGTATCTCTCTAAAATAAATACCTCAATTCTTTAAACTCATCGTGTCCATCATTACATTTGTTTATAAAGCACTTGCATGCATTTTCACCATGTGTAATTCTAATGTGTTCCTTCTTTTCCAGCATTTAAACAGTTACTAGGTACATAAAACAAAGTTCCATACAATAATAACATTGTGATTATGAAATGCATGTATCCTTATTTAATATTGGTGTATAATTCAGGTATACTCTGTGTATTTGTTAATGGGTGTATTACTTCACTGATTTCTTTGTAGTTTGGAAACCAGTCCAATAACAGATACAGATCTTGCAAAGCGCACAGTCTTTCAAAGATCATATTCAGTTGTTGCATCAGAATATGACAAACAGCACTCAATTTTGCCAGCACGTGTAAAGGCAATCCCCAGGAGAAGAGTCAACAGTGGAGATGCAGGTAAGAGCACAGACGTCAGAAGCAGGAAAAATTATTCAAGGATTTCCAGTTCTGCTTGGAAACTGTAGCCAAATATATTTTTATAAATACCTTTAATGACTTCTCTTTTTCATTATAAAAGAAACTAATAGTAAACATTAGGTATTTGTTAATCGGCACAGAATTAGCCTAAGATTGGCTCAGTATTTACTGTAATTCTGAAATTAGTGATGAATCTTCTGTGCCTGATTTAAAAGTCAATGTGGTATTTTCTTTCAGTTGAAGCATCATTTTTCCATATTGCTTTATTAATGCAATTTTCTCATAGAAAAAGAATATAAATTCTAAAAGTGCTTTATTGCTTTTCATTTTTAATGTGGCTATAAATTTAAAATGCACAAAGAATCTAATGTATGCATATTTTTATGCTTTTAAATAGAAGTGGGGTCCTCTCTCCTGAGACATCCATCTCCTGAACTTTCTCGGTTAATCTCCGCCCACAGCTCTCTTTCCAAAGGAGAGAGAAATTTCCAGTGGCCAGTATTGGCATTTGTTATCCAGCATCATGATCTGGAAGGACTTGAAATAGCAATGAAACAAGCCTTACGGAAATCTGCTTGCCGAGTCTTTGCCATGGAGGTATTAATTTCCTGATGGATCTTGTATGATTAAAATAAGATGGTTGTAAATTTTGTCTTGGAACTTCTGCTTTAAATTTATGCTATGTTCCCTGTAATATAGTTACTATTCTACTATAAACTGTTTTAGCTGTGGAGCAATAACATCTTACCTGAAAATCTTTGCATTATTATTTGTCTGTCCAAATAATCAGTGCACCTCCTTCCATAAATGGTTTAAGAAATGGTTTTACTCCAGTTTTGCTTAACCAGTTGGTAACTACTTGTATGTAATCCGTTTTAGGCCTTCAACTGGCTTCTTTGTAATGTCATTCAAACAACTTCTCTTCATGATATTTTATGGCATTTTGTGGCTTCCCTGACTCCTGCACCTGTAGAGCCTGAAGAAGAAGAGGATGAAGAAAATAAATCAAATAAAGAAAATGCAGAGCAAGTAAGTGAGGTTCTGCACTCCTTTCATCTCTGCTAATTTTGTAGGCAAATTAAAAATATTTTTATGTGAAAAAATTCCTTAATCCTCTCTCTGTGAAACAAAACCTTAAATTGTAGTTTAACTCATTTTGTAGACATAGATTAATTTTTCTTCTAAATCATTAGATTCTATGTGCTGATGAAATGACATGGTCTTTTAATGCATTATTTTTGAGTATTCATGGAAAATAAGAAAAAACACAAGCACATTGCTAATCCACTAAAAAAAATTTACAGTTTACTCTTTATTCTTCCTTTGCCCTGCCAAGAGAAGAGAAAAAAGAGAAAATATTTTTTAAAGATGCTTTTTGGTTTAGTTTAGTCTTTCAGTGTTCTAAGAAAAGTCTATAGTTAATTTTGAAAATGCCTGGTTAAATTTACATAATTCTTTGTATGTGTATATATAAGCAATTACATAAGTAATTCTATATGCACTAGATATACTTTATAGATTTAAGAAAAATCTATAGTTCTGAAAATGTAGCATGCAAAATAGTATAGTCTAACATATCGCACTTCCAAAGGTATCTTCATACAACCTCTTCTAGACTTAGCTCTGATTTAAAACATCATGTCCACAAATAGCTCAAAAAACTCATTCTAGTGTTCTTAGTAAATCAGGGTAATCTTTACTACTTCAAATCTAATCCAGCTTTGAAATGGGATGTTCTGAAATTAGTCTTTTCAACATTGTAACCTGGTACATTTCTGTTCTGGTGTTGACACACTTCAACTAAGAATTACTGTTTTCACAGTGCTAATGAAATGCAGCAACTGATAACATTAGCTTAGTTATCAAATTTGCTGTGGCTGGGTTTTGCTGCTCAGACATATTTGGTTTCAACAGCTTGTTTCTTTGTTTTCAAATTATTGTGGTGTAGTTTCACATCTTTAAATCATAAGAAATATGTGGCAGTATACATATACTTCCCAAATTCCCTGTTTGAGGCTCATGTGTAACTTTACTGTAAAAATTATCTGAGAGCAGGTGCATCAAGTTCACATTCATTGTAAGATCGTTGCAGTTACCCTTAGAGCAAATAGCATAAATGTTTTTGTTTACTTAACCTCTTTTCTCAGAAAGTCATTTAATAACATACAAATTCCTTTCCATTGTAGGAGAAAGACACAAGAGTGTGTGAACACCCTCTGTCAGATATAGTGATTGCTGGGGAAGCAGCTCACCCCTTACCCCACACTTTCCATCGCCTTCTGCAGACAATCTCTGATCTTATGATGTCTCTTCCCAGTGGTAGTGCATTACAGCAAATGGCCTTAAGGTAAGCAGAAATCAAGAAAATTCTTGAAAAGGCTGGAAATGTTGTAGAGTTACAGATTAAAAGATTTTGTAGTGCAGGTAAGGATGTTTGAAAATTTCATGGACAAGAAGGAAGATATCCTTGCCATTAGGAAAGATGTGTGTAGAAGACACATATATGTGTTTATACATATAAAAAATAGTAGAGAGAAATGTACTTGCCCTTAAATTAAATACTGTGTCCACTGTGAGGAAAAAAAGCATATTATGGAATAATATGGTAGTATCTGTGTGTATGCACATGGTAGTGTGATGCTTTTTGCTCAGAAATCTGTCACCTGGATAGTATCTTTAAACTGTTTTTTCTATGTATCTGTCTCAAAGACACAAAATGAATACTAATGGTTGCATTTAGTGTTAAAGTTCTAAGAAAAATGTATTCCTGCCTTCTTGAAAATAATGGATAGAAACACTTGAGATGCTGCAAAATTTGAAGTTAAATGTTTATAGAAAATATTTTGAGAATCAAAAACGTAATTAATAGTTTCATTGGTAAGTTATGTCTTTTAACAGCATTCAAAATTTCTAAGTCCACTAAATGTGTTTTCAGGTGCTGGAGTCTTAAATTCAAGCAATCTGATCACCAGTTCCTGCACCAGAGCAATGTTTTTCATCATATCAACAATATTTTGTCTAAATCGGATGATGGAGATAGTGAAGAGAGTTTTAGTATCAGCGTTCAGTCTGGTTTTGAAGTCATGAATCAGGCAAGTAGTACAGCTCCGGCCCAGAAGCAGAGATCGTTTGTGACCAGCCTTTACTTCCTATGATGATTCTGTTTAAATTACAAGATTCCTTATTGCAGTGTTGTATTTCCTTGAACATATCTGAGTTTGGGATCTTGTTCTTGCTATTTAGGTTCTCATATTTAGCTTTTGAGGTTCAAATATTGACCCTTGGCCTGTATATCACTCAAACCTAAATTTTGGAGCAGTGCTTGTAAGTGCTTGTTTTTAAATGAAGTGTTTGGGGAATGTCTTGGAGTCCATTGTGTCATTGAATTAGTTAACTTTTTAAATACTGTGTACATCCAGTTCTTCTGTGTTTATATCTTTTTCCTTCTGTTATTCCAAGGAGCATGAATTAATCCTTCTGTTTAATATTTTTGAAGTGTTTTCTTCTTTTTATTAATATATTTAGGCATTTCCTAATATATTCAGCTCTTAGTTATTAATGTTTCCTTTGGTTTAAAGGACTGAATAATTTTAAATAATGAAGGACAAATTTCTTGGAGAGGACATTTGTCAAAACAGAAATGTCTATGTGTTTATAAAAATTATAAATCATACCTGTATTTGGGCTTACTCTCAAGTATTTTAAATATTTCCATTTGGTTTTCCAGGAGCTGTGTATAGTGGTTTGTCTGAAAGACCTAACCAGCATTGTTGACATTAAAACATCAAGCCGACCTGCCATGATTGGTAGTTTAACAGATGGATCTACAGAAACATTCTGGGAGTCGGGAGATGAGGACAAAAACAAAACTAAAAACATCACAATTAACTGTGTAAAAGGAATCAATGCACGTTACGTTTGTGTTCATGTAGACAATTCCAGAGATCTTGGGGTAAGAAGAAAATAAAAGTGTCTCTCACTGAAGGTGCATGGTGCAAGTTGTATGTGTTTATCAAACAAGAAGTGTTTTTTAATTTGTCAGTTAGTAATTTTAATTCAGAGGTTCACATTTCAAAGTAAACTTTCTAAATCCTGTGGTTTAAAAAGCAGAAACTGTTATGATCAGACCAGTCTGTCTGAATTTGCAGTTGCATAAAACTAAAACTGGGAGACTTAATTCTCAGTGGCATGTTCCATTTCAGATGCATTTTCAATCGTTTAATTACTGTAAGTTACTTTTCTAGCTCATGGTTTCTGCAGAAGCATTGGAATAAGGAACTTCGATAAAATCCGAATTTTCTAGACTTCCTGCATTCTTTTTTATTGATCTGTACAGTAATGTTATAAATACATCTGTATTTTAACTACAGCTTTTAATACAAAGAGCAGACTGTTTTAGAGAGCTGTATTTTGGAATTTGTTGTTCTTGCTTTAGATCACTTTTTTTTTTGTAATGAAGCAACTTTTTATGTATGTACTCTCTTAATACAGAAGAAGTATTCAGAACTGTCTCAGTCAAAGTGTTTCATTCTTATTTTGCTTGTCTGTTGCAGAACAAAGTGACCTCCATGACCTTCCTAACTGGGAAGGCAGTAGAAGATCTCTGCAGAATAAAGCAGGTAAACATTTTAACAGTTGACATAGAAAAGATTGCTGTCATTTTTTGTGCACATGGCAGAGATTTTTCTAAGCAAATAATTTCCATTTCTAACATTAGATAAATTATTTTGCAAATATCAGGCATTATAATAAGGAAAATACTGTATTATTAATGGCAGAATTCTGTCATGTATACTGACTATCGGTCAAGCTTTTGCTCTTCTACTGAAACAGGACAGATTTATGGGAAATATTCCTTAGATTAATTTAGTTGTAATTACTGCATGGTAACTTAATCTTTCAGCTGTAGGTTTCCAGAAAAGACTCACAGAACACAGGCAGTAACTGATTCAGCTTTGCTCTGACACTTCTCCCACAGTTTTTTACCTTTCAGCACACCCAAATACTATATCCTGTCTCATGGTGTTTAAAAAAAAAAAAAAAAAAAAAAAGGTTAGTTTTGTCTGCTGCAACACAGTTCAATGCAGGCACTGAGAATTAGTGTAGAAATGGGAAAGAAGAAATATTAGCTTGATTAGAAATGAGCCTATGGATAGGAGTGAGGGCTCACTTGGCTCAGGGCTTTCTCTGAGCAATGATGTGAGGCACTGCAACCTCTCAGTGTTTGGTTTCTGGTAGTGGTGTTGCAATTTCATAAGAAATATATGATTTCATATAGCATTATTTATGTTCCTTTTTTTAAAACAGTACTTATTTTAAAATAAACTTGATTTGGTATGGTTCATCTCTCTTTTTTACAGTTGTTAAGAGCTGCATGTCTTAATGTCTTGAAGTTTTAAAGACAAAGCAGAAATGGCTATATGTAATTTTTTAATCTAAACTCACAAGGTTGAATATTTTTATAATTAAATATAGGTCTTACTGCTCAGGTTGAAATTTTCATTACAAGCATAGTATTTGTTACAGTCATATGTGATGGTAGGTGATGTTTTGCTTGATGCAGTGTTGGTTTCCAACTTTATATTCCTCTTTAATAGGTAGACTTGGATTCAAGACATATTGGCTGGGTAACAAGTGAACTTCCTGGGGGTGATAATCACATCATCAAAATCGAATTGAAGGGCCCGGAGAACACACTAAGAGTTCGACAAGTAAAAATTCTTGGATGGAAGGATGGTGAAAGCATTAAAATAGCAGGCCAGATTTCTGCAAGCGTAGCTCAACAAAGAAACTGTGAATCAGAGACACTGCGAGTATTCCGCCTTATAACATCCCAGGTGGGATTTTAATGATGTGTTATACAGGGAAAGTTACTATAAATTGTAGACTTTAAGTACTTTATATTTTAATGTTAAATGTCACATCTGCACAAGTTTATCTTTGAGATATGCTAATTGTCATTGTCTTTCTTTCAGGTCTTTGGAAAACTCATCTCTGGAGATGCTGAGCCAACCCCAGAACAAGAAGAAAAAGCACTGTTGTCTTCCCCAGAAGGAGAAGAAAAAGTACACAATGTATTTATTTGTATTCTATCAATAATACTTTGCTGAAAAAAATGATCCAGGATGATTTTCAGTATTTGTTCTATTTCTTATGCTGTGTTATTTTCAGATCAAAACAGAAGTAAAGTGTCACAACTGTTTCTTTTTAAAAAATTATAATGTATTTTTAATAGTAAACTATAATGTATTTTTTAATAGTAAATTGTAACTGAGGCATATGCGTTTAATGCAAACATCATAGTAATGGTGATGGAAATGCAAACGATGCCTACAATTACAGAATTACTTTACACATGTAGTAGTGGTCAACCTGGAAGTCCTTGCCTCTTATCTTTTGCCACAAGAGAGATGCTGTTAACGTTTAGAGAAAAAATATGAAAAAACTGCACTCCACTTGTTTTGCCTATTGTTTCATTTCATGATCAAATTCCTCTTGTAAAGAGAAAGTAAATACATTGAAGAGATCTCTATTAACCCTAGTTAAATTGATCTTGCTTATATATCTTACTTCTCTGTAAAAAAAGCTACAAACTTCTAAAACAGTTTGTTGATATATTCCATGTTAATTGCTACAGTAAATTAGGAAATATTTTTGAAACTTTTCATCTAATATTAAATGTTCTTCTTATGAAGGCAACATCAGATGCAGACCTGAAGGAACACATGGTTGGGATCATATTTAGCCGGAGCAAACTGACAAATCTGCAGAAACAGGTTTGTTCCTTTTGAAATTATTTGGGGATTAAATATTGGTGTCTTGTAAGAAATATGCTCATTTTCAGTGAATATTGCTATGAAGGTTTTCATATTAATAGAGCTATTGATTAATATTGAAATTTGTTAGTTTAGTAAGTTAGGCAGAATCTAATCTTCTGTCACTGACCTTAGCAAACTTTGAAATCTCCTAAAAGTGCTTTTTAATATGCTATTGTTTGTAAAACTTTCTTAAGTTTTCTGACTATTAAACTGAACAAGAGACTGTTTTAATAAGTGCTTTTCATTTGTGTGTGTTGAAATGTATTTCTTGGGTTTATGTGGAGTAGTTTTTTTAGCCTAAATTCCATGTAAAATGTAAATTAAAAGGCAAGGTCTAAAATTAAATAAAAAACAATTTCAATTAAATTTTCCAGAACAAAGGTGAGCAAATTCAGCATTAAATTCAAATCAAGAATGAATGTTCAACAGCAATTTAAGTACAGGCCGAATGTCACAGGTTTCCCATTTTAACCATAGTTGTGAAGGGACATAAACTACATGTTTGTGTCCCTTCTTTTAAGATTCTTACAAGTTCTTAAAGAGTTCCTGTGTGTTTGGCTTGTGTTTGGCTAGGTGTGTGCCCACATCGTGCAGGCCATACGGATGGAGGCGACGCGTGTGCGCGAGGAGTGGGAGCACGCCATCTCCAGCAAGGAGAATGCCAACTCGCAGCCCAGCGATGAGGATGCGTCCTCGGACGCCTACTGCTTTGAGCTGCTCTCCATGGTCCTGGCGCTCAGCGGCTCCAACGTGGGCCGCCAGTACCTGGCCCAGCAGCTCACTCTGCTCCAGGACCTCTTCTCACTGCTGCACACTGCTTCTCCCAGGGTGCAGAGGCAGGTCAGTGCTAACTGCTCCTGGAACGTCTTGGTATTCTGAGAAAAATGTCTTTAGAGTCCTAAAATGATGTGCATGGAAAAAAATGCAGAATTTCTTTTGGAAATTGAAGTGTCAGGTTTTAGGGTGTTTGGTATTTTTAGTAAGTAGAGCATGGTAAAAATGTCTGTCAGATGAACAGCACGTAAGTGTCCAGTGGTTTTTGAGTATTTCATATTATGTATATATAATACCCGTGTAGCCTGTATAGCTGAGATTAGAGCATTTTAATTACCAGAGTCTGTTATTGATCTGGCATGAGTCCTTGGCATCTGTCTTTCACTTGGGCTCCCAGTGTTATAGTGTGGAACTAGACAGTTCCTTTCTACTCTTGGTATCCTCAAGGTGAGCTTTAGTATCTGTTTCTTTCTGAATTTGAATTTTGTCTGAGTGTATATATATTTATATGCACATAATGCAACATAAATTTATAAACATAAAATATTTGTGGTACCACAGTTAATGCACTATCTTGGTGCTAGCTGCTGTGCCTTCTTCGGGTGGATTTTTAGTTTCTGTTGCAGAAGTTTTGATATCTCATACTCTATTTTTCTTCTTATAATTTTTGAACTGTAAAAATCTCGCATCTCAACTTGCCTGGAGGCAGATACTGCCCTGTTTAGCAATCCTGATATATTGAAGGAATGCAATAGCATTTTAAGAGAGCATTGAAGGCTTGCAAAATTATATACGAAACGTGAAGTCCTTAAGCTTTCATCAGCTTTCATGCTGATTTGGACCAAACTTTGCATGATACATGAAATTTCAACTCCAGCTTCACCAGCTGGTAAGGTTGAACTGTGTCGTTTCAAGACAACAACTGTTGGGTCCAGAGCACAGCAAAATATTGGCACAGTAAAAAATTCCAGTTTGACAACCATGAAAAAGAAAAAAAAAGGAGCGGGAAAAGAGTATTATAATTCTCTGTACCTCAGGACATGTACTTTTTTTCCAGAAGTCTAAAGTGTCTCTAACAGTTCTGCCACAGTTTCTGACATCTCAGTAATGCACGTGAAGTGGGTGACATGTCGTACCACGCAAGAAAATCAGTGTTGTGCAAACATCTGTATCACTGTTACTCTAAGTCCAGTATCAAACATAATTATTTTTATTGTGAAGACAAAGTATTGTCTGAGTGAAATCAGTTCTAGACCCTTTGACCTTGTCTTACTGCTTTTATTAATAAACACCTTATCACAAGATAGAAACATTGCAGAATTTCTTACAGAAGTAATTAAGTACAGGAATTAGATTCAGTCTTTCTTACTGAAATAACTTGTGAAGAAGAAGAAAGACTTTATTTCATTTTGCTTGAAAACTCCAACTGTCTTGTTAAGAACTGTGGTGTTCTGATTTTTTTTTCTCCAGGTAACATCATTACTGAGACGTGTTTTGCCTGAGGTAACCCCTAGTCGCCTGGCAAGTATTATAGGGGTGAAGTCTCTTCCACCAGCAGATATAAGTGATATAATTCATTCAACAGAAAAAGGAGATTGGAATAAACTAGGTATCTTGGACATGTTTTTGGGATGCATTGCCAAAGCTCTCACTGTACAGCTAAAAGCCAAAGGAACTACTATCACAGGGACAGCTGGCACTACTGCAGGCAAAGGAGTTACTACCGTCACACTTCCAATGATCTTCAATTCCAGGTTTGTCTAAAAATATGTAACAAACTACAACCTACTGTATGCTGAATATGTACGCTATTTCTTTGTGCTGGATTTTGACAAATACTAACTAATCATTTGAGTTTATTTCATCTATTACCGTTTTTCCTTTGCAGCTATATTCGGCGAGGTGAAAGCCATTGGTGGATGAAGGGGTCAACACCTACACAGATTTCAGAGATCATTATTAAACTCATTAAAGACATGGCAGCAGTGAGTTTCTATCTTTTAAATGCATGGAGGATATTCATATATTTCTGATAATGAAAAGTACATTTTTTCATTGCTCTCTATTACAGATAGTATTGGATTGAGCTGTTAAATGTGAATTGGTCTCAAGGAAAAGAAACATATAGTTTTCTGGATAGAGCCTGGGGCTAAGAACAGTAGCAACTGAGTTCTGATTCTGCTAAACAGAAATCCAGTTTTGAAATAAGCTTTTTAGTAAGTTACTTATACTAGAAATTTAAGAGGTAAACAATAATTGAGGGTCATTTTCAAACATTATTAACTTTAAAGCCTAATTTTTAAATCTTGAGCACTCAGAACTTCGATTGGAAACTTAACTGTGAAGTGAAATAATAGTATTGTTTTCATCTAACTGATTGACTTCTTTCAGTCACTGAAATCTACTTTACAGTTGCTTATTACTTTAATTATATGGGCTTTATTTTCCATAGTTGTATCTGCTTCATCAAGTTTTTTGGCAGAAAAATTGATGAGAAGTGAATCAGCTATTTCCCAGAAACAATATTGGCAAAAGAAAAAAAAAGGTTTTGTATGTGTTTTTGGAAAAAGAATTTAGTTGGGGGGTTGTTTTTGTTTTCCTTAATTCTGCACCAATTTCAGTGAGATTCTCTGAATGACCCAGATTTTTCTCTATGAATACCCTTTGAAAGGTTTTTCAGTATCTTCAGGTTGGGAGTCCTATTTTGTAAACCATTTGCTGTGCTTAGATTAAGGAGGTTCCTTCTCAAAGTTGCTGAAGCTGGGCGGCAGTTCTCTGCAATTGCTACTGTTGATTCTGACTACAAGATTTTAGAATCTCACAATTTATAAGAGTTACAATTAAAGTCTGTGTTTGAAAACCTATTTTGAGGTTTTCTAGAGCTGATAATTATCAACAGTGTGACATCAGTTTATCTTCTTCCTAAGAGTTACAAATGTGATTCCTTTCACATAACTTTTTCAACATTTGCAATGTGTAGGTACCTAGATCTGAGTTAGTCACTATAGCTTCCTTTTTAGAGTACAGTGAATCTCAATTATGTGTCACCTTTAGCATGAAGTTTAGAAATTTAGAGATTATATTAAGAATTGAAGGATGCAGCAGTCTCTGAATCATAAGCTTGAGGGTATGAGTCAGTGCCATAGGCTCAGAATGCTAAAGATTGGAAAGTATGCTGTGTTTCTGATGTTTGCTGTGTACTCCTCTTTATTTCTTTCTTATACATGAACTGTGGAGACTATCCAGGAGGCTGAGCTAGGCATATGAATCTGATTTCTCTAGGACCCCCAGAGTGTGCTGGTCACACTTATCTGTGCTCCAGTTCTGCATCTTTCTTTCTGCAGAAGGGGCAGAGGACACTTTAGGAATAGGATTTTCCATTCTTCAAATCATATGTCCTCTATTTATTTGAAGTTATTTATTCCAGTAGTTGCTCACAGACAACCTCAGTCAGTCACCTCAGTGTTTGAGGGCTAATTTTTATGAAATCTGTCTGATTTGAAAATCAAGGCCAGGTTGGATGGAGCTTTGAGGAACCTGGTCTAGTGGAAGGTGTCTCTACCCATGGCAAGGGTGTTGGAACTTGATGATCTTGAAGATCTATTCCAACACAAATAATTCTATGAAAATTCCTGATTTATCAGTCATCCCCTATTTCCTCTTTTTTCTGTTCTAACTTGAGATACTAACTTAATGTTTTGTAGCAGCTCTAATTACAATTTTAGTTGCTGTTAATAAAAGCTGTAATAAATTGAGTTTCCTTTTTAACAGGGTCATCTGTCAGAAGCTTGGTCACGTGTGACAAAGAATGCAATTGCTGAAACCATCATAGCTCTGACTAAAATGGAAGAAGAGTATAGATCACCTGTGAGGTGCATTGCAACAACCAGAGTAAGAACTTAACTAAACTTAGCATTAGTTCATTGTAAATGTGCAGTAGGAACCCATTCAAGAACCTTCTTATGTTAGGATAGGTATCCTAAAGCATAACGGACAGGTATCCTAAAGCTGTCACTGTTTGTCCAAAAAGAAGTTTTGCCCTCTCTGTGTCCCAGCAGATTGAGTTTTATTGTGACACAGATACACAAGTCAAAACTGAACTAGAATTCAATATGCCTAATGAAGAATAAGGGTGATACCTCTATATATTTGGAGGTTTATTCTTGAAATAATTCTGCTTGAATTTTGTCACACTTGCCTTACACTAAATCTGAGACCATCTGTGTGGAAAATTGCACAATATGTATCTACTGTCTTCTTTCAGCTCTCCAATTATTTTGAGTGGTTTGACTTCTAGGTAATCAGTTGCTACATCTCAAGGCTGTTATGAAAACACTCAGTAACAGATGTTCTCTAGGACAATTAAGCTAAGCTTCGCCTGTGTTTGTCTCAAAATGAAAAATATTTGCTGATTCCTTCATTACTTACCTGATATAACCTCGTGGTTTTCTTGGTCTTTGCTTTTTCCATGAATCTGTTACAGAAACTAAGGACTACTTTAACCTTAATAGATTGCTTGAAATACGATGAAAACATGTTTGTAAATTATGACATTCCTACTGTCTTAGGGAGTACAGACCTTAGCTTCTCAAGCCTAATAATTACATGAAAAAGAGGTTTGCAGTGGTTTCAAGCATTTGACACTCATGTTGTTTTCCATCTTAGAAGTCTGTACCAGTTATTCTTTTCATTTTTATTACTCATTTAGTCTCTGCTTTCTGGAGGTCACAGTCTCTACCAGTGGCTCCTGCTGTCATCATATTAGTTTAATCAGGTCTTAGAAGAGCCCTGAATGTCAGCCCAGCTGCTCCTGTGACTGAATTTAGTTCTGTCATGGAGGTGTGGGGTTTTTGAGGGAAGAGTCCTGTAAAGTTTCTCAACAAAACAATTTTATTCAAATCAAACATTTGATTAAAAACTATTCCAAAAAGCACCTGTCAAGTGCCTTTCAGTTTTGTTTGCACTGACAAATTATCCTTGTTTAGCTCATCTCTTTAGGATTTCACTGTAGTCAGTGGAGAAGAAGAGACAAGAGCTTCCTTTGAATAGTTAGCTCAGAACCCTGTTCTAGGTAATGCCAAATGTCTGATGTGAGGAGGGAACAGGGAAACCAGTCTCATTGAGCTGAAGTTTTTGGGGGGTTTATTTTGGGTTTGATTTTATTTTTATTAGTCTGTGTCCTTGAATTTCTTCTTCCCCAAAGCCTGCAATGTTTGGGAGCAATGTGCAAGTCTGTATTTGTGATACTTCTTCATAATGTGCTTTGGTTGATTTTTCTCCGCTTTTTCTTTCTTGCCCGCCAACTGCTGTATTTATAATCATAAAGCGACATACCTAAAAGAAACAGGTAGTTCCCAAAAGTTCAATAAGCTTTATTGTGTTCCTTAGTTCTTCTGGAAAATAAAAATCTTGCATTGTAAGAGGAGGCTTCAGCTAACAATAATAGAGTGTGCAGGTAACAGTGACATTCTTATCCTGCCCAAGGTTATCTTTTCAGTGTTTTATAGGGGTTTAGTTTCATTTGAATATGTCTAAGACATTTAATGCTACCTTGTCTTTTAATAGCTGTGGCTGGCATTAGCATCCCTCTGTGTACTTGATCAGGATCATGTTGACAGACTTTCTTCAGGAAGATGGATGGGAAAGGATGGGCAACAGAAACAGATGGTGAGACTGAAAATCATATGGGTTTGTGTTTATTTTGATTCATTCAGTTGTTCAAGAATTTAGAATAATGATACAGAAAGGTAAACTTGGCCATTCTCCCTTTTGTTCCCAGAGGGGATTGTGCATACATGTTTTGAAATACTTGTGTCCTGGGAATTCCAACTTAAAACAGTAAGGTTGCAATGAAGCAATGCCTTCCTAACACGTGTGGGATGGATTGTTTTAGTAGATTGACTCAGTTTATACAGTACCCTCTATCAGAGCTTTTTGTTTGTCTTAATCCCTGTCACAAAATAAAATCAGTTCTTTTGTGTCACTCAGTAACTATTTCTCTGTAAATTAGCTTCCTCTTCCCCATCTCACTAGAGAATGATTACCCCAGGAAGAAACTCCTTACTGAATTTAATAAAACTACCATTTACTCAGAGGATTTATAAATTTGATACTGAATATGATTCTGTCCATACTTTTCAGTATGACAAAAAGCTTGTGGTTTTTTTTAATACCCATCTACAAAGAGCAAAGTAATGAAGCTGGTCTCTTTATAGCTTGGTTAGGTGGATCCCTGTGAAGGCAAGGGAAGATTCTGCATTAGCAACCAAGGATCGTTAGAGCAAAGTAGTATCCAAAGCAGTTTGGTGTAAGCAGAAAGAGAATACAATAGGCATAGAGCTGCAGCAGCAGCAAGGAATAAGACTCTGCTGAGAAGGAAGCAGACACAGAGGTTTCTGAGGTGATTAAGAAAGTGAAGGGACTTGGAAATGTTAGAGGAGCAGCCAAGACATTGTCAAGCAGGCATTCAAGCTGCTGAACCCAGCCTGAAATTCCCCAGTCCTTTTTCAGATCAGGATATTCAAATGTTGAGGTGAACTGTGTGTCTCCCTACCAGAACTGCTTTGAAAGAACTCTAAGTTTCATGAGAGTATCATGAAAACCTCTGGGTCTGGGATTACAATGGAAACATGCTCTCAGACATGTGCATAGTCAAAATCAGTTGTTGAAGTCTACTTGTGGGGATATTTTGAATTGCAAAACAGAACCGTGCTGAATTTTAAAAAAAGAAATTCTATCAGTAGAGCAACTTAATTTTATTATGGATTTTGAAGTTTGTTGCTTCAACCATACTGTGTGTGAGTTATGGATGACCTACAGCTTTGTTTAGGTGTTCGAACAGAATAAACATGCCACATCAAAGTAATGAAGGGTAAATATCATGGCTGTTGACTGACCTGAGTACTCATATCTCTGAACTTTCCTGTTAACATGCCCATAACCTGTTATTATCACAGAAATCTCTTCTCGGACTAGTTGCAAGTGATGTCTCAACTGTATTGTTGAAAACCAATTTTTGGTGCATCACATAAAATATGAGATGAAGAATATCAGAAAAATCAGTGTCATAAATTGAGGGGGTTTGTGTCAGGGAGTAATTGTTTAAATACTGATTATTTTAGAGATAACATTAATAGTCAAAACAAGCTCTTTATCCACCTTTATAAATTGGAGGGGAGGTTGTGGGGTGTGTAACTGAGGGGAGACTAAAAACAGATGCTGAAAGGAAGTGAAGGACTTAATAAAGAGGAATTCTTTTTTTTTTCCCTCAGCCTATGTGTGATAACCATGATGATGGTGAAACTGCTGCAATCATTTTGTGTAATGTCTGTGGGAATTTGTGCACAGATTGCGACCGATTCCTTCATCTCCATCGGCGAACAAAGACTCACCAGAGACAGGTAGAGTATACATGGCCCCATGTTGTGTGCACTGCATCATTGTGTGCTTCTCCCCAGATAACAGATAACCAAAAGGTAGTAGCTCATACTGGATCTGAAAAAGGTGGTTTGTTTTATTTTGGCGATGGGATAGGTGAGTTTCCATTCTTTAACTGTTTTTAGTTACAGTCTCGTGTTCTTTATCTTTTACAAAGATTAGAAAATCTTGCAGCAGGCCCTAATTCTAGTTTTTGTGCTACATCAGCTTTTTCTCTCTTGTTTAACATTGTTTAGGAGCACTTTTTTAGGAGAATTTAGAAGCTGCATAGACTTTCTTGAGTATATGTTGGTTTTTTATTCCTGTTAAATTATATCTCCTTTGCTACTTCTGTCATATGAGTCAGTGCTTGTCAACCCCTTTATTTCTAATGTATGCATATTTTTTTTTAACATCCAGGAAGATGATTAGACAGCAAATATCCCTACTGGTTCCCCTCTGACAGTCTTCGCTTATTTTTTAATATCCCTCTAGCTTTCACTGTGTTTTCACAGATAAATATGTTGTCATATCCTTAAGCTTGAAAATTTCCTGACTTCTTTTGGGTTTGTTTTTAGGATTGAAACTTTGACTTAGATCTGAGCTTTTGTAACTTGCTTGAGTACTCTGCTAATTAGTATTCTTCTGTGGTATTCTTTTATCCTTTTCATCTCTAAACTTGGAACTACATTCTCCTTGGAATTTTTCCTTTTGTCATTGAAATCAATGTTGAAGATGCCTTTACTTCTCGAATTATTGAACATTTCCTCTTTCCTGACACTATTTCCCATTTATGATTTTTGTGATCCTTTATTTTCCCCATTCCATCTGACACCTTATATGTGTACAAAGATTAAAATAATAAATGTCATTAATAAAGTTAATTCAATGGAAATCATTCCTCTCCTCCCTTCTAGAATGCATCTGTGTTAACTTTTTAGTTATGTTCAGGAATGGGCTTTTAAAGGAGTTGATCATCTCTCCTTAATGTGCTTTGTTTTCTGTTCTTGAGCAGCCTTGGAGTGCATGAACTGGATTGTTTTCAGGTGAAGCTAAAAACAGATCAAAAGATAGATGCAGGGACAACACTGCTAATGGTCGTTCGGTGCAAGGGATCAGCTGGTCCAGAGCTCATGTGATGTAAACATCAGACCTTTGGTACTGAGTTTCACTCTCCAGTGAAACACTCCTCCCTGGTGCCTCAGCATTTGCAGTGTAGTCTAGGCCCGACAGGTCTATGTGCATCTGTTATCTTCTATTTCTTAGTCAGAATCTTTGCAATCCCCTTTGAAATTTTCCTATTTTGTCAACCCAAGAAGATCATTTTATGTCTATTCTTCTGTCATGGCACGGCACAGTCTAGTCTCATTCATTTTTCTGATTTCTCCTATATAGCCTGTTCAGATTACAGTTGATAAAAAGTAAGTTCTTATCTCATAGAAGTCGTCCCATTTTTCCTTTAATCTGTCCAGAATAGCTACTTACCAGACTTTCCTATTTACTTCTAAAAGCATGTTTAAACTTACACTCTTTATTCACCACTTTTACCTTTACATCTCATGTGTTAAACCTCTCAAATTCAATTTTAATTCTGTCACATTCCCTCTCCTGTTTTCTGTTTGCTTCCTATCTTGTCCAACTTCCATTATACACACCTCTTTAAAGTATTTTCTCTCCCTTCAAGAAAGGATAGCCTGTAAGTTACTCAGATGTGCTTATGTGAATCCTTCGTGAAGCAGTTAGGGTTTTTTTCTCACTCTAGTAAGAATTAAAGTGAGTGTATACATCCATACCTGGGAAAATTCTAACTTTTATTGCATTGCAGGTGAAACAAATTCAAGCAGAACTGCCTTCAAAGCTTGGGAAAGGAGCAAAAGAAGAGACTGCATGAAGTCCTCTAAGGATCTCATGCAGTTTTTTTTTATTTTGCTAAAACTTTTCCTCGTTGTAGCCAGAAGTGTATTTAGCCACTGTGTATCTATATGCAAGTCAAAAATACTACTATTGCACACTTCCATAATGTTATTCTATGTACCTATTATTAAGACCATAATTCTCAATGTTGCTTTGATAAACTACTAGCATGGTTATGTGAAGATATTTCTGATGTTATCTTGCGCTTTTAATATGCTGTGGCCTACTGGATGTGTTGGGTAGGAATTATGAAGTCCAAGCTCTGTATTTATTAAATCAGAAAAAATGTGCCGCCCTCTTCTAAACATTGCAGTACTATTGTTTCTCAGCCATTTTAGATCAAGAGTTAATTTTATTCATTTTTACTTCTAAAAACATAGAGCCTTTATTCATTCTGCAATATGTACAAGTTATGGAGTGTATAAAAGAAGAAGAGTTTGCAGTAGACAAGGTCCACAGTATCTATAAAACATCTGATGTAAATCCAAAGAAAGTGACGAAAATAACAGAGAGACACCTATGCTCTCACTAAACATGCTGTTTATTATCTATTTGGTTAACTTGACAGGTGTTCAAAGAAGAAGAAGAAGCTATCAAAGTTGATCTCCACGAGGGGTGTGGTAGGACCAAACTTTTCTGGCTGATGGCATTAGCAGATTCTAAAACTATGAAGGCTATGGTGGAGTTTAGAGAACAGACAGGTAAAACACAGCTTTTATTACTTGCTCTTTATCCTGATTATTGTGATTTTCACCTGCTTTAGGGCAATGCTTTTAATTGTTCGTTAAAAATAGAATAGTATAGCTGCATAAGAATTTCTGGGTTTCTGGTTGTTTTCTGTGGCTGCTGTTTTGATGTATGTTGAGCATCAGACCCTTGTGTTTCATTAGAACATTTTTGTTCTTGTTCTCTCTTGTGTGTTCTCTCTTGTGGCTGTAGGCAAACCGACCACCAGCAGTTCTGAAGCATGTCGGTTCTGTGGATGTAGGAGTGGAACAGAATTATCAGCAGTGGGAAGTGTTTGTTCTGATGCAGACTGCCAGGTGTGTATTAGCAAATATCAATCATCGTTAATTACATAAATAGAAGAGATCATAGGATAAAATGGGCTTCTGATTTTGAATAAACCTTTTTTATCCCTGTGGTCTGTTTTAAATCAGACCTCTCATATGAAAAAGTTCTTATATATTATTATTCAAATACTTCTGAGTTTGTTAATGTTCAATTGTAGACTACAAACACTAATAGTCAACTAACATACTGGGTAGTTTCATTATTATCTTCAAAAATATTTCAAGTTTTCACAACACTCTTGCAATTATAAAGTAAAATGCACACTGCCAACATAAAGCCAAATGTACTGGAAAGCTTGATAAAAAGAGTTCGCCCAACAGTCTGTGTATTGTGTGAGCGTAGAACATTTAAGACTTGGCCAGGTTTGTCATCTGTATCCATGTATCCTGAGTGTTTCTGTGCCCTAGAGTGTGGGTGCAATTGGCAGAGGGCCAAATCCTAAGCAGTTTCTTAGCTGACCCTATTTGTTTCTAAGTGAAGCATATTGGTCATCTTTTTTTCTCTCAGCCTATGAAGACATAATATTGATGTTACTTCAGTTTGCTGTTAGCTTCTGGGAAACTTTTGTAAGTTTTTTATTTGTTAGGGATGGGAATTAGAGATGGTTAAAAATCCATTTCCATGTAAAAGCACTTTATGCTGATTAATGATTAGCTTATAATGTATTCTTAAGAGTGGGTTACTTGATACCTCTCAAACGTGCAGATATCTTAAAGGCTTTTAATACAGGGTAAACAATGTTTATGCAGGAAGCACTTAATGCATAAAATGCACACGGGAGGATCAAACAACAGTTCTCTCTCTATTGAAATTTTTAAATTATGGTTTCATTTAAGCCATTTCCATTCAGGAGTAATGCAGGTAAACAAAGGAAACATTGTTACTTCAACTACCAAACATGCAGCTTTTCCCAACTACCTGATACAGCAGTAGATGATGCAAGTCATGACTCTTTCACCTCAGTTTATTGCACGGACCAGCAGTCCTTCAAAAAGTGACACTGTCAAAACACCCAGTGAAGGGGAAAAGATGATTAACTCTTTACTTTTAATTTGTTTAGGAGTATGCTAAGATTGCCTGCAGCAAGACACACCCCTGTGGTCATCCCTGTGGAGGCGTTAAGAACGAAGAGCACTGTTTGCCATGCTTGCATGGCTGTGATAAAAACGCTACAACTCTTAAGCAAGATGCTGATGACATGTGCATGATCTGCTTTACTGAAGCACTTTCAGCAGCACCAGCTATCCAGGTTTGTTGTTTGTTTTTTTCCCCTTTTAAGAGATTACTATTATGATTGTAATGTGTAGTGTGAAGGAAGTGAAAATATAAAGTCTTTTGAATTACGCTCTTTAAAATTTCAAAACAGACACCATAACAATATTTAAGTTACTTTAAAAGCTTTATTTTTGTTTCGTATTAATTATATTTCAAGAAGTCTGATTGGATCAATTTAGTTTGCTGTGTCTACTTTATTAAAATACGTGGTATTTTATGAAGGAGAAAAACAACTGAGGTAATTAGTGGATATAATTCACATGTATTTCACATGTCCATAGTTGGTCTTGGAGTGGTTACGATTTTAATGCCCATTTTATGATCTTTCTTGTTATGAAGAAGAAAATAGGGGTCTTCTAGGATTTAAATAAATTAATATTGGAATTTTTATATGTTGCCACTTAAAAGCAAATAACTACTTTTACTTTGGTGGTTAACGTAACTTCAATATTCACTTACTCTTTTCTAAAGCTGGACTGCAGCCATGTTTTCCATTTGCAATGCTGTCAACGAGTACTAGAAAACAGATGGCTTGGGCCAAGGATAACTTTCGGGTTTATGTCCTGCCCTATTTGCAAGGTAAATGAGCTGTATGCCTGGCTAGGTCAAGCAAGTTACCTGATACTTAGCTTTTCCTGTTTTGTTAATTTGTTAATACTGTATTGGTTGTTACAGTATAAATTAGTTATACATGACTTGTTTTCTCAATTTCATATGTTGCTATAGAAGGACTAGCATCAATGCATCTTTTCACCTTCTCCTACTGTTCCTCAGGTGTCCTCTTAAAAAGAAAGGATACTCCAGACATTGTCGTAATGCTGTTTTATTCTTAGCACCATCAGCTTGTAAATTCCCAGTATTTGCTGATGGTGGGGAGGGGAAGAAGTAATCTCAATTATCTGAAGCAGGAATTCTCTATTTTACTAACCACTTTTAAAGCTGCTTTGCTTTTCAGCATGAGAGTAGAGCTGAAGAATACATGTATTTAGTTCAGCTTAAATTACTAAGAATTTCTTTTGTGCTCTAAAAATAAATTGCTGTAAGCAAAACCATGTGATAGCTGCTGAAAAGAAGACCACTTTACCCCACCATAGGAATTTGAAATTTGGGAATGGTCAGCCATTCTGCATGCTGTGGTTCTTCTGTCATGTTGCATTATGGTAATTTATGGCAATAGCTCATGGTCACTAAATGACAAAGAGCTGCCGTAGAGGACTATCAGTCATTATGCTTAATTGCTGAGCAGTAAGCAAAAAAGGACCAAAATTACAGAAAATATACAGTCAGAATATTCCCGTGCTGTGTTGAGCATTTCATAGACTCTTCACCACCTCCCTCATAGTTAGTCTGTTGGAAGGTCTGATGTTTCCATATCTCAACAGGCCACAGGAAAATAATTCATGGATACTATTTTTGAAACAAATAGAGTTACTTACTATATCAGCCATTTTTTGAAATGTTCATTGCCCAGGCTCATATGTTTTTATTACATCTATTGTGCTATTTGTGCCTGATTATAACACAAATTATCATAGCTGTTGGGATAAAGATGCAAGATACTTTAATCACCATTTTTTTAATTTCAGAACAAAATCAATCACACAGTATTAAAGGATTTGCTTGATCCAATCAAAGAACTCTATGAAGATGTAAGGAGAAAAGCGCTAATGAGATTGGAGTATGAAGGGTTGCACAAAAGTGAGGCCATCACAACGCCGGGTGTTAGATTTTATAATGACCCAGCTGGCTATGCTATGAACAGATATGCTTATTATGTTTGCTACAAGTGCAAAAAGGTATGGTGGTTAGTTATTAAATGTATGCTGTCATTTCAAAAATAATTTCGTAGAAGAGAACGTATGTATAATATATTGTGTATGGAGCCAAGAAGCAGGAAAAGAAGTTGTTCATAGAATCATAATTTTAAAAATCAAGTGTTGGGGACATGAGATGTACATAGTAGTTTGAAAAGCTCAAATGTGTATACAGGGCAGCTCAGAAACCAAAAGCGCAGTGCGCACTTAGAAGAACATGCAGTACCTACTTCCTTCAGTACCTGTTCACCTCAAGCCACTACTTAATTCTCTGACATAGGGGTCATAAAGCATCCAAATACTGTTCCAAAAGCCCTACAGTCACTTGCATAGACCAGAGTAAATTGCACAGTTTTTGGTCTTGTTCATCCTGAGACTAAGTGACGTTGTCAGAGTACCTCAAAACCTCATAGTTAAAGTCGAGAGAGATCAGAATAGTGGAGGCCACTGATACGGCAGTCATTGATTATATTCCCCTTACAAATGGAATTGGTTAAACTGAATAGTTAAAAGAAAAATTGTTTCTGGTTTAACATCCAATTGTTTCTGTATGTAATTTAGGCATATTTTGGTGGTGAAGCTCGTTGTGATGCCGAGGCTGGACAAGGAGATGACTATGATCCAAGAGAGCTTATTTGTGGTGCATGCTCTGATGTTTCAAGGGCTCAGGTGAGTAAATAGCTTCTATTCATGTTTTTATTTCGTTCTGAAACTCTGAGTACCTGAGCTGTACAATAATTCACAGTCATTTGTAATTACATGTATTGTACAATATTGTATAGTATTAATATATACTACAGAATGTAGAAACGAGTTGTTGGGATTGTTAGAACATGGGTGCTTCATTTATTGGTGTTTGCTTTCCTTTGTTCAGATGTGTCCCAAACACGGTACAGATTTCTTAGAATACAAATGCCGCTACTGCTGTTCAGTTGCTGTTTTTTTCTGTTTTGGGACAACGCATTTTTGCAATGCTTGCCATGATGATTTCCAAAGAATGACAAGCATCCCTAAAGAAGAGCTCCCACACTGTCCTGCAGGTAGGACTTCTACAAAGCAGGTTTACCACACTGAATTCTGAAATAAGTAACAAGTTCTAATTGATATTGTTAACTCTTCTCACTGATATTTTTATTTTTCTGGCAATGTCATTGCACTGGTCATTTAAAGATTAGATACTTTGATACAGAAAGACATTTCAATTTCCCTATACCAGGCCAAACTCTAGATGCAGAATGATGTGTAAGATTGTGTATTGATAAAATTAACAAACTATTAAGTGATGTATCTGTATTTACGTAACCATCATTTGCAAAGTGTTACCCCAATGCCTTAGTTACTGAGCTCATGTGCTGTGTATTGATTTGATATTAGCAAGTGATTGGGAAAAAAGTGAGATCTTTTTGTTAAGATACTTACATAAAATAAGGAAACAAATAAATTATGATTCCTGGTATAACCTTAGAATTATTGTTTACTGGAGAATGTAACTCTGGTTCATTATTATCAATTTTGACCTCAGATTGTGCGAATTTCTTCCACAGTATTAATGAGATAAGACTTCCTTAAGTGACTCTCTATAAGCTTCTTGCCTTTTTTACTTTGAATTTGATTGGTTTAAATTACATAGCAGTTGGATCTTTTTTTTTTCTTTTCAAATACCAATTCAATGTTTTAATGATATGTATTACCTTCACTTAGCATGTTTGGGGGTATTTTTGAGGAAACGTAATATATGTTTGTTTACGTTGTCTGCAAGCATTAATCCTCTTAATTTTTTTTTCCCCTCACCCTTATATCCCTGTAGGTCCCAAAGGTAAACAACTTGAAGGAACAGAATGTCCACTTCACGTTGTACATCCACCCACTGGTGAAGAATTTGCTCTGGGTTGTGGGGTTTGCAGAAACGCTCACACTTTTTAGACTAACATTTTTTTTAACCAGAGCAAAACAGGTGCCCTCATCCCTCAAGTGTCCTGAAAACAAAGTCCAGCTGGGATGAGGATGGGACCATTCCATAACCCAGGTAAAAGGAACAATTTACAGTGCAAGAAGGATGCCAAATACCATGTACATAATTCTTGCTGTGAGATATTGACATTTTTTGAACCAAGACATCAAAATTTGTGAGGTGTTTGCATGTGGCCATTACAGTCATCGGCTAGGAAACATTGGACATTTAAAATAAACAATTGTTATTAAAGGATCTGTGTGTCTGTGGACTATGAATGATGCTGGCTTTCAGGAGAAAGAAAAAAATATTGATTATTGTATACTGACTTTTTGTAATCTTGTACAATTGTAACGCATCACAAGTGGGGATGGGAAAGAGGAATATTCTGGTTTATTTCCTAGACTGTTATAAAAAAAAAGTGTTAGGAAGGCATAAATGTAACAAGTATCACACTGTATATAAAGGTATCAATGTTTGTCCTGTATAAGAAATATTAATTACAACAGCAGTTTCATTTAAACTTCTGGGTTATGTTTGAGCCTGAAATTTTAATGAAGTGCAATACTGAGTGTGCCTCATATCTTGCAGCTGTAAACATAATGGAATGTACATGTCAATAAAGCCACTGTACATTTTTATACAGTGAAAGTCTAACAAATGTGTAAGCCTCCATTTTCAGAAACACTTTAAAGCAGTGGGGGGAGGGAGGGGGAAAAGGGAGAGTGTCCTTTAATTATTTCATCAGACTCTTAAAAAGTAGGGAAGTTTTTTGGATAAACTGGTGGTTATGTGTAGCGTTGATTTCTTGGCAAGGACGGAGACAAAACCTCTGCAGTCAGTTTCAAAGCGTGCGGGTTTATTTAGGAGGAGGGTAGGAAGGGAGAGAGACCGCCCACGTGACCGCTTTCGCGGTCCCGTGCCGGCCAGACAGGGAAAGGGTAGGAGGGCAGGGAGAGGAAGTTGCAAGAGAGGCAAAAGAGGGCATCTGGCCCGTGCAACAAGGTAAAACAGCTTCCATGATGAATATTCCAATTTCTACTAACCAATCTAGAATGGGATACAAATTCTACATCATTTGCATACAGCCTATGAGAGTCCTCATATTACCATAGCTGTTACATATTTAAATCTTACAAAGCTGGTTTTTCTACTTCCGGATCCACTCCAGAGGAAATGCAAGTTTCTGTTGTAACATCATTCAGCTTGAACCCTTTTTTCTCCAGCTATCCACTGGTTGGTATTTCAAAGTTTGTCTTCATTTCTATTTCCTCTGATGCTTCAGCATCTTTTGCTAAGCAATAATTTCCATAAGACCTTCCCATTTCTTCTCCCCCAACAGTTATGGAAATACTTAAGACATAAAAAGTACTGCTCCATTTTTCAACAGAAAAGCTGGATAAGTGTGCTAGCATTCATATGAAGAATTTTATTTCCATTTCAATTACCAACTGTGTTTTAAAACACAAAAGAAGACTGCATTTTAAATTATCTTTGATCAGTTATATTTCACTGAAGACTCTTAATCACTCCCACTTTTAGGACAAACAGCTTTTTGCCATGAATTTCAAAATGTTCATTTCATAAGAGTCCTAAGTCCTTTGCACCTGCATGAGTGCAAAATATAACTTCAAGTAAAAACATTTTTCTGTAAGATTTTCTCTTTAGATTTTTTTTATCTTAGATGTGTTCAACTCCTTTTCTAGCATTTCTGTCTTGAAGCTGATGAAAAGTGTGTTACTAGTTTTTACATGTAGGATTGTTCGTAGATGGCATCCACATCAGACAATCGTGATCAGACTGGAACCATGGGATCCATCTTGCCTAACTTCAGACATCTGTTATCACAGAATCATAGAAAAGTTGGCGTTGGAAGAGACTTTTGGAGATCATCTTGTCCAACCTCACTACTAAAACAGGTTCACCCAGAGCAGCATGTGTATTTCTGCACTTTGAAACAGTTCTGAATAGTTCACAAACCTCTGAAGTACAATTGATCTTATTCACTATAGCTCTACTGAGGGATCAGGACAGGCTGGATCAATGGGCCAAGGCCAATTGTATGAGGTTCAACAAGGCCAAGTGCTGGATCCTCCACTTGGGTCACAACACCCCCAAGCAGTGCTATGGGCTGGAAAGCTGCCCAGCAGAAGAAATACCTGAAGGTGCTGGTGACAGTGACTGAACATGAGCCAGCATTTGCCCAGGTGGCCAAGAAGGCAAATGGCATCTGGCCTGTGTCAAAAATAGTGTGGCCAGCAGGGCCAGGGAAGTGATTGTCCCTATATTGGGTCTGACCCATTATCATACCTGGAAAATTTCAGCGTAGCACCTTAATTACAAATTAATTCTATTTTTGGGTTTTTCAGCCTTCTCTTTTATTTTAATGCGAGTATTAATTTAGGAAATTGAGATCATGGTGTGGAAAGGACATGACACTGTTCATGTTTATATAAGGGGATAGAGTGAGGGATGGGCAGTACTGGGGAAACATTTCTCTCACACACAACTGACCATCCCCTATCGCCACTCCAGGGAGGCAGCACGGCCACATGTGAGCATCAGGCTCTTGCACAGAGCTCAGCTCCCTCACGTAAGGGTTGAACCTTGGACACGCTGCTCCTACACCGTCTCAGACATTCACGTCACCACATCTCCCCCACGCCGATCTCTACTGGTGATTATAGCAGATGCCAGCACAGGCCACTAATCAGATCAGTCCACAATAAGATTGCTGTATGCCTTTCCAGCAGTCTCACATGTTTTTCTGTCAGCTGTTGATCCACAGCCCACGCAATGGAAATACTCAGTTTTTGTTCGTACCGCCCTGTTTGCCACAGCCCACCACACTCAGCTAATTTATACCAAACTTGGCTTCTGTCCAAGGGGAGGCCTCAGTGCTTGCACTTGAATTATTAGTTTACAAATAGCTTAAACTTTTATGGGTGTATCCACCCACTGAATACAAAGTGAACAATAGAAGTTAATAAGACATAGCTAATTAGCATGTCACCATCAGGGCTGAATAAGTTTGGTCCTTACAAAACAGATTTGGCTAATTTCATCATACTAAGTTCATGTTTCACCTAGACAGAGGCTTAGCTATGGAGCTTCAGGACCACCCAGGCGTTCAGGACAGAACTTAAACTTTGCAGGGCTTTTCCACAGCCCTCTCATTAAGCCATGCCAGACATTGCAGGTGACAGAGTGCAGTGGTTGTAGGGCAGGTGCATTGTCCCTCAGCCCAGCGTGTACTGGAAGGCTGCGCTGTCGCAGCGCCTTCTCTCTCTGATGGGATCTGGTGATCAGCTTGCGCTGCCAAGCATTCCAGGTATCTGGCTCCTCACCAGGCATTCCTACAAAGGTGCAGCCAAATACTGAACGACAAAATGGTTACACAGCAACCAGCTGCAACGGGGATCACGAGTCATTGATGATCACCCCAAGATGTCCCCTGCCAGCTGGTTCAGGGAGTTAGCTCTGGTGATACCCACCTCTGCAGTCTCTTCGGATTCAGGAGGTGCTCTCCGGTCTTGACACAGTGTTTAACGTAGGCTCTGGGCTGCTGGTTGAAATACAGTCCCTTTGGATGTAAAAAGTTTCTTTCTATATAGCTAATAGGGGATTTGGACACTGAAACCTTGGGCAGGTACTTGAGGCAGTGTTTTGGGTCATCCACTGAGCAGCACACACAGTGCTCTTTGCTATTGCCATCCATGGCATTGGTTCTACATTCCCACTCACTTCTGCATCCCAGGTGACTCAAGTATCCTTAGCCACTAGTAGGTCTCAGCTAATCTGGTATTTCCACCTCCCTGTGTGTTTATTCAGTAATATTCCTTTCCTGGATGTGACTTTGTATATCTCCTACCCTGCACAGTTTAATTTTCCTGCTCAATCAGCTGCCATGGAGAGCATTCCCACTCCACCCAGCCACGATCCTAGGTCTCACCTCTGCCATGTACTATGCCAGAGCAGCCATTAGAAGAAGGAAGGATGGCATGAAGTATCCTTGCAGGCAAAAGGAGTGTATACTCCACTGTGGCCACATGTGCAGCAGTGTCACATCACTTAAAGTTAGAGATTTGGGTGGTTTAGTTCGAATGGGGTGTGATCCACTAGAAGTAATTCACCATCCTAATGTCAGTTCCTAACAAGGACACTTAGAAGCTTTGCTGGTAGACCTGAACAACAGCTTTTGAAAAGCATTTGCTTGAGGGCAGGCTCTACCAGTGCCTATCTATCAGGATTCTGTCACGGAGCAGTAATTGCAGTGGGATGATCCGAGCTACAGGGTAAACACAAGTCCTCACAGGTTTTGCTCTAACAGACATAATGTATGTAAGATGATACATTGTCTTTGCATTCACCTCTGTCTCCCTTTTCCCTAATACAAACAGAATTTGAGCAATAACATTCCAGTTCAAGACACTCATAAGATTGTTGTCTCTATTTCTACATCTTTGGATTTTTCCATACTCCCAATGTGTTGTGGAATGGCCTGGGTTCATAAATCTTTATTTCCCTCCTGATGGAGGCTGGGCACAACAACATACCTCCCACCAACCAAATCCTACATTTTGTGACACCCTAAGTGCCTTTCTGCTGACTGAATTTGACATTTCCCATGAATAGGTGCCCACTGGCAGGACTTTAGATCTGTTCATCCAGCACTCTCATACATTCAAGGAACTGGTGAATAACTTCTGGGTTTTGCCCCCAGTGCTAGGATACAAGACTTAGAAACAAGCTGTATTTGAAAACCAGCATTAGGGTGTCCTTGCAGGACACATTTCACACGACACATAAGGTACCCTCCTTCTGTGCCTTGGTACCAAGGCCAATCCTAATACAAATGCCAGCCCCCTTGTATATCACCCACGGCGACACCCCTCTTAGCAATAAGTCTCTCTGGGAATTTTTACCACTGTGGCTTGCTAATCATGTTAACTCCTCACCCACTGGCAGAGTCAGCTTGAACTGATTTGCAAGGAGCCTCACAGAACACAGAGAAAATATTTGTAAACCGAAAAACTCCTATACCAGGATGCTGTTAGATCATATTGATGAGCTGGTGCTGCCCCTTTCCAGCAGCATTGCTCTCCTGTCCACAGATTACACCATGGCAAAGATGAGGGATGTCTGTGCTGCTGTGCACAGCCCACTCCACCTGTTTGTACGGCAGCCCTAGACAAGGCCATGCCACGGGACTCCTGCATCAGAGGGACTCCAGCAAACAGCAATTTTTACTGTGTTACCTAGACAAATATAGCAGAGTGGTACAACAGCTTTTACCCATGAAGCAACCATGTGAGCCATTCATCTGGGAAGAATAACTAGAGCCTCTAGAGACAGAAACAATATTTAGACAGTGAGGAACCTTTTAAAAGAATTATCTCCATCTTCTACTGAAGCATGAGCAATAACATCAAGTAATCAGCCTGTTGCAGGCAACACTCTATCCTGCTGTTTCTCATCCTTAGTTTTATCTTTTTATTCTTCTGTGGCCATGAGGCCTTAAATTGAGGCCCACTAGTTTGAAGACCATTTTACTTGTGGCTACATTTTTTTTTTTTTTAAGTTGAGTTACAGCTCCTGTTCTATAAGGTCTTGTTTGTGATAGAATATACTTATTTTATCAGTCCATAACACCACATTCTAACAGTGTAAGAAAGTTCCATGCCCTAGAAAATCTTCCTGTACAGAGATATTAAGATAATAAAACCAGGAAGTTTCCCTAATGATATCCATTCCTGAGAAACATTCATTTCTTTTGGCATTGATAAAGAGTAAGTTCAGCTTTCCTCTAGTTTTTCTTTTTCAGTGCAATCTGCTGAGGATTAAGGTTGTCATAGACATTCTGGACCAGGTCTTTCAGCCACTACTCATCACACTAATGTTCCCCATATTTTTCACAGCTTGTATTTTCATTAAATCGGAGTGGGCTACTCATGCCCTGCAAGCCTGACATACTTTCATCATAGCTGGATCTGATCTGTTGTTGTTACTTAACTCTCTTCCAACTGCTTCTGTGATTTTCCCCTCTGCATCCTAGCCAAATGCAAGCCAGCAGTCTTATCAGGGTGGAGCACAGCTGCTTGCTTCAGGAATGCTTCAGAGCTACTTGAATATGGCCAGAAAATCAGCACAGGAGACTTTCAGTGCTAAAAGGTGCAGCATTTACAATCAAGACCTGGCACTTGCAACGTTGCTGCAGCTTCATCAGGCAGGCAGTCTGCTAGCTGAAATGAGGAGAGGTGCTCCTATACAACCTGAGCCTGAGTGAGATCCCTAATGGGGATGAGATATTACGGAGATGACAGTGAGCTGTTACTGGCTATCTCTTGCCTTTTATGTCTGTTCCTCATCTTCGCATGGTGACAGTGAGAGCTGCTTCACATCTCTGCCATAAGTGAGTGACTCTCCCACCAGAAAAACTGAAACTTAAGAGAGCTTCTTCTTTTGTTTTGGAAAAATAAAAAGTTATAATGCAGTTTCCTCAACAGTCTCATTTCTCCATAACAGGGCTCAGCACAGGCCCTGGACGTTTTCTGTAACTAGTGAAAGTGTACACAAATAAAAATAATTCCAGCTCTATCATTGAAAATATTCCTCTCTCAAAAACTCACCAGCTACTAGCTAAGTGATTAGTAAAGCAGAGAAACTACAGAATGGAGACACACCTGATAAAGGTGTCCAAGTTCCTGACTAAAGCTCTGATGTGCCCAGCCACCACTGGCAACAACATGGCTCTTTCACAGACCAGCCCAGACCCGAGAATGTTCTTTGGACCTTTGTTACTTGGACCCTTCATAACCTGCTGCCACCTGTCTCGGTGCCAGCTACCTGAGCCCAAGAGCTCTGCCAACAGCAGGGCTTTGCCTGCCAGCTAAGCCTGAGCTAGCCCTGGAGGGTCACCAGGAGCCCACACCATCAGCTACCCACAGGTTTTCTTTCATTCAGTTCTGATAAACTCCCCAGTTCTTGTGCTTTGCCAGCAGACACCACAGGCATTTTTGTCAGTGCTCTGCACCATGTCCAGGGCCTGGTTCAGCCCCAAGGACAGAGCTGCAGCTGCCTTTCTTGCTGATTTTAGCTGCTGTGTCCCCAAATACATGATGCTGAGAGTTCTTTCTGTACTTGTGCTACTGTCCTACACACACAAAGGGTGCCTAAAACATACACAGGCAGTTACAATAAAGCAAATAAGGGCACAGGCAGTGAGCCAAACTTTGTTTACTTCAAAGATAAGGCAGCAAAGTGTAACTGCACGGCACTGTCAGAAGTCCCTCCCAGTAAGTCAATACATGGAAATTCAGATAATGCAAGAAAAGGTTTTAAAGTAGTGTTACCTTAAAAATAATGAAATTGCAGATGTTACATCACCCAAGACTTCTACACAAACTCAGAAAACAGCCTGGGTCTGGTTCCAACATTTGCAGTCAGAGTCTGACTCTGTCTCCCACACCCCCAGCAGTTTGCAAGTTATATACTTGCAAATATAACTTGCCTTTACTAGAAACTGTAATTGGGAGCTGTTATCTTCCCACCATTAGAAACCAGCTCTGCTGGAACACAGGGCTGAAAATAGAATTCCTAAGCAGCGAGAATGGAAGACACTGAACATTTCTGGATGGGGACAACAAAACAGTTATTGCAGGTTTCTTGACAGTATTGGCTTCATTCCTAAACACATCTCATTATCTACCAAGGTTTATGTTGCTGTCTCATATAACTGAGCAAATTATACAGTCACATATTTGGTATTACAAGCTTGTTATTAATCTGCCCAAGGTGTGGTCATAACTCACCTCTTATTTCCAGATTTTTGTTGCATTTCCTGGAAAGCCGAAGATCGATGTAAATTCATAAAAACACACAGAACTATAATGGCTGAGTAAACAGCTCAAGACATTTTAAATTGGAAAAAAAGAGATTATTTTCTCCCAGAAACGCAAAATAAAAATTAACATCCTCCATTGAAAAGCAATCCTCTTTCTATGCAAATCTTTTTTTCCCACTAGTAATCTCAAGGAAGTAGACCTAAAAATGGAAAAAAAAAAATTAAACAGACTTTATGTATGCAAGGAAATGTATTTCTATAAAGTGCTTCTCAAAGATCTCACGGATGGAGACATTTGAGTGACCACTGAAGAATGTTTCAAAGCCATTTCAAGGCTGGGGCAAGCACTGGATCACATCTGACTGTTTCCAAGAAACTTAATGGCAGGAATTGGGATCACAACAATTGAAGCAGTAATTTATTTACTATAGCTGGTAATAAAAGAATAATTAAGTTTTGTGAATCTCAACAACTGTAACGAGTTTGGACACATGCAAGGCTGAAAAATGAGGTGTATTGAAGCATACCATGTATGCAAGGGGTAACAAGGCATTTCCAGCCCACGGGAAAGGTCACACATCACTTTGTATTCTCTGCCTGGCAATATCCCAAGCACATCATTCCGAGCACCTGCTGTCCCCAGGATGCACTGGTGGCTTGCTTTCCCCATTACATCTATTCCTAAGGCCAGCCTCACACGGGGCTCTCAAATCACGGAATATCGCTGGCCGTACTGGTGTCGAAGATCCAGCTCCATTGCTGGTAATATTCCATATGCCCGGGTGGCCAGGAAGGCCAATGACATCCTGGTTGCATCAGGAGCAGCGTGGCCAGCAGGAGCAGGGCAGGGACTGTGAGGCCACACCTCAAGCACCGTGTCCCAATCTGGGCCCACTGCAACAAAGACACTGAGGCACTGCAGTGTGTCCCCAGAAGGGCACTGGAACTGGGGAAGTTCGGAACACAGCTCCTGTGCGGAGCAGCTGATGGAGCTGGGGTTGTTTAGCCTGCAGAAAAGGAGGGTCATGGGGAGCCTTGTCACTCTCTACAACCCCTGAAAGGAGGTTATAGCCAGGTCGGGGTCGGCATTTTCTCCCAGGCAACCAGCGACAGGACAAGTGGACGTAAGTCCTAAGCCGTGTCAGGGGAGGTTTAGGTTGGACATTAGGAGGAATTTCTTCACAGGGTGATTGGGCATAGGAATGGACTGCCCAGGGAGATGGTGGAGTCACCATCCCTGGAGGCGTTCAAGAAGAGACTGGGGGCGGCACTGAGAAGGCACTGAGCGCATGGTGTAGTTCCCATGGGGCTGTCCGGTCACACGTTGGACTCGATGATCTCGGAGGTCTTTTCCAACGCAACTGATTCAGGGATTACCCGCGGTGCATCCCCAGACTCCACGGCTCCCCTCCTGCCCGAGGCAGGAGACGCCCAGCCCCGAGGCCCGGCGGAGAGAGGTGCAGGCGGCGCCAGGGCAGTCACTGCTCGGCGGCGCCGCGGGCGGGGTGCGCTGAGGAGGGGCGGGGC